>PVJD01002656.1:0-193557 GCA_004026545.1 Mormoops blainvillei | reverse complement strand
GTGAATCCCAGAGTCTATTCCTTGGAGTTTGGCAGCACCAGGGTTAGTTAACAGTGCCTGATAAGGACCTTTTTAGTGAAGTTGAAGAGTCTTGCTAGAGGTGACTTTTTCAACAGACAAAATTTCCAGGTCACAGTGTGTGTTGCTTAAGGTCATCTCCATGGAGCACACTGTGTAGAGATTCCCGCACCAGAACATGATTAATTTTGATGGAAACAATTAGGGCTTTAAAACATTGAGGTATACTTTCTCTCATCAGCTGCAGACCAAAAGAGGCAGGGGCCAGGTGCAGTGGCTGCCCTGTGACTTTCTCAAAGGGTGAGAGTTTATGAGTTCCAAAGAGGGCTGATCCAAGATTTAAAAGGACCAATGGCAATGTTTCGCCAAGGTATTTGGAGGGTTTTTACAAATGTTGCCTATTGAGTCTGAATACCATTATTAGTGCATTGAACTCAAGTTGTGTGGACTGAGGGTGGTAAGTGCAGTGAAAATTTTGTAAAACTGACCAAACAGCACAGACTGTTGAAGCACCTGACTGGTAAAATGAGCCCCCTGAGCACCATGGAGCTCGAGAGAGGTTCCCCAGGGAGGAATACTCTTTTACAAAAGCACTTTAACCACAGAAGAGGCAGCAGCCTATCTACACAGGGAAGTTTCAGTTCAGTGAGAAAACATACAGACCATGACCAAAATATATTTATGTCCTTGAGACAGGGAAACTATATGAAATCCATTTATCAGACCTCAAGTGGTCCATTAGGCAACTTAAAAATGCTTGGAAGTAGTGCAAACAGGCTTTGGACAAGTAAAGCAGGTTGTTTTCATGTTCGTATTATTTCCCCAACAATATTAATCCATGGACACTATCATTTTGTCAGAGGACCAATGGGTTAATACATGTACAGCATTAGGAGTGAGAATTTTAGAGTCTCTGGTGGGACTGGGTTCTTATTTAGCCCAAACCAGAGCTTTTTCTTCTTATCAAACCAACAATTGTTGGATTTTTCATCTTGTTTTTCCTTTTCTGAGACCAATAGCTGGGCTTCTCTAGCCAGTTTTTTTAAGTTATCACATGGGAAAATATCCCTTAGTATAACAGAGGTTTGGCTACTGTTGGCTTCTTTAAGGGTGGCATTCCTTGTGGAAATATTAGCAAGTCGATTATGTTCTTTGGCTTCTAGTGGGCCAAGTTCAGAATCACTAGGATTTTAATGATAGTTGAAACATCAGATAAAAAGTATAATATCTAATAATTTCTGAACATACTGGCCTTTTAAAATTTTATTCCCACTGGAAATAAGGAAGCCATGTTGCTTCCACACATTCCAAAATCATGAACTACTCAAAAATCATATCTACAATTAGCATAAATGTTGACAGTTTTGCCCTTAGCTAGGGTGCAGTCCTGCGTGAGCATGTATAATTCAGCTTGTTGGGCTGTAGTAGCCGAAGGCAAGGGTGCCACTTTACCTACATCAAAGATTGTGGATATTGAATAATATCAGTGTTTGCACTGTATTTGGCATCGTCACCTTTTAAATACAAACCATCAGTGAACCGTGAGAAGTTGATGTTACTCAAAAGAATTTCCTGCAGATCATCCCAAGGGATCAAAAGGTGATATGTCAGTTTAAGCAGTCAGAAGGGGATTCATCAGTAATGGAGGGGAGAAAAACAGCTGGGTCAAGGTTATTATGACATGATTGAGTTATGTGAGGAAGAGCTAACAAAACAATTTCACAGGAAGAAAAGTAGCTGACTAAAAAATGTTGAATGTGAGGAGAATTCAGAAGGGCTTTTACTGCATGGGGTACAAAGATGGTTAAAGGAGATCCCACAGTGATTTTTTTCAGTGGCTTTAACCAAAGAGGCAGTAACAGTAACAACTCCAAGACAAGGGAGATATTCCCAGGCCAGAAAGTTCATCTGCTGGTTAATACCCTATGGGTTGATGTTGGTCCTCCACGTTTTTGGTTGAGTTCCCCAAGGACATTCCCTTCCTTTTCAGTTAAAAAAGGGAAGAAGAAAATCTGTTTGGGATGCCCAAAGGCAGGTGGGTTCATTAAGCTCTCTTTTAAGGCTTTAAAGCAGGGGTGTCCAACCCAAGGCCTGCAGGTCACAAGCAGCCCAGGATGGCTATGAATGTGGTCCAACACAAAATTATAAATTTACTTACAACATTACTCAGTTTTATTACTTACATATGTACATTTTCTACATTAGTGATCACAAACTTGGGACCTGCTCAACGATTTTAAAAGATTATCGAAAGACCACTGCATAATTAGGGTTATTAGGTGAGAAATTTTTTGCTTATCATGAAATTTCTGCAGGGACCTTTTAATTTGCTCATCAGTTTTCCTTAGTGCTTGTGTATTCAACGTGTGACCCAAGACGGCTCTTCTTCTAGTGTAGCCCAGAGATGAGGGAAGTTCAGACAGCCCTGCTCTAAAGGTTGTGTCCTTGCAACAGCGATGGGTGGGGCTCAAAGTGTTTCAACATCTGGGGTTCTGTTTCTCAGATGCTTTTTCTCTGGAGCAAAAGCTCAGACATCCTGCTGAGCAAATACCAGCAGAGTTTCACTAGGAATACTTTGAATTCAAAAACTCAGGCTGAACGTTTAACAGTATAATTCCAGTAGGAACAGTCCAGTTCCAAAAGGAACCAGTCAAAGGCTGAACAGTACAGTTCCAGTGGACCACCCTGGTTCCAAAAGAAACCAGATGGAAGGCCAGCACTGTTCCAGTGGATCAGTCTGATTTCAAGGGTCAGGATGAAGTGCTGACTACTCACAGACCAAACAAGGCCTAAGCCAGAAAAGGATAAAGTCTTAAATTAGATCCCAAATAGAGCCTGGAGAGCTTCAACACAAAGCAGAAACTCAGATCTAGGAGAAGGACTTACCCTCAAACTCCAGAGTTGAGGAAGAATCAGTGAGCTCAGTAGATTCTGTGCACCTGTTTATTCAGCAACCTCAGAGTTGTCTGGGGTCTTCTCTGGATCCCCAAATAAGACAACCAAATAATGTTGACCCTAAACAAATAGACAACCAGACATTTCTCAAGAAAAATGGTTTTATTTGGGAACAGCAAAGAATTGCAATTCAGGACACGTGGTCTAAAGTCTGGTGAACCACACACAAGTATAGGGATAAAAGAAGGTAAATGTTCTTTGTTGGACTTGGGAGGAGATGTTCTGAACAAAGAGTCCATTGGAGGAAACTGAAGTTCGCAGTACAGTGACTTTTCATTGGTTGAGATATGGCACTCTCCCATTGGCTGAGCTGTTACTAGGCAAGAAGGAATCTTTCCTCCTGTCTGCTGAGGTAGGAAAGTAGCATCATTTCTTCTCACAGATACAAGGTACCATCTCTTCCTGTTGGAGTAAATGCTGTGTGTTGAGTGACAGGTACATAAGAGTTCTCCTGGTCTCCTAACAAAATGAGGTTTCTGTTTATTAATTTTCACAATGTTCTTGTGATTTTTCTCAACTTTTTCTTCTAGCTTTTCTATTTAATTTTTTAATAATATATATATTTTTTAATTTTTAGGAGTTCCATTTTGGGATTTGAAGGTTTGCTTTCACTGAAGCTGGTTCATTGCTCTTGCTTTATAATAGATATATTACCTTCATAAATCCATTTGAAGATTATATAATCCTTATAAAATGTATAAAGACATAAACCAGATAGTTTTGATGGTGGAAGGGGTGCAAATGTACCAGTGGAAAAAAACCCTAATGTTTATGCTTTGTCTACCATAATAAATGAAAAAACTACTATTTAGCAAACATTTACAAATAATATTTACTGGTGAAATTTATTTCCATAGTAATTTTTACACAGCAAGAACTATGTTACAGTGGTAGGGATGTTACCAGGCAGCCTTGTGCTGTTCCAGAACAGTCAGTGGGACTCTATTGCTCACCACCTAGAGGCATAACTCTGGAAACAGGAGTTTGGTGAAAAGGAAAGGGGTTGTTTATCTAAAGGATTTATAATTTTGGAATGGAGGCAGGTTTCTGCCTCAGGACCCCACTCCTTTTAAAATACCCAAAGACAAACAGACCTGCCGGCCGTTGCTAGTTCAAGGATGCATCGGAAATCCCTTTTCTCATCCCTAAAAGCACAATCTTTTAAGAAATTCAGATAACTGCAGCAGGATTATCCAGAAGGCTTGGCAGGTTCCCCAGTGCAGTTCAGCTAGTGCTACAGCTTTCTGTGCAGGAGGACTGCAGGGGTTTGGAGCCCAGCCACATGGTCTCTGGGGAACCAGCTAGTCTCAGGAACTCGGGCTCCCTGATGACCAGGCTAGCCAGGGGAGAGGAAAGAGAGTGAGCCACTTGGCACGTTCTGTTGTAAAGACTCGGCCCAGAAATCCCTGAATGAGAGAACATTCAGCTTTTTAACCAATGCATGCTGATATCTGCCATGTTTGATATCTACCCTCCTCCAGCTGCCATTTGGGGTAAGGGGGCAGAAGTCTTGAACCACCAGCTGTTGTACAAGCTCCCTTGTGCTGAGCTACGAGCTGCCAGGCTGCCTTGGAGAATCTCTCTTCTTGGTAGCCCCTTCCTTCAATTCTGCCTTGGGGTTTTCTCCCTACCCCCTGCCGTCTCCAGGAAATCTGGCCTGACCTCTGTTACGGGGATACCAAGATAAAGACATGGCATGTAAAAGTGTTCAAAATCTAATGGACATTTTAGTTTTCCCACTCGGAGCTTTTTTTCTTTAATTTTTAAATGAGGAGAAAGGACTGAATATGAATTTATCAGATGCATATTTTTTAGCTGAAGAGTCTGTGTAGGCTGTTCCTCCAAAGTAGCATTGCTTGAGAATATGGACAAAAAAAGGGGGGGGACACTCTCACAAATCTAACCATAAATTTCCTAACTGGGCTGGTCATGGTGGGTAGTCACACCTCAGGCATATAACTTTTTTAGTAAAAGGCTTACTTTGTCCTTAAGCAAGCCCTGTCCATTTTTCTTGGGCATCTAGATTAAAACACTTTTGAAATGCCAGAGTAACCTTCTTTTTCAGACCCCTAGGAGATGCAACCACCCACAAGGGAGCACTCAGTCTTGTTGACTATCTTGTAATTTAATCATAGCTATTTCTGTGCCTTGTTTTCTTCTCTTTATGTAATCTTTCTCCTTTTTCCTCCTTAATTCCAAATGTACATTAGAAAAAGAAAGTTTTACCTTTGTGACAGCATTGATGGAGCTGGAGAACATTATGCTAAGTGAAATAAGCCAGTCAGAGGAAGACAAATATCATATGACTTCAATCATATGTGCAATCTAATGAACAAACTGAACTAACAAGCAAAATAGAGACAGGCTCATAGATGGAGAGCAGGCTGATAGCTCTGGGGGTGAGGGGAGATCCCTCCTCCCCCTAACCAAGGGGGAGGATCCAGCAAAAAATAAAAAAGACTCATGGACATGAGTAATAGTGTGGTGATTGCAGAGGTGGAGGTGGAAGATGGTATAAGGGGCATAAATGATAATGGAAAAAACGCAATGAAAAAAACCATCAAAACACTTAAAAAAGAAAAGAAAGGAAACTGCAAAACTCTCATTCTTGGGAGCATTTGAGATCTTGTTTTCCAACATGTTGTCAATTTGGCTGCAATAAATGCTTATAAAAATCCTCTTCAGGTTTGGATGTTCTCATGTTGATAAGAATAATCCTTCTCACCTCAGTGTCCTGCCTCCTAGGCCCAATGGAGGCATACATAATGGTGGTAACATAACTCCTACAGCTCTGTGGAGTGAGGCAGCCCTACTCCTTCGGCTCTGTGGGGTTACCACAACTTTTCATGTGAGTTGGGGGTGTGACCCAGCCCCCGTGGCTCTGTGAGGACCCAGTCCATGTGCCTCTGCATGAACCCTGTGCTCTTGGCCAAGCAGGAAACAGCCCTGCCCCCTGGGCTGTGGTGGAAGCAGTAGCCAGTGACTTCTGCAGCACCTTCAAGGTCATTCTTCCCTTCATTTGTCCCAAAGCACCCATTCACAGCTGAATAGCTCTGTGGTCTGGACCTGTAGAATCCTAGAAGTCCAACAGCCTTTCTTTATTCTGTCCCTCTCCTCGGCTTGAGTTCAAACTGGCAGTGTCTCTGCTGATATATTCCCATTTCTATTCCTAGCCAACTGAGTAAGTCTGTGAGTTGCACTCATGATCTCTTTATCAACTGATCAATGTTCTCTTCGGAACATGCTTTATCAATTTTTGCAATATGAGAAGGTTGACAATTTCCTAAATCTTAAATTTCTGTTTCATTTTTTTTAAACAGCTCTTTCTTTGATTCATATCCCTTCTCTCAAATTTTACAGTAAATCAGTAAGGAGGACTCAAGCCACACTGACACTAGAGGGCAACTGAGTCCAGGGTTCATGCTGCCTGTCACTACTCAGCCAAAAAGCAAGACAGGGGTAGGATTATAATTATACTTTTATTCCTGTCAAAGGTTGGCAATCTTAGAAGGTGGTGGGTAAAATCCCCACCATCCACATTCCCTTGAGCTTTCAGAAATGTGGGGATTTGGGAGGGGGAAATCCCTAAATGGAGTGCAAATGTACTATTTCTCTTGGGTCTTAGAGGAGGGGCAGCATTTCTTCCCAAGCTCCCTTCCTTTAATGTTATCTTTCCATTTGCATTAGCATTTCCCTCTGGTTAGGGAGGAGAGATATAAGCAATTTTGCTCTCAAGTGTCTTTGGTGGTAGTGACCAGAGGGGAGCGGAGAGGGGGATAATGATGGAAAGAAGGGGAAAGGACTAGTCAAAGAACACATATGAAGGACTCATGGACGTAGACAACAGTGTGGAGATTGACTTTGGGAGCAGGGTGGGGCTGGGTGGAGGAGGGCAAAGGGGGAAAAATTAAGACAAATGTAATAGAATAATAATTTAAAAATTTAAAAAATATATATATATTTTTAATTGTCCTTAGCGGAGATGAGGTCTTGCAATTTACCAGCTGGCTATAAGTTGCTCAAATTGTTTGGCCTTGTTTAATTTTCTTTTCTCAGTTTCACCATTCCACTTGCCCATTAATTTTCTTAGCTTCTTACTATCCTGTCTTAACGCCTTTAACATTTGTCTTAGAAATGTCCCCTGCTTGTATCCCATTTCATCATTCACAACTTCTACCTTCCACAAAGCAGTAGAATACAATTCATCCAGTTCTTTCCCACTTTTTAAGAGGGATTGCCTTTCCTCCAGTTTCCAATAACCTATTCCTCATTCCTCTCTGAGACCTCATTGTCATCAGATATCAATGTAATAAACGTCCAAACATGTAAGAATTTTTATAAGTTTGTTTGAGCCAAGCTGACAATTGCTGGGCAGTAAAACCTCAATGGATTGAAAAAATGTTCTGGAGAATGGCAGTTTTGCACCTCATTTTATACATTACAGTCAAAAGAGAAGACGTAAGTGGGTTACATGAAACCCATTGGTGATAGATTAGGAAGACAGGTGGCAGATAGAAAAGGGGGGGATTGGATAAAAACCTCTGAGACTGGATAAAAGGTAAGATGATAGACACAAAATTCTTTTACATAGGTAGGTACAGGATAGTTAACAGTCAACAACTAACATGGTAACAACAACATGATTTGTAGCCTTTGCTCTGATGGTACTTGTGCCCCAGAAATTTGGAAAAGGGAAGTTACCTTGACATTCCAAAGGTATTTTATATCATAAATGCAAAAAGACAGTAAACAGGCTCAATTAAGGTAAACATTGACTTTTTTCAGATAAGATTCTATCCTAGGACAGCTGCTTGCCATGACCTGCTTTTAGTTAGAAAGTTTTTAATTTCAGACTATCTGATGTGGTTACTTTAGGTGTCTGAGTTTGTAAGGCCATCAGGTAGGCCTCCCCTAGGCTTATCTGGTTTGGTATGTGACTCCTTTTGGTCTACACAGACTAAAGGGGTCTGTTTGCCTGCGAGCATCAAAGCCCTATCAAACACGAACATGAGTTTGTAGCCAGGAAGGTAGGGGTTTACTAATTGAGGAAATGGCACCAAGCCGGAAGTCACAAGTAGGCTAGTGTGCAAAGACCTGGCTCTCCAGATGGCTCCTAGGGGATGGGTTATATAGGGGAAAAATCGTTAATCATGGTGGCTAAAGGAATTGGGGTCATGGTCTCTACTGATTGAATGGGACCAGGGTAGAGAGTAGTTAATCACTGTATCAGGTCCTGATGTCAGCCGTGGCACTGTTCTCTCTGATTTCCTGAGGGAGTTGTCCATGGGGTTTGTCTGCTTTCATGGACCTAAGGCTGAAACACAACTAAAGTCAAGACAAACTCTGTTTCTGTGGTCAACAGACTTGAGGCTTTGTTCTTAAAATAGTTTGATGCTGACCAGAATCTCATGTCCTAAGGGCTTAATGATTAAGAAAGGGAGGTGAACAGACAGAAAAGATAAAGGGTCATATTAAAGAAATGGAGTTTCTGTACAGTTACGTCACCAGAATGATTTTCAAAGTCCACATTTCTATAGTCTCTTCACAGAAATCTCAGATTTTTCTAATACATACATCAATACACTTCTAACCTCTCTACCCATGACCTAATTTCAAAAATACTTCCACATTTTTATGTATTTGTTTCAGCAACACCCTGCTTCTAGTACCAAATATGTCTTAGTCAGCTGGGGTTGCCATAACAAATTACCATAGAAAGTGTATTTTAACCAACAGAAATTTATTTTTTCCCCACAGTTCTGAAGGCTGGAAGTCTAAGATGTAGATGCCCAATGATTCCATTCCTGGGGAGAACTCTCTTCCTGACTTGCGGATAACTACATTTTTGTTTTGTCCTCACTTAGTGGAGAGAAACAAAGGGAGGGGACTCTCTGGTTATGTCTCTTCTTATATAAGGATACTGATTCCATCCAATCAGGGCCCCATCCTTCTGGCCTCCTTTAACCTTAATTGCTTCCTCGCTCCAAATACAGTCACATTGTGGGTTAAGGCTTCAACATAGGAATTTTGGACACAAATATTAAATCCATAGAAGACATGTGCAGGTCTTTCAAATAGGCCCTTAAAATCAGTGTTTGCTCTTTGTTCACTTCATACTGATAAAGTCACAGCCTGCATTTAGTCCGTACTAGGTATTTAAAACAACACAGAAGGGAGTAAGTTAAGTTCCTTCTTCAAAGACAGACCAGAGAAGGAAACAATAATTACAATAAAAAGACAATATATTTTCTCTTCTTTAAGAGAAGTGGAGCTAGTGTGTCATGAGGCTTCTATGGAGTGAAAAATTCAGCAGAGAGGATTAGAACAGGCTTTGTGGACAAAGTCATGCTTAAATAAGGATTGAGATTTCAGAAGGAAGAATTTCAGGGAAAGGCTCAAAATGAGGAAAGTGTAGACATAGTTAGAAAACAGCAAGTAACCCAATATTACTAAGATATTGGATGCATATGAATAGGAGTGAGCAGTGAGCATAGAAAGGAGGTAGATGACATGTTAAGGTTTTAAATACTAGAGTGAGAAATTTATAATTTATTGAGAAGGTAATGTGAGACCATTGAAAATTCCTAGAGAAGAACAATGTGGCCAGAATTAGTGTTTATATTTCATAATTTAATAACAAAAATAGGAGCACATCTTCTGCCAACTGTAATTTATCAAAGAGCAATGGAGAAGGTTGTCACTGAGTCTTTGCAATAACGCTCATATTACACTGACCTATATCTCAAGTTTTATAAGGTTATCACACAAAAATAAAAAAAAAGGAAAGAAACCCAACCCACCTCGCTATTCCCCATTGTATTCTAGAATTTAGAGCAGTGCCTGGTACATGGTAGAGGTGCAACATAAATGTCTTGGATAAATAAGTGAATACTCTGAAACATTTACATAAACCTTAGTCCTTCCTTAAAAGCAAATGCAACTGTTACAAACTGATCCAATAGCTTTATTTTATAATCTTAGAAACCAGTAAAAGAATATTGAAGTTATGTGACATCAATAAAAATGATCTTTTAGTATGCCAATCTATACTTCTAATTTTATTGATTTTACTATTTATTATGTCCCTCAAGGGCACCATATTGGCAGATAAAAATAATTTATTCTCTGCTTTAGCATGAAGGTTTAGCTGGTATCATTAATTTAGAAATAATACTTTCCACTATAAAGGTTGCCAGAAATGGTTCCTAAAATCAGCCTTTCTGCAATAACATGGAGCTATTGTTTCTAAATATAAACATTGCAATAAATACACAGTTTTGTATTTTAGTTACTCCCCTGGCCACAGGACAGGGTTAGCAATAGCAGTCCATCACTAGTATCCAGACTGGGAGACCTGGGGGACTTAACACAGAAAATTAGGGCACTGGTTCCTTCCTACCTTTTGTAACCTGCAGCCCTGTGGGGGTATAACCCTGTTCCACTCACCTCTTTTCTCTATTTCTCCCCATCACTCTCTTACTAACTGGAAATGGGTTGACTCCAAACAATTTTGGGTCCCAAACAAAGAGCAAAAATGGAGGCCTCCCTATCATATGTCTGAGTATTTAAAAATTGTAAATCAGAATAAAAAACCTCTTAAATAAAACTCCATATTTTCTTGGGTTGAAAATATATATTCATAATAACCTAAAATTTTAGGTTGTCTATTAGAAATCCAGATTCCCTTATTGAGATTCACTGAGATATGACCACACAGAAAGGACCAGCTTCAGGACCCTCAGCCCATGGCACCTGCTTTTCTTTCCCCACATTCTGTCCCAGCCTGAACTACAAGGGGCTTTTAGCTCATGCAGGTGGTCAAGCAGTTGTCATACTTAAAACTGGTGAAGCTACTTACTCCATCTCTAACAGTCATGTCTCGGTTGCCCCGAAAGCCACAGGATGGGCACACTAACAGAACAGTTTAGCACTCAGAAAGATGGAAGAACAAATGAGAACTGTGCGAGCCCAGAAAGCAAGTTTGGGTCAGTTAGATGAAAAATCCTGGGGGTCCACTTGCTCTTTACTGTGTTTACAAGAGGATGCATGGACTACAGACGTATACTTCCCATTGGACCTGTAGACGCAAAGCCCAATGGGCTTGGACATGGCTTGGAAATGACTCAGAATTAATGCTATCTATAGCATACAGCCAAGGACAGTGGCCTCTTGCCCAAGCGTAGGAGTGGCATCACGTGGAAGATACCTCAAATTTCAGAAAATATGTAAGTTAAAAGTAAAGGAAAACTGGTGATATGGCTGTGAATTATAAGAGTTGTGAGGCCCACAATTTAAGCACTATAAGGGGGAAGCAGCAAAGAGATACCCTTGTAATAGTACATTCTGTAATTAAGTATTACACAGACATCATTTTGGACCGTCATGCAGAGGGAATAGAAAGAAGATCCAACAAAAAGGAGAGAAAGAAAGGTATACTAGGTAAAAGTCTCCTATCAACTAGTGAAATTATAACTGTGCCCATTAAACTGAATCTCCAGCTGCAGATTTAAGCCAAGGATTCAACTCCCATTCCAGTGTAGTGCGATCTGACTGAGTGTGAGTATATATCACCTTTTCATTCAAGGATACACATTTTTTTTTTAATGGTATAAAGTGAAAGCAACTACAGCATAACCTAGAAGGTTTCAGAAGGTGTTTTATACCAGAATCTAGAACAAAAGTTTTGGAACTGGACTGACATCCTAGAAAGATCCTAAAAGACCTGGCTTCCATAAATTGAGAGAATATATAAAGGAAAAAATGTGGAAATTAAAAGGCAACAGAAAAATAAAATTAAAAGTTAAAATTAAAATTATAAAATAAAAGGTAACAGAATGAGATGAAAACGGAGATGGGTGTGACAAAGAAGGATTTCAGGACTTCTGAGACTACAATATAACAATTAAGCTACATTGGAGGCAGTCAAGAGTAAAATTAAAATCTTGGACAACTGAATCATTAAACATGACAAACGTGTTAAGACAAGAAAAGTGAAAAGTAATAAAGATGATAAACTGAAATATTAGGTTATTCTACTCAATAACTTCTACTGTAAAACTGAGTATACATGGTAGATTACCTAGATTTCACTCAAAAGAATGGGAATGGTAAAACTGTACTCAGAGGAAAATTCAGAGCATTAAGAATAGTTTCTAAACACAGTGAACAGAAAATAAACAAAGAAGTAAACTTTCAGAATTATAGAGCTAGGTAAAAAAAAAAAAGTGCCTACAAAAACAAACAAGAAAATAAATAAGATTTAAATTTTAAAATTAACAGTAAATTAGAAAACATAGTAGAATAAGTATATAAACTTAAGATCTCAATCCTTTGAAAAAAAAGCACTACGTGAAATGACAAGAGTAATCCAAAAAATCAGGATAAAAAGCACAAATATATAACAATTAGAATAAAAAATAAAATAATGATAAAAATACCATTTACTTATGGCACTGTGCCAGAAAGTTAAGTGACTTACAATCATTAATAATTTAATCAACCTTACAGGTAAATATCATTTGTATTTCAATTTTCAGCTGAGTAAACGAGACTCAGAGCCTTAAGAAACTATTCAAAACTCAAAGCAAGCAAATGGTATGTCAATGCTGAAACCCCGCAGACGCCGTGGCCTGCTAACCCAACCATTCCAGGGACAAACACCAACCTAGAGGAAATTATTTAAATTATTAGAGAATACTGTATACCACTCTATTGAAAAATTAGGCTTCAATGAAAAGGATACATTTCTCAAATAATGTAAATGACAAAAATGTATGAAAAATTCAGTAAAGAACTCATCAGTATTAAAAATTTAATTTAAAGGCCAGTACTACAAAAACTTTGAATCCTGTTCACAGACAATGCTCTCTGATTCTGCCCTGGGTTTGTTCCTTCCCAGGAAGCCAAGGCAGGCACTGCACACCAAGGACTGAAAATCTTGGCTCAGGAAATAACAAAGGTCTTATCTGTTTCCCAGCCAAAGAGACTGAAACTCAAGGAAGATGGGGAGAAACATACTTTAATCAGTTTATAGCTATTGTACTTGATTTTCCCTTGAAGCAATAAATAACTGTGTTCCCTGCTGCTGGTATTTTATCAAGCTCTGTTTGTTGTAACTGTTCATTATGTTCCATGCAAGGGAGCATCTTTGAGCTCTCCTTTCGCATTCCTCTACTGCAGCTGAACTCCGTGAGGAGCAATACCAATGGACCACCAGCATGAAGAAGAAATAGCAGAGCCTACTGCTGAACACCACCACCTGAGTGCAGAATCCTCCGATGGGGAACAAAGGGATGTAAAGCTGGCTCTTTTAGGGCAAATTAATGTGGTGACAAAAATAAGCTGGAACATCTAGATTACCAAGCACTCGCTGTTGGTGATGACCTTTGTCACTAAGAAGCTTAGAACAAGAAAAAATTATTTCCAGCATAGTATAGCTCCCCCACCCACCCTCTATGTCCTGAATGTGGCAAAACCTCAGCAATGGGAGAGGGTTTCTGAAAATGGTCCTTTCGTTTGGATTTTCACTGAAGTATGATCTAGTTTGTTTCCCTTTAAAAGCAGAGGAATTTGGGAACATTGTCCCATTCGTGTCATAATGACATGAGTTGCAACTCATTAGAACCACTGTTCCTCCAGTCATGAGACCTGTGACATGGAACTTGATTCATCTGCTCCCAAGGCTTGGACTTACAATTAATAGCAATACAGTGATGCTGTGAACACTCATACTCATATTCGAAGCATTTTTTAATTTCCATTTTTCATTTGCCCATTAGGGAAAAAAATAGAGAAGTAGAAAATTTCCTTCTTCATTTCTACTATGAATGGACCACTGATATATAAAACTCTTTAGCTATCTCACTTTTCCTCTCCATAAAATAGGGCATTTCAAACCTTTAACTAGTACTACACTGGGTCTATACGAATCCCAATCACAAAAATAAATGGTCAGGTGCTTTTCAGGTGCAGGTAGATGAGGCGAAGCCTGTGTATCTAATTCAGCAGCCTCTTCCTTTTCTCTTATGAATTCATTTGAATGAATGATGTCAAAAGAAAATCTGCCAAGGCAAAGCCTAAGACTGTGTGAATGAGTGTACTGCCTGAATGCTAAATAATCACAACCCCGTACAAAATATGCACGTGGGCCCTGTAATCTACCCGGTCTGCCCAGAGGTTGACAACAAAATTCTCTGCCAGAAGAATCCGTCTACTCTGAAAACAAGGGGGCCCCGGAATTGGCCCTAGCTTGATGCTGTCACAGTGAGAAAGGGGGCGAGCACAGCACCGAGATCCCCCTTTGCCCTATGGAACCAGTAAATCTAGTGAAGGCGTCAACTTGAGTTGTGGAGGGAAATGTTCTCTGGCTAAAAGTCCCTGATGGGTCAGTAAACATTTTCATATTAATAATCGTTTATAGATGGAGTCTTTCGACTTAGAAATTTTAAGCTATCATTTAGTACATATATAATGAAGAATGCTGTGTGACATGAAAAGTAATATAAAGAAAGGAAATGAAGTCCATGTAAGGGTCATTTGAATAATTACTTCATCTCTTTACATCCAGAATTGTGAAATGAAATGAAGTCTTTCCCACCTCCTCTGCAATAAATCATTAACATAAAGTAAAAAATAAAAATAAAAAATAAAATAAAATATCTTCAACAGCTATATCATCCCCATCCTATTTATTTTCCAGAACAGAAAAAAAAGATGAAAAAGCACTCAATTTGTATGAAATGAACAAGATTAGCTGATAACATAGCTGTTATCATGAATACCATGAAAAGGAAAATAAAGTTAAAACTGAATTGTAAAAATCAACATAAAATTAACAAATAAAACATTAGCAAATTGATACTAGTACAAAGCTTTCCAACTAGGAAATGTCCAAAAAATTGTTCACAGGTGTGCTGCACATTTAATATATAAAATTATATAATTTATAAAAAGTAAAATATATATATATAAAATTATTAGTGTGTCTGGAAAAGGTCCAACCATTTTTAATGTAACAAGAATGGTTTGTGTGATATCAATATAGCCTAGTAGCCAAGGATAGTGGACTGGAATGCTCATGCATGAACAATGACGACTTCACTGTTCTAGTCAGTGGGGGCTGTAGATGCCATTGAATGAGCATGTGTACTGTGTGGCCGTCGCATTCAAAATAACTGAGTAGAGCAACGAATCTGCATCGAATTTTGCATAAAGCTTGACCATTCCTCTGCAGAAACTATTCGGATGATTCAGAAGGCTGCGGCTATGGGCAATTGGTGATTGGCAGCTTCATTGCAGCCATGCTCCTGCTCATGTATTACATCTCATGCAGTTTTTTGGTAACACATCAAATCACCCAGGTGACCCAGACTCCCTACAGCCCAGATTTGGTGCCGTGTGACTTCTGGGATTTCCCAAAACTAAAATTGCTTTTGAAAGGGAAGAGATTTCAGACCATCAGTGAGATACAGCAAAATACAATGGGACAGCCAATGGTGATTGGGAGAACCACGTGAGGTCCCAAGGTACTTACTTTGAAGGGGACTGAGGCGTCATTGTCCTATGTACAATGTTTCCTGTATCTTGTATCTCCTTCAAGAAATGTCTCTTTTTCATATTATATGGTTGGATACATTCTGGGTAGAATATATATATATATGTATGTATCTATACATATATATGTATATAAAGAGAGAGTATGTATATATATACATACACATAATGGGGAGTAATGGTTGTTTTCAGCCCACGAAACAGCAAGAGAAGGTTTGGTCAGTTTGAGACCAACACCTTTTGCCTCAGACAGTGACCATCATGTTGGTAGGTAAAAAAATTGAGCTGGGCAGGGGATAAAGATGAAGGAGGAAAGTAAGGCATAGGGGAATATCCTGGCAGAAAAACAAATAAGAAATAAAATTTAAAATTAATTGTAAATCAGAAGACAAACAGAACAGGAGAGAACAGCGACAGAGCGGTCTCCATAGATGGAAAGCAAGATGAGGATGAGTTAGGCCTAGCATTTGCTGTCCTGCTGCAACCTACTGAGCATTGCCAAGGAGATGCTACTGCTGGGACATCGAGATCGACTTCAGCGGCCAGGAATATGTGACAAGGCCATAAAGGCAAGAGGGAGAGATCCTGGGGGTGGGTGTAGGGGAAATTCCTGAGCTGCG
The DNA here is from genome assembly GCA_004026545.1 of Mormoops blainvillei. Taxonomy (NCBI): domain Eukaryota; kingdom Metazoa; phylum Chordata; class Mammalia; order Chiroptera; family Mormoopidae; genus Mormoops; species Mormoops blainvillei. The sequence goes on along the minus strand of PVJD01002656.1, from coordinate 177,412 downwards.
AGCCCAATGTGTTTGTGGCTCAGCTTCCCCTCAGGGCGCTTTAACCTAGTATATTGCTACCCTTATTCACTGCCAACCTAGTTCACAAACACAACATTTTTCAATGAAACAAAAGGTAAATGTTTAGTTTGAAATATAACCTGCACTATTGAAATATAAAAACTTTTAATGCATATAAAGAGTTTAGAACTTAATAATTTAGCTGTATGAATAAAGTTTTTAAATTTTTTTTCAATTATACTTTGCATTCAGTATTATTTTATATTAGTTTCAGGGGTACAGCATAATAGTTAGGCAATCATATACTTAACAAAGTGTCCTCCCCGATATTTCCAGTACCCATAAAGTTTGTTGTTGATGGTAATCTACAAGAATTGAAAGAGAATTATTACCAAACCTTAATCAGGAAGTTGTGTGCAACCATTTCAAGCATAAATCCTGATATGTATTTATATGAAGAAAAGTTATGTCCATGGGTGCAAGATAAACTTTTTCAATAAAAATGTGGAAAACATTCCTTTGCAAGTTGGAAGTTTTATTCAAATTCAGTGATTAAAATCCTCCCCAATGCATTATATTTTATTTTCCTTATAATATAAAAAATGTAAAATTTTTTGGTCATATTCTGTGTAGACAACCTTAAACTCCCTCCAATTTACCTCAGGCAAACACTGGAGGCATTCCCAGGAAAGAGGTTGTTCTCAACCACGTGGTTAGCAAGAGAAGAAGGCTGTGTAGAGAGAAGGCTGTGTAGAGAGATTAGAAAGTTACAATTACTTGCACTTTGAGAAAATCCCGCAAGGGATTCTAGAATGCACTCAATCTGAGAGAGAAGAATGCTCTAACGTTAGAAATATGACAGAGTAACTCCCATCTCCACTATACAATTATAATATCATTATATAATGTTTATTTGCCAGATAAATAACTTATTAAAATTTCATATATAAATTACTACTCTTTTCTGCCTTAGACTAAGGCATTTGCCTTAGGCAAAGATTAAAAAGGAGGATCATCATAATTTGGAACCTTTGTGACAAAACAACCACCATGACATACTGCAGCATACCTAAAATTCCTAAGAATTCAATTTAAAATAACAATTGTGCAATGCACTGACATGCATGTTCAAGGTTGTTCAACTATTTTATAACAACTAAAACCTGAAAAAAAAAACCCTCAATGTCCAAAAAGTGGTTAAATATAATATACCCATAATATTAAAACACTATATAGTTATTAAGAGAGATTTAGTAGATGTGTTCCTATTGATATGTAACAAAACAACCCCAAACTTAATGGCTTAAGACAGCAATGACATTTATCTACAATTTGTACAAGGTTTAGCAAGAACTGCCTCGCTCTGCTTTATTAGGTGAGCTAGGGTAGCTTAATGGTTGGGGACTGAAATTATCAGGTGTCTGGTGATTTATATTCTCTCTCTCTCTCTCTCTCTCTCCCCCCCCCGCCCCGCCCCCTGCACGGTCTCCCCAGCATGACTGCTTCAGGTGGTCAGTCTTTTCACTTGTCATTGTTCCCAAGGTACATTCTAAAATGTCACTTTTTATAACCTAGCCTCAGAATAAAATAGTATCCCTCTGCCATGCTCTATTACACACTAGAATCTAGTCACTATGGCAGCCATTCAAGGAGTAAAAAAATTAAACTCCAAATATGGATGGGATAAGACTATCAACAAATTTACAAATATGTTTTAAAATATCTCCATGATTCACACTTACTAACTTCTAAAAATCTTATCATGAGTAAAAATGTTATAAAACATATATACATGTTAATCATTTGGTATATATATTTGGATGTGCAAATATCTACTAAAGTAAATATAATTTCAAGGGTATGCAGTCAAAGTATTGGCAATCATTATACGTGCACAGAGGGTTAAAATAGCAAGTCCATTTATTTAGATTGCTCTGTTACTCCAACTAATATAAAGCACTGTACAATTTAAAAGCAATACACAAATAATCTTTTGTGAAGCACTTTTCCCAGAAAGAGATGTTTCATACATCAAGAAAGAGGTAAAATTTGTGTCAAACGCTGAATTTATTAGCCAGGCTCTACAGGTAGGTGCAAAATTCTACTTCATTTTTACTGCAGAGCTTCTACTTAATCTTTAACCCATTAAAAATATGCCAGCACTTCTTCAATAAACGATTTGGACAACAAATATATATTCAATCCCTGCAGGGAATAGAGTGGTATCCTAAAGCTTTGAGGTACACAGAAAACTGTAAGTGATGAAATAGAGAAAAGAAGTAATGAGGACAAAATAGACAAGAGCTAAAATATATAAAACCTTAAAAAAAGAGAATTAGCAGGTATTCCTATTATTAACTAGATTCTCTGCTCTAATTCCTTCCAAATTGACCTTTCTACTAATCACCAATATTTCTGGAGGAGAGAAGAAACAAAGCATTAAACATAAATGCCCATGCAAACATCCAGAAAATATTACACATTATGAATTTTCCAGTGTCAAAGGTTTTGTTCCAGAAAGTGTCATTATGAGTCCAGAAAGTGTCAGTATGAGTTTGGTGAGGTGTCAAATAATTAGCCTTGCCTGGAAGCCTATATATTTCAGCTAAGTACAACCTCTATCAATGACTACAATTCATCACTGGGCACTTGGTCAGCAGAAGTATATTCAGAGCCAATGTGCAAACCTCACACCTGTACCAGGCAGAACTGACTAGCTAGGGAAAGTCTGTTTCAGATGTCCTTCCCCAACCTCTTTGACTGTACTTTTCCCCATGGTTCTTCTTCTATGAGCCTTCAGCTCAGGGATCACATGTTTTGTATTTCTAGACCAAGGCCTTCCTCTGCACTGCATTTTCTTAGTGTCTGCCCTGATTTGGGATATCCCCAGCCCCATTCTTCTTTCCCATCACTTTCAACAAGCAATAGTTGTCATGTGAGTCAGTTTCCTAAGCATCTTTTTCTTCACTTAGTGACAACCAGAGGTAAAAATAAACTCAACATCTGTAACAAGCAAGAGGAATCCTTTAACTCTTCACTTATATCTTCATATATTCAACCAATATTCAAATCCCAACTATTTGTCCCACTTAGAAATGAAGACACAGACTTGAAGGAGCCTGATAGGCAAACATAATTATAATGCAATTAAACTAGCATTAAGAGATAAGTATTAATAAACATTTATTATAAAACAGGGACTGGCTATACCTTTTGGCAGGAATTTTAAAGCTTTCATGTAGAAAATAACTGAGGCAAGACTGGAAGAATAATTTCTTTTAATTTATTATTTCTATTATAGTTCAGTATTTCTGAAATTCGGAAAAAATAATGAAATGGACAAGGATATGTAAAGATGAGAAAACTAATGTATGAGCATGAAATAGCAGAGCAAAATCAACTCATTACCAGGACTCCTGTGTAGCCCAGAGGTACAAATGGAAATTCTAACAGAAGTATATGGTAAAGTAGGTTAGAGCCAATGGTAGGCAGTGGGATAATACTACAGAGGTTTATTGACAGAAGACTGGTATTAAAGGGTATACATTCTTTATTTTATTAAGTGAAGAAATTTGACTATTGAATGCATTGTAGTGGACAAATTGGAAGTGGCAGTTCCCAAGTAAGAGAGAAAATATAAGAGGCTGATGTGATCATTTGAGTAAAAGATGATGGCAGCCTGAAACAAGGAGGTAAGCACAGTGGTCATAGAGAAACAGGCTCACAATGCTTAAAACGCAAATTCAAGAACACTAATGATGAATTACATGTATAAGGAGTGAGGATGAGATAAGAATTGACTATCTCCAGTCTCTACCTTGAGCAATTGAGGAAATTTAGCATTTATCATATAAGAATCCATAAAAAAGAACAGATTCAGAAGGAATGAGAAGAGTTTGGTTTGGATCATGCTGAACTAGAGATGCTCAACAGACATTCACACTGAGATAACTAGTATGTTATTGGAAAGGTAGGCCAGTAACTCAGTAGAAAAGTCCAAAAGGAGTGCTCCTTTAGGCATTAATAATTAGGCAGTGAATGGAGCCCTGGAACTGGATAGACTCACACACCCCAAAAAACTGAGAAGTCCAAGGATAATGATAGGGAACACCAACATATATGAGTGGAAGGAGAAAGGCGAATCAACTAAACATATAGACCAGAAAGTCAGGAGGTATTCTAGGAGAGTGTGTCACTGGAGTATCAGGGAGAAGAGAATGTCAAGAAGAGAATGGCCAGTAGGGTGGAGTGCTCAATGGCAGGTCAAGTATAGTAAGAAACAAAGTCTTTGGATTTGGCAACCTGAAATCAAAACACTTCCACGAGAGCCATTTCTTAAGAGCTATTAACAGAAGCCAGAGAACAATGGTTGAAAGGTGAATAGGGGCTGAAGTTGAAAAATTTGGATTACCGGTTCAGGATATTTAGGGACGGTAGGATCACAAGAAATACTTTTATAATACTAAGATTGAAGTTTTCTGATCTATATAAAAGTCATTGGAAGGGGAGAGATTGAAATCAGAGAAAGGAGATACAATCGATTAAGATCTTCAAACAACTAGAAGGTTCAAGAGTTTGGGGGGAAAAGGGCTTGAGGGAGCAAAGGCAAGAAACTGGTACCAGTCAGGAACTGAAAAGCAAGGAAAGTAATGTGATGTAATTCCTGTGGCCCGTATTTTCTTCGTTAAGTAAAGGAAAAGTTAACTATGAACAATGAGATATAGAAAAGAATGGGCCCTGGTTGGCATGGCTCAGTGGATTGAGGGCTGACCTGTGAACCAAAGGGTCACTGGTTGGATTCCCAATCAGGGCACATGCCTGGGTTGCAGGCCAGGTCCCCAGTCGAGGGCACGGGAGAGGCAACCACACATTGATGTTCCTCTCCCTCTCTCTCCCTCCCTTTCCCGCTCTATAAGAATAAATAAATAAAATCTTTTTTAAAAAAAGAGAGAAAAGAATGGGACTTGTGAAGTATTTTAGAATATCCACTTAGGGGAAAAACAGGGAAGTGACTAGGAACAGCCACAGGATTTCCAAAAAGGAGTGGAACTGAAATGCATAAAAAGGATGTGTCATTAAACTACACACTGTGGGGTTTTTCTTTTCCTTGCAAAGTCCTACCGCTTTGGAGCAAGAAACAGAAAAGTAAATAGTTTCTGAGAGCCAGCATTGGGTGTAGCAGGACACTAAAGAGGGAAGAATTTAAGAGTGCTAATAGGTTTTACTGAGTTATGCATCAGGTGGATAGATTTAGCTTGAGGTGAAAATGATGTGAAGCCAAAAGGAAGAGTGGGTTGGGAGGTTTGGAGATTCTGTGAACTCAAGAGTTCAGCCAGTTTTATAGGAAAATGACTTACTCTTCGTTTACTACACCCTGAGCTCTGTGCTGGGTGCTGCGAAAGGGGTAGGACCTCTCTAGAGATTTACTGCCCAGTAGGAGAAATAAACATAACAATTTAGTGCCAAGATAAAAGTATGTTTGGAGTGTAAGTTGGGAACAAATGAGAGAGTTCTTTATCTACCTAGGGAAAAATGAACAGGAAGGTGGTTTTCTGGAGACAAAAAGATGAAAAAATGTGGACAGCAGTTTGTGGTTGTATGGTTTATGTCTCCATGAGGACTTTAAGGAGTAAATTTATAGATGAGATTCCAGGTAGTCTGTTAGGAGGATTATTTGAAATTAGGATCTTTGATATTGTACCATGAAGATCTAGCTTAAAAGCTCATTTTACTAGTTGCTTCTGATGTAGCCACACCAATATTTTACTAAAGTATCGAAGGAAATGAATGACAGCTAACAGCTGTTAGTATTTACTGTGTGGTAGGCAGCATTCAGAGAGCTATACATGTATTAACTCCTTTAATATTCATAATATCTTTACAGTACTATTATTGTTACACTTATATTACCAATCAGAAAGCTGAGGAATGAAGAGATTAAGTAATTTTCCCCTGTTTACACAGTGGCAGAGCCAAGATTCCATCCCAGACAGTTTGGTCACAAGAACATGGTGTAAGTTGCCTCACAACTCATCATGTTGAAATAATGTTCCAAGTTTTATAGACAGTTCTAAAAATGAATTTCTGGGTAATAGAATTTTAGTGGGACTGAGCTGGAAATTGTTCACTTGTCTCCCATTGTGATATCTCTGAAAGTAGGGAGGAAAATCCTTTATCATAACCCTTACGAAGTGGTATAAGTGAGGAATAATAGTTAATTGCTAACTTGCCTTCCAAAAAGGATGACTCCCATAAACTTCAGTTGACTTTGGTTGGTGAGTGAGGTTTGCAAGTATAAGCTAGATAGCAAGAGACAGCTGAATCCTGGCTGCCACCCAAAATCCTCCTTTTTACCTCGCTCTCCCTAGTCGGCCATCAGCCTTCCCTCTAAGTAACTATTGAAGGAATGGTTTGGCATTATGAGTTTGGTGAGGTGTCAAATAGTTGCTGGGAAGCCTATATATTTCAGCTAAGTACAGCCTCCATCAATGACCACAGCTCATCACTGGGCACTTGGTCAGCAGAAGTGGAGTGTTTGGTTAACAGAGCGACTTTCATAAAATGCATTCATATTGATCAACTATCCCCACACCGGAGCTCTGCAGTTTGGCTCTGGGCCAAGGGACAGGTACCATCTGCCCAAAGCTAACTCACTTCAGGGCTCTGAACTAGAGAGACAGGACAAGAAACCCACTGTGGGTATGCCTGCACTAACCTTCTCACCCTTCAACTCTCACCCCACTCCTGGGAGGAGTAGCTGGCCCACTGCCTTCAGCTCTCTGTGAACCTGATAAAAACACCTACTGCCAGAAAACACCAAAATCCATAACTAACAACAGCATAGTCATCCCCACTCACCTGAATCCTCAACCCGCGTGTACTTGGAGAAGAGCCAGCATGGGTAAACAGCTGCTGTTTGGGTATTTCTGGGTGTGGGGAGCAAAGCTGACATTCTCGGAGCCTTACATTTTCTCATTGGCTTACCCCCACCTGCTGTCTTCTCTTGGGAATCCTGGAGAGGGCACCAGGGAGGCACACACCTGTTCACCCTCCCACTCCTCCAGCCTCAGGGAGGAAGTGTTTTCCTCTTCTTTCCCATTGCCTCTCTGCCAATCACATTTCATTTGGAAGCAGTAAATTAACAGTTTACTTTTCTGTGGAAGTACTAGCATTCATAGGTATTGTGGATCATGCATGTTTTGTAATGTTTTCCAATCAACGATAAAGTAAAATAGAAAAAGGAAGTTGGAATACAACTCTAAATTATATGGAGATTCCTAAGTGCCATATATAGAAACAAATTTATATCCAAAGGTAAACCTATTGACAGAGCCATTATTATGTACTTTCAGGGCATTTAATTTTTTTAATTATTATTTTACATAAAGTGATAATTTATTTTTATATTTTTATCTCTAATCTTTTATCTGCCCTAAATTTTAAGCCAAAGTTTCTGGGCCACACTAGAGACAGAACTAAAACAAGAATAGTAACACCATCATTTTTTCCCCTATGTCTTTCTTGAAGGATTGAAAGAAATTATTAGTTTATGTTTTCTTAACTTTTCCTGCTACAAGACTTGCTAAATATGAGGTATTGTGATGATAAATATACTTTTTATATACTGTGGCCTCATTGTAATAAGGAAGATCCCTTTCTTTTTTCTGAATTGAGAAGAATTTTCTAGTATGCAAAGGGCACTACTTTTGCATATGCTGGCAAGAGGTAGGCCACATCTCCTAGCAGCGGGACATGGATAACAATGTAGTGACTGCATACAAAGACATTTTGGCTGGGGCACACCATGGACATTCCCAAATAACCAAAGAGTATAATTTTGATAAATTACATAGTTCAGTTTTTTACTAGCCCTGTGGAAAAAAAAATTTTATTTTCTTCATGCTAAAAAGAGACTACAGCCTTGCACTCAGATCATTGGAAAAAAATTATTTCAATTATGAAAAACTTGGGAAGAAACCAAAGGAAAAATTGTTTCATTAAATTCAAATTTTTCAATGAGTTATTTTAAATTGAGTAATATCTTTTTGAAATTTCCAAATTAAAGGGCATATACTTTGAAGAAAGAAAAGGATGAAGTAATGATATTAGGAATTTCCCTGTGTTAATGAGAGAGACCTGATTCTTTGTGCCAATGCATGTAAAGAATTACAGATCAGCAAGTCTTATTAGCATGCAATCAGGGTTTATTAGTGATCTGTTCCCATGAAAGAGAATGGGTCTAGCTAAGGTGGGGGGTGAAAGGCATAGGTTCAGGGCAAAGCAGGGTGGCAAAAGTAAGGGCTGCCAGAGGCCAGGGTGGCCAGCGTCTGGGTGACCTGAGGTCCCGGCAGCCAGAGAGCCAAGGCAGTGAGTCTTTTTCTCTGAGGACTTATATAGTTGGCTGGATGGGGTGAAGACGTTACATATTGATTGATGGGTAAATGTGGGGCCAGCTTTCCTGGGGTCGGGGGGGATCATGGCTACCCAAAGTTAGGTATGTGTGGGGGTTTGTTAGCCCAAATCCTTATTTTGCTCCAGACTCCATTTCATCTCATTGTAAAACAGGTGCGTGACAAATTAAAGTTGGGGCAGTTACCCAAGGTTATTTATGGGCTCTTTCTTTAAGCATTTGGGACTTCCTCATAAAACAGATAGTGACCAGAGGAAGGCAATTAACCAAAGCTGGTTTATGGGCTTCTTCCTTTGGACACTACGAACCCTCTCCCACCTTTCAGGCCTTGGGGTGAGGGCACAGTTTCAAAGGCTTTCCTTCCCAGATAGTGGAAAGGATACATAGAACGTCAAGGACTTCCCTCCTCCCGTGTTAGCATGTGTTTCTTGTGGTGTTGTAACACCTGGGAATATTATTGGACCAGGCTCAAGACTGCTGAGTCAGTGGGTGAGACATGTCTCCCTCCTCTAAACCAAATAGTTGGTTTACTGTTCACCCAACCTAAGTGCTGAAAGGTGTTTCCTGGTAACCATGATGCTAGAGGTTGACCAGTAACGGCAGTGCATTCTCGGAGCTCATCTATGCTATTGCCTGCCTCACCCGGAGTCAGAAAACTTAAAATTTTATAGACAATTCATGAACACCGCAATAGAAAATAAAGGATAAAAAGACACCCTGTTGTGGGACAACATATTTTCATTTTAGATGAAAAATTATCTGTATATGTATTATCTGTATACATACATATGTATGTATACAAATACATACACACACATATATGTATATTTTGAAGCCATACAAACAGAGGAGTTCCAAAAGCAGTCTATATCACTCCTTCTTGTCACAAATTTCATATGAGAGCCTAATAAAATTGGAGTACCCTCTCTCTGAACACCTGTGGTACACATTTACACTCTTTTGCAACTTGTACACTATACTAGGCTGTTATTCTTTCATGGTACTGCATGTGTCAGCCTAACTTTCACAATGAATTACAAACTTTTTAAGGTCAGAGAAGGTAACTTTGATATTTCCCACAGTATCTAATACAGCTATATCATAAGCCTTATATTAAATATATTCATTAATACATTCTTCCTTCCAGAAAAAATCCTTTTTAATAAAATCCAAGTGTTATAATGTGATGTTAAGATAAATATGTGACAAAAACCACATGCCCAGTCTGGAACACACTACAGATAAAGTAGTTTCTAACAATCACTACTCAATCACAAGTACAAAGAAGTAAACATCCTTTCACTCACTGGGGACTTCAACATCTGGTTTAATGTCCCCCATTAACCCCAGACTTGTCAGTAACTTGGCAGACACCAATGTCTACATAAATGACCCACCCAAAGCTTAGCATCTGTTTTTTAGCCTCTCATTTTCATTGTATTTATTCCATGTTAGTAAACTACTTTAATGGCCAGATACTAAAACTTACTATCCTACATGTTATTCACTCTTGAAACATTAAATTAAGTCTTCTGATTCTCTGACCACGACCTCCAACTATTTCAGCTTCAACACATACATTTTCCCAATAACCTTTCCTTTGATCCTTTGTTTTCTTCCAGTCCTCCCTCCTCTCTTCACCTCCTTTGTTGTGCATCTTATAGTATACCATCCACCATCTCTTCATGCTCTGTCTTGCCAGCGTTGTCACTGTCTTGGTCAATTTTCTTTTTCTGTCACATCTTTCGAAAAGAAACAAATTTGGACCAATGCAAAAGTCCACTTGCATCAGAGTTGCTGAATATATTATTTTCCCTTCACATAATAGTATCTTTTTTTCTTCTGAGAAATTCCTTTGAATGAGAGATAGCATCTTCTTATAGATATCATGCCACTGTCCATTGCAGATGGTCCAGGGTGGGCACCTGGGCTAAGCCTGAGCAACCCTCACTGCCTACTCACCAGCCATCCTTGATTGTAATGTTACTAAAGCCAGGTTAAATACAGTCCTTATGGAGATATTTGTGCACTGGAATTGGGGAAGGAGAAAAAGAACGAGAAAGGGGCAGGAAAAGGGGAAGAAGAAAAATTACAATAGGAGCTTACAAACATAAAATTCACAGTAGCCTCTGGGAGTCAGGACTTCAAATGTGCCTGGTGCTGTGCCAGAGTCTTAACCACTATCAAATAGACAGCCATTTCAAGCATTCACAGCTCTCCCCACATTCCGTGGCAAGCCACCACCCCTCTCACTCAAAAGATGACCTTGATTCTCACTTTAAGGAGAAAATATGCCTTAAGAGGGGAAATCCCTCAAATTCCTGCATTTTTACATCTGCACCCCTCCCTTTTCTCTTTCTTGGTGGGAAGGAGAGGAGCTCCCCTCCCCTCAAAAGGTTTCTCTATCCCCATGCTCTGGTTCCAGCCATGCTGGTCAGGATGACCTTCTTCTTTGGTTGTTCTCCTTGTCTATCACCCCATTCTCATTACTGCCTCTTCTCCATCAGCATGGTATCAGTCTCAAGTCTTGCAGTTCTTAAAAATAAGAGAAAAATTTCTCCATCAGCTCCCACTGTATTCTTCCTCACGTTATCGTTCAAAATTTTTTCTTTCTTTGAGCTCAGATGCATGAAGCTGGATTAATCATTATTCATGGTTCATAATTGGTGGTCATTACTCCAAGCTTAGTCCTTATTTTTTTTTTTTTGGTTAATCCTTAATTTTAACTGTCATATGCTATTATGAAAGCACCATCCCAAGCAAACGCCAGGTCCTTCATATAAGCATCCAGTATCCCCATCCATCACCCTACCTTCAAAGTGCCAACCTCCTGAATACTATGTAAGCTGCTCACTGGCTTTCTTTTTAATGGTTTTAAAGTGGTTTTTAAAATAGTTAAAAAAATTTTTATATCTACGTATTCTTAAAAATAGGCTGTTATCTTAACCTAACAGGATGTCATTAAATATTATAATATTTATCTTTTTAATTTTGATTTTAATGTTGGAAATCATATATTTTAATTAAAAAATACACACTTAAAAATGAAGCAATGAGATAAAGAGTACAAATGATTTGCTATTTGGACACAATCTGTTGGTTAAATTTACCCAAAGAAAGGGGTGTTCTAATTTCTGTATTTAAGGAAAGCAAGTTAAAATACATAGGCTGATAAAGGAAATTTATAATTCTTGGATTGTTTTCTTCTTTCCCCAAGAATAATTACTTGGGGATGCAAGGATGACTTTATTACTAAAGTTTGCTCTTCTCAGGAATTATGTACTACTAAGGTGTGAGGCTAAGCATCTTTTTTGTTTGTTTGATTTTTGAGTATTTATCTTTTTATTTTATTTTAAATATTTTATTTATTTATTTTTAGAGAGAGGGGAAGGGAGGGAGAACGGGAAACATCAATGTGTGGTTGCCTCTCATGTGCCCCTCACTGGGGACCAGGCCTGCAACCCAGGCATGTGCCCTGACTGGGAATCGAACTGGCAACCCTATGGTTCACAGACTGGCACTCAATACACTGAGCCACACCAGCCAGGGTGAGTATTTATCTTTTTAAATGTCACTGTGGTTCATTTGTTTTGAGTGATACATGGTATACCATTGCACTTACTGTTTATCAGGTTAAAGAAGTCCTCTTCTATTTCTAACATAGAAAGACTTTGAATAATGATTGGGTATATTATCAAGTGTTTTCTCTGATTTTCTTTTACCTCATTACATAAAATTTTCTACTATAGGGCATTATGGAGTTAACTACATTTATGGATTTTTCTCATATTAAACCTTTTTTATGTTCAGGGACAAACTTGTATTGGTTCTATTTTTTTAACTGGTATAGGCACTATTGGATTTTATTTGCAAATATATTTTCATATTGATAGTAATAAGTGAAACAGACTTATAATTTTTTGTTTTGATAATGTCCTTATCTTATTTTGGTATCAGGATTACTCAAGACTCATAGAAGCAGCTTAAAAATAGTTCCTCTTTGCTATTGTCTGGAAGAGTTTGCACAGTTGGGATTGTGTGTTCTTTGTTTACTCATGGTAAAAGTGAAAAATATAATTTGGAAGAAATTTCTTAGCTATAATACCAAAACCAAAAGCAACAAAAGAAAAATGGATAACCTGGACTATATCAAAATAAAAAGTTTGTTTGCATTGAACACAATTAACAGAGTGAAAAAAACTCATGGAATGAGAGAAAACATTTGTAAATCATATTTCTGATAAAAGTTTACAGTTAGAATAAGTAGTGAACTCCTACAATTCAAGAGCAAAGGAAACAAGCAACCTGATTAAAAAATGAATAAATGTCTGAAAAATTGAACAGACATTTCTGCAAAGAAACAGAAGTGGCCAATAATCACATGAAAATATTTTTGCATCCCTAATCACTAGAGAAATGCAAATCAAAACCACAATGAGATACTACCTCACACCCAACAGAACAGCTACTATCAAAAAAAAAAAGAAAAAAAGAACCCAGAATATAACCCTGTTGGTGAGGATGTGGAGAAACTGGGCCCTTATGGTAGGTATGGAAAATGATGCGACTGCTGTGGAAAACAGTATGGTGGTTCCTCAAAAAATTAAAAGTAGAATTATCATATTATTCATCAATTCCACTTCTGGGTGTATACCCAGCAGAATTGAAAGCAGGATCTCAAATAGATATTTGCACACCCATGTTCACAGCAGCACTATTCACAATAACCAAAACATGGAAGCAAAGCAAGAGTCCATGAAGGGATGAATACATAAACAAAATGTGGTATATACATATTATTCAGCCATTAAAAAAGTGGGGGGTTGGATTATTAAGCTGCTCTGTGGTGCAAGAGGGTGGACATCTCCTTAGACAAGCTCATCCGAAGGATGTGGAGCTGGAAGCTGGGAGAGGTAGAGTGAAGAGAGACCACAGAGAGTAGAGAAGTGGGGCCTCAGCCACGGGCAGAAAAAAGTGTGGACGGGCTGGTGGCTCAATGTCAGACCAGGAGTTGGAGATGTTAGATCTCATGTTGGATTCCACTTGAGCCTCCTCGGCCAGCCAGCAAGCACAACCACCTTCCAGCACAGGTTTGATGCCTGGCAGAAGATTGGCCTCTCAGATGCCTGGCTGAAGCTGTGAAAAGCTTTTGCAGAAAGATGTTCCTTTCCAGATCAAAGGGAAAGTGCAAGATACCAGAGTGATGCTGAGCTCCCACAAACAGCAGAGCACTGTGCCCCATAATCCCCACCAGGTAGCTGATGCCTGGGAGAAACTCAGCTTAAAGCAGAGTTCCTATGCTACCTTCATGAGCAACCCCATCAGAACAGTGACCTCACCTCCAAAGCTCACTAAAACCATCCAGGTTCCACAGAAGAACGCCATGACACCATTTCATGCCCATCTTGCTGGAATGAGGATTAACATCAGCAGCAATCACCAGGCCAAACAGAATTTATGTGACCTGGATGAAGACAATGGCATCGCAGCTCCCCTTCTGAGTCAGATGAAATTTGTGGACTCAGGCGGCTTGCTTTACCACGTGGCCAGGCTGTTCAGGTCTAAACTTTCCATGTACAAGGCCCACCCGCCCCCACACCGAAGTGGTTCATAATGATGCATACACAGCTCCTGCTCTCCGCTCCTTAGTTCAACGAAAGCCTTGACCAACATGTGCCGGAGGCTGGTGAACAAGGAGGATTCCCCCAAAGGGCTGCTGCCTACTGAGCCTATCCTCAGCCCTTGGAAGTCACCAAGATGACTGAATAATCTTGCACCCTAGAGTCACCGAGGAGGACATTGTTGAACTTTTCTGTGTATGTGGAGCACTGAAGCAGGCTTGGCTGGTCCATCCTAGGGTAGTAGAAGTGGTCTTTGTGAAAAAGGACGATGTCATCACTGCATATAAGAAATATAACAACTGGTGTCTGGACTGGCAACCAATGAAGTGCAACCTTCACATGAATGGGAAAGTTATCACCGCAGACCAGTCACAAAGTGAAAAGGAAAGAGAACTGCCTTGCAGGGTGAACTCTGCTGTCTTGTCTGCCCCTCCTGCCAAAGTGGACCCTGACACCATCCTGAAGGTGCTCTTCAAGTCCTCAGGGGCCCCTGTAACCACACAGCTCACGGAATTCAAAATCAAACTCTGAGTGAGAGAGTGAGGCTGTCAGAAGCAAGGTCAGAGAAGGGTGATTCTGCTTACCAAAGCAAAGCTGGTGACCAGTGTGCCGTTGGACTGGAGGCCCCCACATACGGAACAGAGCACTTCCTCCCTGGATTCGACCTCCTTTCTGTGATGTGTTCTACTCTGTGCTCATTGTACATTAACATTTCCTATAGTGTGTTTCTTCTCGCTCCACCGTCTCACCAATGTAGGTTTGTGTTGCTCAGGGTGTTTCTCCCCCTGACCTCAGCCCCAAACTGATTTCTTATCTAGAAATGGTGTCCTAAATTCTCTGCGTGGCTTTCTTCTGGCTCCATGGAATATAGGGGGAGGGGGGCTCTTTGAAGGACACTACTTACCCCAGGAGTGAGGGGCTTGCCTCCTCTTTTTCTTTTTTAAACTTTTCAAACAATGTGAAAAATGGAAGCCCCTGCCAACCTAATGGGAGCATCCTAAAGGGAAACTCCAGAGCTGTGCCACTCACCCGCCTGGTCAGTTGAGATGGCCTGGGTGGGCATCAGATCACGGGCCTCTTATCTTCTCACCACAATGGCTCCAGAGCAGTCTGATCTGGGGAAGGCCCTATTGGCAAGGGCAGGGTGAGGCTGCTTCTCTGCTAAGAAAGGTGCAGCCCAGCTCTTGGCTGGAGGGCCAGTGTTGCCTCAAGCAACCGAGAGTAAACCCTGGGGTCACATTTCCCTTTTCCCTTGCATTATGCCAAGTGCTCCACCCCAGCTCTCTTCGCTTCCTGTTATCAGTGCTGAGAGGGCTTGCACTGCTGGTCTTTCAAGTTTTCACTAGCCCAGCACTCATCACACCCTGGTTTTTGAGTTAATGCCAGCTCTTCTCTAGTTCTGTGACACTGTGCTTGGAGGATTATTGAAAGGGGAAATGTTGGCTGGTTTCTGGCTCTTTCTTTCTGACCTTGGATGTCTATAGAACAGTAGGCAGGGCTGCCAGGAACAAATATACAGCTACCTCCAAGGGATACTGTCTCTACTATTATAAGTGACCCATCCATCCATGACCAGAGGGATATTTTCCTGCCTTGTCAATGGTGGGGGGTGGGGGGAGGGTGAGAGGATTGGTGGGTGGTAAGGAGGGAATTGAGAGAGCAAGGCAGCCCTTGCAGACCAGCAGTGGGTTACTCCCTCAGCGTGGTTCCAGGGAATTGGGGCAAAGCTGTAGAACCCAGGGACGGCCCCTCAAGACCACGACAGCATTGCTCCAGAGTCATTGTCAGTCTCTCCCAGTTTGTTGGGACTGTAAAGGGAGTCCAGGCTGCCAGAGCTGGAGGGAGTTGGGGAGCTGGATTCTGGGAGCTCCACAGAATTAGTAGGAAGTGTCATGAAGGCACAAGCCTAGAAAGTAAAGGAGGTTGAAGCACTAAGACCTCTCATGACCTGCTTGGGGCCAACCCAGTGAAGAACCTAGAAACTCATATTCCCATAGAGTTAAATCTGTCAAGCAGGAAAGACTAGGGTTTGAAGCCAGCTCAGTCCTCTCGCTCTGAGGTTGCCCAGGCCTGGGAAGTTCAAGGAATATTCCTGCTTGTGCTCCACTTTCCAGTTCTTTAAAGGATGTAGTTTTTGTTTCCTTCTTCCCTTTCGGATGGCTGCAAATTTGTTCTCAGCAGCTGGAGGACATTCCTCTTATAGTTCCTTAAAACTTCTTGGTCCAAGAGAGTGCCCAAGGCAGAAGGACCTGGTTTCTTAGGTCCCGAGCACAGTCTAGCCACTGTCAAGTTGGCAAACATCCTGCCCACATGGTTCTACCCTCCCCTCGCCCTCCAGTCCCATGCCGTGCTGCTCTGTTACCAGAGCTTTGTTGATCCAGCTGTAGCCGCCTGCCCATCTGGATTCAGTCCTCTAGATATGTAGCCAAATGACACTTTGTGAGGTGAAGCCCATTTGCCTCTGCTGGTCTACAACCATCTACAGGATGGCATCGTGGGAAACGAGGAAGAGAAGATGGTGAGCCAATCCTTATGTCCCTCTTAACTTCCCACTCCCCTACATTCTCCATCTGTCTCTCTTTTGTTCAAAAGAGGAAAAGATATTAAGGAGTGGAAGAAACTCTGTTACTTACACATTTATGAATAAACGTTTGTTATTCCTTAAAGAATAAAAAAGAAAAGAAAATCATTACACATTCTGCAACATGGTTGAACCTTGGGAACATTATGCTAAGTGAAATGAGCCAATCACAAAAAGACAAATATGGCACAATTCCACTTGTAAGAGGAACTTAGGGTAGTCAAATTCATAGATACAAAAAGGATAATGGCAGTTAGCATTAGCTGAGAGAGGGCAGGATGGGGAGATATTGCTTAATGGTTTCAGAGTTCCAGTTTTGCAGGCTGAAAAGTTCTAGAAATGGGTGGTGGTAGTGGTTGCACAACAAAATGAATATACTTACTATCACTGAATTGTATACTTAAAAATGGTTAAGACAGCAAATTTTATGTTATATGTACTTTACCACAATTAAAAATGAGTTTTTAAACAAAAAATATAGATATTATTCAGTGTAGCTGATGTGACTTTTCTGTTTCATAGAAAGGCTTGGAATTAATTCCCTTAGTTTTGTTTCTGCCTCCTACCCACTGTACCCTTAGCACTTGCTAATTCTCTGTGGACTCTGTATGACTTCCACCAGTACAGTCAGCTCCTACCTCTCCAATACATGTAAAGTGTTTTCAAAGTTCTCTTTTGAAAATTTAATAGCTAAAACTATTTTAACTGTGTTTAGAATAAAAATCAGGAGACCATTAGCAGTCACACTCAAACATGCTGGAGTAGACCCAGAAACTAGTCGGAACCTTTGCCAATCTCCATGTAGCAATGGATGATCATTTGTTAAGATATATATGTATCTTAGAATAACTTCAATAAATATATCCCTGATTTTTTATAAAAGCAGATCAATTTTACATTTTCCCATTGATAAGAATACAATCTGTAAATGGATCCTTATTGGACCATATTTACTGTTTGCTTAATTGTGAGACATAATAACCTTGGATGATTGCTTATAATAATGTGTAATTTATACACTTCCAGGTACATTAGATTTTGTCTTGCATCCAGCCATTAGTATTAACAAACTATTCCAATAACACATTGCTTTGGCTGTTTAAAAATAATTCTTTCTGTATTTTAAGTTCACATGTTATCTAGTTATTTTTGAGGAGTAACAAAAGCAACAAAATTCATTCTTTTTATCAAAGTGTTTAGGTGAAAATTTGCCCACCACATCACTTGGCACCTCATTGAGGAAGACTCATGGTAGAAATACTTTCAAGTGTGACATTGTCCAAAAGCCTAATTAAGGGTCAAATAAAAACTGACTTTCTCCTCAGTACACAGTTTATGTTTTGTCCATGAATATGATTTTGCTAAAGGGTTTGTTTCTCTCTGGTTTTTTTGGATGGAAGCTCAGAACCAGGTAGCACCATTTACTTAGATTACAAGTGAATGGTGCCCCTAGGGAGGTGCAGTGCAAAGCTTGCATAATTATATGTGATGGTAGTGGATTGTGGATGGGATAGGAGGGAGTGTGACACCCATAAAACCTTGTTGCTCACTACAAGAACACTAAAATCACTTCATTATAATAGTTCATTCTTTGTAACATTATTCATCATAGTGAAATTTTACCTACATTACACCACTTTGTCCTTAGAACAAGAATCACATCTATATAAAAGCACATGACTTTGATCAGATATTTTCATCTAATCTGGGTTAAGCTATAAACTATGGAAGAGTTTTTGAACTTTAAAACCCCTGATGCAAATGCTTAGTCAAAATCAAGCACTCTAAGCACATTCAATAAAGGTAAGTCCCATGTTAAGGGTAAAAATGTGGGCACTAATTCTAACACAATATATATTTATGTAATATTTTATTGTATGCTATGTTGCCACATCTCTTTAAATTAAGAGGAGGGTATGTTCATTGCAGTGATATTTATAATAGCCTATATTTGGAAGCAGCCCAAGGGCCCATTGGTAGATGAGTGAATAAAAAGGCTGTAGTACATTTATACCATGGAATACTTGACCATAAAAATGTAGTACATTTATACCATGGAATATTTGACCATAAAAAAGAAGGAAATTTTACCTTTTGTGACAGCATGGGTGGACCTGGAGAGTATTTTGCTAAGTGAAATAAGTCAGTCAGAAAAAAAAAACAAATACTATAACATTTCACTTATATGTGGAACCTAATGAACAAAATAAACAAACAAAATAGAAACAGACTCATAGATACAGAAAATAGGCTGACAGCTGTCAGAAGGGAAGGGGGCTCAGGGGCTAGGTGAAAAACATGAGGGATTAAGCAAAAAAAAGAAAAGCCTGATAGACACAGACAACAGTATGATGATTACCAGGTGAAAAGAGTGATAGGGAAGGTAGAAGAGGGTAAAGGGGGGATAAATGGTGATGAAAGGAGACTTAACTTTGGATGGTGAACACACAATACAATATACAAATGATGTATTATAAAATTGTACACTTGAAAACTGTATAATTTTATTAATCAAATGTCACCCAGAAAATTCAATAAAAATTTTAAAAAGTAAATAAAATAATAATAAAAATTAAAACCAGGACTAAAGATTTTGGCCCAATGAGCTGCAAAATAGCCATTTTATATAAAAGAAAGGCCAGAGAATGGGCAGAAGGCCATAAAGTCTTCAGCGCAAATCCAGAGAGAACTAAAATAATAACTAGACCCCAGCAGACAAGCAAAAAGACAAGCATGACTGAGTCTAGGATATAGTCTGGTCAAATGCAGAGAGGAGCGTAATTTCCTATGAACGTCTTGGACTGATTGGGATAAACCTATGAGGAGTTTATTTGAAGAATTATTTGAAGTGTCTAAATAAATAACCAGTAGAGGTATTCTATCAAGGGTCCTGCCAGTAATAATCACGGACTACCTTAATACTATCAAACATGAATGAGAGATTCTCTCTGAAAAAGTAGGATTTTAAAGCAGCGGGGCTTTAATCTTCATTTATTTCAATCCCCTCTTTTTCCTATAAGGAATCAGAGAGCAAAGAGGTAAAGTGGTCTACCTAGCAGCAAAAGAGTTGATGAAAGAGCAGAGTTAGAACTCTTCTCAATTTGCCATGATGACCTTGAAACTAATGTCTATATTATTGTTGCTTTGCAACCTCCATGGGAGATCCCCAGGTGTAATCTTAAACTGACCCTGTCCTCAAAGAGCAAGTAGAGACCAAAAAGAAAGGCAGATTAAAAACAGAAGAAAAGAGCATTTGAGATTTTGTTCCCTAGCATACATCATCAGTTTGACTCAAAGAAACTCTTATAACAATTTTTTTTAAAAAAAAAGAAGAAGAAGAAAGTAAAAGGCAGACCACTTGAGATCGGTAGAGAGAAGGTTTAGTAAGCAAGGGAACTTACTATATATAAGAGACTTGCTCCAGATAGCCATAAAATGAATAGTTTTTCATACCTGCCCCCCTCCCCATCTTAAAAGTCTAGTTTGATAACAGCACACAGGGAACCTCAACAGGGTTCAGACAGGTACCAGTTCAGAAAGTCTCATCCCAACATTACCATCTCAAGGCTATAGCCGTGATCAGCTTCTAGTTCCAGGAAGGCAAGCTGAGCTCACACATTGCTAATGCATGGGAGAGTGCAGGAAGTCTCCAGCTGCCTGGATCCAGTTTCTCAGGCCAAACCAACAGTCATACCTTCTTCATGATTTACCCCAATAATTATTCAACTTCTTCTTCCTAAAAGAGTACACAGGCTGAAGTGTAGCTCAGAGAACATATAACCAAATGCTCTGACTTACTTCTTAGTAACCAATCTAGAATTGAAACATCCAAAGGATAACGTACTTTCTTTGGAGCTTCTAAAGTGATCCTTACAACATGCTTGACCTCCCTGCTTCTCTGCCCTTGAATTTCTGCTGTTCCCAATTATCGTATGAATGTTGACTCAGCTTGAATCAGAAAGAATAATGAAACTTTGCCATGTTAGTTTTGCAAAATGAAATCTAACTGTGGAGATTAAGGTCACAAGGTTATTAACTCATCTTGGGGTCTCCATCAGCCCCAAGGGTTCCCCAAATCTTTAATATAATTTTTGTTTTTGTTTATATTAGCCATAGTTGTTTTATCTTGTTTGGAATCAAAGAACTTAGCTCATAAACTACCTCTCACATACTCACCACTGTGTGAATGCTAAATACTAATAATGGAAAAAGAATATAAAACAATTAAAAGGCAGAACCTTACTCTTTCAAGGACTCCTATATAGCTAAAAAGGGAAGGCATGTATTTAAGAAACAAAGACATAAGTCATTTATTACCAAATTGAAGACAGGACCACTTTATTAAAGGCAAGTTAATAAAAAGAGAAAATGAGGACAAACAGCTGTTGTGAAGAATTGAATGCTCACAGGAAGTTGGTAGACAAGAAAGCCAGCAAAGGAGAAGTCAGAAAAATAAGTAGAAATGAGAGACCAAAGTACCAAAGACATTTGAACTGGACTTTAAGACAAATCCTTAGCTTTTCCAGACCTCAGTTTCCTTCTTTATTAATAGAGGTAATGATGGGGCCACCTCATAGAGTATGGTGATGACAAGGTAAGTTATTATATGAAAAACACATAACAATATTTGGACTAGGTTAACAAATGATATAGATCTGCAGTTTCCAAAAGAACATGATTTCCAACTCAAGTCTCCAAGCAGTTCATGCCAAGAACATCCCCCTGAATTTACTTATTAGTTCATTGTCAACTATCAGGAAAACAATTTTGAGATAACTGAGATTATAGCAGTTTAAAAAGAGAATGAATGGTGAAAACATGGAAGATGTAGGCTTTTGATTTAAAAATTTGGCAAAAGTTTTGTTTGATATGAAAGTGAGAGCAAGAGGAGACCCAAGATGGCAGAGGAGTAAGTGGAAGGTACACTAACCTCCTCCCAGGACCAATCTGGAATTACAACTAAATTATAGAGAAATCATCCTGAATAACCAACTGAACACTAGCTGGAGAGAAAACTTATAACCAAGGACAGACAGAAGAAACCACTTTATCACAAAGAGATTGGTAGAGAGAGCAGAGGGGGTGCAAGAGGGCTGGCTGGGCCCCCATGGATGGCAGCTAAAGTGCCAGAGGGATAGTTCAGTGGCCAGGAAGAGAGGGTGGTGCTCCTGAGAAGTTTAGCTCCATCTAAACCTTAAGTTGGGCTCCCAAGCCTGCATCAACAGAGCCAGAAAGGAACCCAGGTAACATCTGACTATGAAAAGCAGTAGGGTTTCTGTCTGCCAGGGAGAGATGGATGGAGACTCAGAGATACTCTTAAAGGGTCAATGCATAAAATTTCATCTGCCACCACTTATCCCGGGTTCCCACAAAGGGAGGCCAGAGTGGAAAAGAGGCGCTTAAGGAGATTCTTGGGTTGGTGGCTCTGACGAGAGAACTGAAGGAGCAGCCACCAGGATCTCTGTGCTGAGTCATATCCCATATTTCAGAAGCTGTCTTTCTCAGGCAAAGCACTCCTCTCCAAATGGCATCATCCTGATGGAAAGCAAGAACCACGCCCGCAAATATTACTCTTCCCCACCCTGTAGAGCTTAAGTTCAGCTGCTGATTACAGCTTGAGGCTATATCATTGATTAGTTTAACAACTAAGGCAGATCTCTGGGAGCTCTATGAGATTTCAGCTGACCCTCCCCACAGTCTGGTGCTGATAAAACCCAGCCTCGGTGTGCAGCCTGGTTCTTTCTGCACAGAAACAGGCCCAGGAGAGGGATCCACATTCTGTGGATCTCTGATAGCTCCAAACAGATTGGCCAGTACCATTCACAAGCAGTGTCTGACAAAGACCTACACCAGAGCCTTTGCAGATCTACCTAATACATAGCATCATATACAAAGAAGCAGCCAAAATTAGAAAACAAAGAAGCCAAGTGAAAGAACAAGAGAATTCTCCAGAAGAAGAGCTAGATGAAATGGAGGCAAGCAATTTATCAGATAGAGAGTTTAGGGAAATGATTATAAGGTTACTCAACAGCATGAAAAAAGACATAGAAACCATAAAAAAGGACCAGTCAGAAATAAAGAATGCAATATCTGAAATAAATAATACACTGGAAGGAATAGACAGTAGGTTAGATAAGGAAGAGGACTGAATCAGTGTTTTGGAAGACAAGGTAGAAAAAAACACCTGGGCAGAACAGCAAAAATAAAAAATACTTTAAAAAGTTAAGAGAGCCTAAGAAACATTTTGGACAACAATAAGCATAACAACATCCGCATCATGGGAATACCAGAAGGAGAAGAGAGCAGCAAGGGACAGAGAAACTACGTGAAGAAATAATGACCAAAAAATCCCTAATCTGGTGAAGGAAAAAGACACACAAGTCCAGGAAGCTCAGAGGGTCCCAAACAAATTGGACCCAAAGAGATTTATACCGAGACACACCATAATAAAAATGATGAGGTTTAAAAATAAAGAGAGAATCCTAAAAGCTACAAAGCAGCTAGTTACATATAAGGGAACACCAATTAGGTTGTCATCTGATTTCTCAACAGAAGCATTTCAGGCCAGAAGAAGTGACATGAATTTCAAGGTGATAAAAAGCAAACACCTACAACCAAGGCTGCTTTACTCAGCAAGGTTAACATTTAATATCAAAGGAGAAATACGGAGCTTCTCAGATAAGAAAAGTCTAAAGGAGTTTGTTAACACCATTCTAGTACTGTAACAAATGTTAAAGGGCTTGCTAGAAGGAAAAGAAGAAGGAGGAGGGGGAGGAGAAGGAGGAGGACAACAACAACAACAGAGGAAAAAAGTCTAAAACTAAAATATCATTAGATATGTATCTATCAATAATCACCCTAAATGCTCCAATCTAAAAACATGGGTAGCTGAATGAATAAGAAAACAAGACCTACATAGGCTGTCTCAAAGAGACACATCTCAGATCAAAAGATACACACAGACTAAAAGTAAAGGGATGGAAAAAGACATTTCATACAAATGGAAAGAAAAAATGCAGGGGTAGCTGTTCTTATATCTGACGTAAAAGACCTCAAAACAAAAGCTATAGTAAGAGACAAAGAAGGACACTATATAATGATACATGGAACAACCCACAAGAGGCTATAACCCTAGTAAACCTGTACACACCCAGCATAGGGGCACCTAAATATGTAAAGCAAATCTTGATGGACATAAAGGGAGAGATTGACAGAAATACAGTCATACTGGAATTTTTAATACCCCATTGGTTTCAACAGGCAGAAAATCAACAAGGAAACAGTGGACTTAAATGATACACTAGATCAAATGGATTTAATTGATATCTTCAGCATTTCACCCCAAAGTAGTAGAATATACATATTTTTCAAGTGCGCATAGAATGTTCTCTAGGATAGACCACATGTTAGGACACATAGCAAGTCTCAGTAAATTTAAGAAGACTGAAATCATATGAAGCATCTTCTCTGACCACAATGCTATGAAACTAGAAATCGATCCCAAGGAGAACACTGAAAAACACACAAAGACACAGAAGCTAAATAACATGTTATTAAAAAATGAATGGGTCAACAATGAGGTCAAGGAAGAAATCAAAAGATACCTGAAACAAATGAAAATAAGAACACAATAATCCAAACCTGTGAGACACTGGGAAAGCAATCCTAAGAGGGAAATTCATAGTATTACAGGCCTATCAAAAAAAAAAAAAAAAAGAAAGAAAAAAAAAAAAAAAAAAAAAAAAAAAAAAAAAAAAAAAAAAAAAAAAAAAAAAAAAAAAAAAAAAAAAAAAAAAAAAAAAAAAAAAAAAAAAAAAAAAAAAAAAAAAAAAAAAAAAAAAAAAAAAAAAGAAGAAGAAGAAAAGGAAAGAAAGAAAGAAAGAAAAAGAAAGAGAGAAAGAAAGAAAGAAAGAAAGAAAGAAAGAAAGAAAGAAAGAAAGAAAGAAGAAAGAAAGAAAGAGTTCAAAGAAACAATCTAAACTTACACTTAAGGAGACTTGAAAAGAACAACAACAAAGCCAAGGTGAGTAGAAGAAAGGAAATAATAAAGATTACAGGAGAAATACATAAAATGGAGTCTAAAAAATCATTACAAAAGATCAATGAATCCAAGTGCTGGTACTTTGAGAAAAATAAACAAGATTGAAAAACCTTTAATCAGACTCACGATGAAAAGAAGAGGAACCAAATAAATAAAATCAGAAATGAAAGAGGCGAAATAACAACTGACACCCAAGAAATACAAGGGAATGTAAAAAAATATTATGAACAACTATATGCCTACAGAATGGACAGCCTGAACAAAATGGATAAATTCCTCAAAACATAAAACCTTCGAAAACGAAATCAGGAAGAATCAGAAAGTCCGAATAGACAGATTACACCTAGTGAAATTGAAGCAATAATCAAAAATCTCCTAACAAACAAAATCCCTGGACCAAATGGCTTAACAGGTGAACATTACCAAACATTCCAAGAAGAACTAACACCTCTATTTCTCAAATTATTTCATAAAATTCAAGATGAGGGAAGGCTCCCAAATTCATTTTACAAGGCCAGCATTATCCTAATTCCAAAACCAGATAAAAACAGTACAAAGAAAGAAAATTATAGGATATAATCTATAATATCCCAATATCCCTGATGAACATAGATGTTAAAATCCTCAACGAAGTATTAGCAAACCAAATAAAGCAATGTATCAAAAAGATCATACACCATGATCAAGTCGGATTTATTCCAAGAATACAAGGCTGGTAAACATTCTCAAATCAATAAATGTGATTCACTACATAAACAAAATGAAGAATTAAAAGCCATATGATCATATCAATAGATGTAGAAAACACATTTGTTAAAAACTAGCACTCATTTAGGATAAAAACTCAGAAAAGTGGTATTAGAGGAAACATACCTAAACAAACTAAAGGCCATATATGATAAACCCACCTCCAGCAACAAACTTAAAGGACAAAAACTACAACTGTGCACTTTAAGCTTGGGAAGAAAACAGGGATATCCACTTTCACCTCTCTTATTCAACATAGCACTGGAAGTCCTAGCCATGGCAATGAGACAAGAAGAAGAAATAGGAGTCATCCAAATTGTAAAGGAAGATGTAAAACTGTCATTATTTGCAGATGACATGATATTGTACATAAAGAACCCTAAAGATTCCACCAAGAAACTAGCAGAACAGATAAATGGATTCAGCAAAGTAGAGGATACAAAATTAATATCCAGAAATCAGTTGCACTTTTGTATGCCAATAATGAACTAACAGAAAGGGAAATTAAGAAAACAACCCCATTCACAATTGCTTCCAAAAGAATAAAACACCTAGGAATAAACCTAACCACGGATCTAAAACACCTGTACTCGGGAAATTATAAGACCCTGAAGAAATAAATTAAAGAAGATACAAATAAGTGGAAGTACATACTGTGTTCATGTATAAGAAGAATTAAAGTCTTTAAAATGTCTATACTTCCCAAAGCAATCTATAGATTCAGTGCAATTGCTATCAGGATTCCAATGATATATTTCACAGAACTAAAACAAATATTTCAAAAATGTATATGGAACTACAAAGGCCCTACATAGCAACAGCTATGAGAAAGAACAAATTGTAGGTACCACACTATCTAATATCAAACTATACTGTAATCAAAACAGCATGGTACTGGCTTGAAAACAGACACACAGGTCAATGGAACAGAGTAGAGAGCCCAAATAAAAACCCACACCTTTATACTCAATTAATATTTGACAGAGGAAGCAATTACATATGATGAACTAAAAATAGTTATTTAATAAATGGTAATGGGAAAATTAGACAGATACATGCAGAAAAATGAAACTAGACCACCTTCTTATACCACACAGAAAAATAACTTCAAAATGGATTGAAGGTTTAAATGTTATACCAGAAACCATAAAAATCCTAGAAGAAAACATAGGCAGCAAAATCTTGGACATTGCTTATAGCAATCTTTTATCATATATATCTCCCCAGGCAAGGGAAACAAAAAATAAAAAATAAACAAATGGGACTACATCGAAACAAAAAGGTTTTACAGCAAAGGAAACCATCAACAGAATAAAAGTACAATCCACAGAATGGTAGAACATATTCGCCTATACATCTGATAAAAGTTTAATATATTAAATTTTTAAAGAATGTACAAAACTCACCACCAAATTAACAAAAAACCAATTAAAAAGGGAACAAAGGACCTGAATAGACACTTCTCCAAAGAGGACATATAGATGACCAATAGACATAGGAAAAGATGCTCAATGTCACTAATCATCAGAGAAATGCAAATTAAAACCACAATGAAATATCACCTCACACCTGTCAGAATGGCTCTCATCAATAAATCAACAAACAAGTGCTGGCAAGGATGTGAAGAAAGAGGAATCCTTTTGTTCTGTTGGTGGGAATGCAGATTGATGCAGCCATTGGGGAAAGCAGTATAGAGATACCTCAAAAAATTAAAAATGTTTCTGCCTTTCCACCCTGCTATCCCACTTCTGGGAATATATATGAAGAAACCCAAAACACTAATTCGAAAAAACATGAACACCCTTATGTTCATTGCAGCATTATTTACAATTGCCAAGATATGGAAGCAGAACAAGTGTCTATCAGTAGATGAGTAAATAAAACAATTATGGCACCTTTATGCAATGGAATACTACTCAGCCATAAAAAAGAAGAAATGTTATCCTGTACAACAGTGTAGATGGACCTGGAGAACATTATCCTAAGTGAAGTAAGCCAGTCAGAGAAAGACAAATACCATATGATTTTACTCATGTGGAATCTAATAAACAAACTGAACTAACAAGGAAAATGGTAACAGATTCATAAATGGAGAACAGGATGACAGCCGGGGGTGGGAGGTTAGGGAGGGGTGGGATTGAGCAAAAAGAAGAAAGGACTTATGGACATGGACAACAGTATGGTTATTGCTGGGGCCAGGGAGTTATAAGGGGCCTCCAAGGTAATGATAAAATAAAATAAGATAAATGAAATAAAATAAAATAAAATAAAATAAATAAATAAAAATAATAAAATAAAATAAAATAAAGCAAATATTTTGTAAAGAGCAGACAGATATCACAACATTTGGAAGGCATAGGAGAAGGATCCATAATGAGGAAGAGGCAAGGATGAGAATGAGATGAGTGAGCAAAAGGTTTTCATGATAGTCAATAAACAGACCCAGGACATAGAGTAGTTTATCTTATGGAAACAAAGCCTTCCTTTGATTCTGGAAAGAATACAAGTACATTAATAAAGGAAATGATACATTGAAGTGGAGAGTAAAATTCATAATGAAATTGAGGGCTAGCGAACATAACTTTCAGGAAAGTAGGAGAGACCATACGAAGTGGAGATGATGACGTTATAGAAAGCTGGAAAATGCTAGGAAATGACAAATCTTCATGCAACTTATTCAGACTCTATCATTTCAAAAAATTTCAATAGGAAAATTATTGGAAAACTATCCATATAAACTGAAAGAGTAAAATTAAAATTCTTTTAAATGGCTTATTAGGCTGAGTGTTCAAAACGAAAACCCTAATTTATGAAGAGAGATGGTCACGGAAGGGCTTATATTGGATGCAAGATTTTGTGGACTAGATTTCTGCACAGAATAGAAAGAAAGAAAAAGACAACCTCCAATGCCCCAAACATTTATTTGATATTATATATTTATATCAAGAACAGCAGGTTAGATTTTACAGAGGAATATCTAATAAAAACTCCAGGAGGCCAGGGGCTTTTATATGATGAATAAATCAAGGAAAGGGAGTCACCATTCCCAGAAGGAGAATTAATTCTTTACTCACAGCAATGCTCATATGTTGCTAGATATTCATTACATTGCTTTGATCTGATCCACTGAAATGACATAATAAGGCTCTTTGAGGATTGGTTAGGGAACGGAGGCTGCCAAAGGACATTATGACCTAAGTCTTCCATTGCACATGAAGTAAAATCATAAAGGCAAATAAGAAAATTAATTAGTATATTAATATAGCCCAGTTAAAAACGTAGAGCAATCTGAAGATGACTTTTTTATATATATTCTTACATTTTATTGTTTATGCCATTACAGTTTTCCCAGATTTTCCTTCTCTATTCCCCTCCACATAGCCCTCCCACTCCCTCAGGCAATCCCCACATCATTGTCCATGTCCATGGGTCATGTATATATGTTCTTTGGCTACTCTATTCCCTATGCTATACTTTATATTCCCATGACTATTCTGTAACTACCAATTTGTACTTCTTAATCCCTTCACCTTTTTCACATTTCCCATCTGGAAACCATCAAAGCATTCTCTGTATCTGTGATTCGGTTTCTGTTCTGCTTATTTATTTTGATTTTTAGATTTAATTGTTGATACATATGTATTTATTGACATTTTATTGTTCATATTTTTAAGCTTCTTCATCTTAAAGAAGACCCTTTAACAATTTCATATAGTACTGGTTTGGTGACAATGAACTCCTTTAGCTTTTCCTTCCCTGGGAGCTTTTTATCTGTCCTCTGATTATAAAGATAGCTTTTCTGGGTAGAGTAATCTTGGTTGTATGTGCTTGCTTTTCATCACTTTGAATATTTTTTGCCAATCCCTTCTGCCTGCAAAGTTTCTTTTGATAAATCAGCTGATAGTCTTATGGGGGCTCCCTTGTAGGTGATTGCTTTTCTAATACCGCTTTTAAGATTCTCTCTTTGAGCTTAGACATCCAAAATGGCAGAGTAGTAATAAGAAGCTACACTAACCTCCCCACAAGACCAATTAGGAATTACAACTAAACTGTAGAGAAATCATCCGGAATAACCAATGGAACAATAGCTGGAGAGAAGCCCTATAACCACAGACGGGGAAATCACTTAACCACAATGTGACCCATACAGAGTGTGGAGGAAGCATGAGAGTGTTGGCTGGGCTCCCACAGGTGGCAGGTAAAGTGTTGGGGAAAAAAGTCTGCAGCCAGGAGATTACTCCTGAGAAATGTGGGACCTAAACCCCAAATTGGGCTCCCTAGCCTATAGCACCAGCTCTGGGAAAGGAACCCAGATAATACCCATCTGTGAAAAGCAGCAGGGCTCCTGTCTGTCAGGAGGAGATGTATGGAGTCACAGAGAGCTTTTAAAGGGCTAATGCACATAATTTATTTTGCAGCCACTTACCCTGGGCTCTGGCAAAGGTGGGTGCAGAGTGGACTAGAGATGTTGGAGGTGAGTCTGAGGATGGAGGTTTTGGGGAGAGAACTAAGGGGGCAGCCACCAGGATCCCTGAATCATCACCCATATTGCAGGAACTAACTTGCAGTCCCCTCCAGATGGCATCAGCCTGAGGGGAAGCAAGAGCCCCACCCACAGGAATTACTCTGCCCCACCCTGTGGTGTTTAAGCCTGACTGCTGAATACAGATTGACTGCATTAACAAAGGAAGGAGACAGCCATAGACTGGATCTCTGAGAGCCTCAAACAGGCTGCCTAGGGCCAGATTGGGACACCATCTGACATCACCAGGGATGGATCCAGAAAGAGAAAACAGTGAGATGAATTCCAATGTGGTCTTCTACACAATTTGCATTATTTTCTCTCCTGCATAGCTTTTTAACATTTATTAATTGTCCTTCAAGTTTGTGCATACTAAGTCATTAGTTTTTTTGTTATAGTTATTTCAAATCTCATATTTTGCTCTTCCCTTCTCATATTCCATTTTACCTTCTTCTTTTCTCTTCTTATTTTCATTTAAAATTTTATTTTTCTCTTGCTATGACTTGTTTCCTTTCCATATTTTTAATGTTTTTCCCCGCTCTGGTCTCTCAAAACCATTTTACTTGTCATTAGTCATCTCACTTTTTTTTCTCATTCTTAAACATACCCCTATACTCTCTCCACCTTTATCAATCTTTGCTTCTTGTTTGTGGATATGGTGTTTGTTTTTGCATTTCTCCAATTTTATTTCTAGATCTTCACTATTTTTGTATTTCAAGTCCCAAATTTTAACACACCCCTCTCTTGCTCCATTTTGCCTTCCTCATGCCCTTTCTCTCTCTCTCTCTTCTTTTTTTGTTTTAAATGTTAATTTTTTCCCTGTCTTAGACTGGTTTTCATTCCTCACTCTTAGTGTTCCTTTTCCCTCTATCATCTCAAAATCACTTCTCTTTCCTCTAGATAGCTCTTAAGCTTTTCTTTCTTCTTATTTCCCTCTTATTCCCCTCCTGCCTATATTAATCTTTGCTCATTGTTGTTGATAGTGCTATGGTGGATCTTTTTCTCCAATTTGGTACCTATTTTTTTCTTGTCTCACTAATTTTTTTATTTACTTTTTTCTAAATTTCTGTTTAAACCTTATACTATGTACTTCCCTACCATTCTCTTACTCCATTCTGACTTATTTCCTCCCTTTTTTACTTGAGGTAAATTTTTCTTTCTTTCTCTTTTCTTGTCCTTATACCCTACTCTTACTATTACTCCTCCCTCTAACCTCTCAAAATCATTTTTTCTTTCAGTTAGTCATCTCATATTCATTTTTCTTTCTTATAATATTCAATCTCTTTACACTTTTATTAATACTGGTTCAATTTCTGTTGAGATTGTGAATGTGGGTAGCAGTTAATTTTGTAAGTGTGGATTTGCTTCCTGGGCCGTTTGGTTTTGTTCTTGCAGCACCTGTACAAAACCATATAAAATGTGGTGGGTGGGGTGACACTCAGTCAGCCAGAGGGGAAAACCCACCAAAGAATGGCCCAACAACAACCAAAACCCAACTGCAACCATAAAGCCTATGTAAAAGGCAAAAAAGACATCCCAAAAGCATCACGTTCAGGAGATCAAGGAGACTATACTGCTGAACCCCACAGGTCTCCTACCACAGAAGGTCACACCATGAAGACAGGGAGTCAAAGTAGATCAATCTAAGAAACAGAAACAAACAAGAAGAGTCTCCTAAAATGGGGAGAAAAAGAAACAACTCCTAATCAAAAGGGAAGGATGAATCTCTAGAAAGAGAGTTAATGAAATTGAGGAAAGCAAACTATCAGGCACTCAGTTCAAAATAATGGCTATAAGGATGCTCAATGAGCTCAATGAGAACTACAATGAACTCCAGGAAAGCTATAAGTAACACACTGTTAGCTATATCAGCATAAAAAAGGACATAGAAATTATCAATAAGAGCCATGAGGAAATGAAGAATAGAATATCTGAAATGAAGAACACAGTACAAGGAATAAAAAGCAGGCTAGATGAATCAGAGGGTTGAATTAGTGAGCTGGAGGACAAAGCAGGAAGAAATTCCCAGCAGAGAAACAAAACAAAAAAAAGACTCAAAAAGAATGAAGATGGTTTACAGGAGCTGCAAGACAAAATGAAATGTAATGATGTCCATATCATAGAAATTCCAGGAGCAGAAGAAGAGGAGCAAGAGATAGAAAACCTGTTTGAATAAATTATAATAGAAAACTTCCCTAAATTGATGAGATAAAAAGTCACGCAAGTCCAGGAAGCACAGGAGATTGCAATCAAGATGAACCCAAAGATGCTATCTCCGAGATACATCATAATTAAAATGGCAAAATTTAAAGACAAAGAGAGAATCTTAAAGGCAGCAAGGGAGAAACAACTATTAACACACAAGGCAGCTCTTAAAAGGCTACCGGCTGATTAGTCAACAGAAACACTACAAACCAGAAAGGAATGGCAAGAAATATTCCAAGTAATGGAAATCAAAGACTACTCTACCCAGGAAGGTTCTCGTTTAAAATGGAAGGTGAAATAAGAAGTTTACCAGACCAAAAACAAACAAACAAAAAGGCTAAATACATCTACACCAAACCAGCATTGCAAGAGATGCTAAAGAAATTGCTTTAAGAAAATAAAGAAAAAGAGAAAGAGCAAGAGAAGAACACAAGTACAAGGGGAACCAATGGCAATGAATAAGTACCTATCAATAATAACCTTAAATGTAAATGGATTAAATGCTCCAATCAAAAGACATAGGTTAGCTGAATGGGTAAGAAAACAGGACCCACATATATGCTGTCTACAAGAAACCCCCCTCAGAACAAAAGATCTACACAGACTGAAAGTGAAGAAATGGAAAAAATATTCCAAGCAAACAAACATGGAAAAAAACCTGGGGTAGAAATACTTATATCAGATGAAATAGATTTCAAAGCAAAGGCCATAAGAAGAGACAAAGAAGGACACTTCATTATACTAAGGAAATAATCCATCAAGAAGATATAACCCTTGTAAATATATATGTTCCCAACATAAAAACACCCAAGTATGTAAGGAAAATCTTGGAGGACTTCAAGAAAGATATAGACAGCATCATATTCATGGCAGTGGATTTTAACACCCCATTGTCAACAATGGATAGATCTTGTAAGCAAAGAATCAACAAGGATATTGTGGCATTGAACAACACTCTAATTAAGTCCACTCTAGATTAAGTGGACTTAATTGATATATATAAAACCTTTCACTCCAAAAAAAGCAAAATATACATTCTTTTCAAATGCACATGGATCATTTTCAAAGATAGACCACATGGTAAGGTACAAAACAAGCCTCTAAAATTCAAGAAAATTGAAATCATATGAAGAAAACCTCAGATCACAATGGCTTGAAACTAAAAACCAACCTCAAGGATAAAACTCAAAAGCATTCAAATTCATGGAGACTGAATAATGTGTTATTAAATAATGAATGGGTTAACAATATGATCAAGGAAGTAATTTAAAAAATTCTGGAAGCAAATAAAAATAAACACAAAACAGCCCAAAACCTAAGGGACACAATGAAGGCAGTCCTGAGATGGAAGTACATAGCAATATAGGCCTATCAAAAAAAGAAAGAAAGAAAAATCTCAAATAAACAACCTAACTCCACATCTACAAGTACTGGAGGAACAACAATAAACAAAGCCCAGAACCAGTAGAAGGAAGGAAATAATCAACATCAGAGCAAAACTGAATGACATAGAGACTAAAAGAACAATTCAAAGCATCAATAAATCCAAGAGATGGTTCATTGAAAAGATAAACAAAATCAATAAGCCTTGAACCAGACTCATCAAGGAAAAAAAAGAGAGAGTATCCAAATAAATAAAATCAGAAATGAAAGAGGAGAAATTACAACTGATAGCACAGAAATATAAAGGATTCTAAGAAACTACAAACATAGAGATATATGCCAAGAAATTGGACAACCTGGGAGAAATTGACAGATTTCTGGATATATATAATCTTCAAAAACTGAATCAAGAAGAAATAGAAAGCCTGAATAGACTGATAGTAGCTACTGAAATTTAAGCAGTAATCAAAAAACTCCAGGCACACAAAATCCCTGGACCAGACGGCTTCACAGGAGAATTTTGCCAAACATTTAGGGAAGAGCTAGCTCCAATCCTTTTCAAACTATTCCAAAAAATTCAAGAACAAGGAAGACTCCCAAACTCATTATATGAAGCCAGTATTACTTTAATTCCAAAACCAGAGAAAGACACAACAAAGAAAAAAACTACTGGCCAACATTGTTGATGAACATAGATGCTAAAATCCTCAACAAAATATTAGCAAACCACATCAGGCAATATGTTGAAAAGATCATATACCATGATCAAATGGGATTCATCCCAGGAATGCAAGGATGGTACAATGCTCACAAATCAATAAATCTAATACACCACATAAACAAAATGAAAGACAAACACCACATGATCATATCAATAGATACTGAAAAAGCATTTGATAAAGTACAGCACCAATTTATGATAAAAATGCCCAGCAAAGTGGGAATAGAGGGAGCATACCTCAACATAATAAAGGTTACATATGAGAAACCTACAGCTAACATCATACTCAATGGGCAAAACTAAAAGCTTTCCCACTTAGATCAGAAATAAGACAAGGATGTCTGCTTTCACTTTTATTCAACATAGTATTGGAAGTTCTAGCCACAGCGATCAGGCAAGAAAAAGAAATAAAAGGCATCCAAATTAGAAAGGAGTAAGTAAAATTGTCATTGTTTGCAGGTAACTTAATAGTGTACCTAGAAAACCCTATAGGCTCCAAAAAACTACTACCAAACTACCAAAAATCTACTCAACCTAGTAAGTGAAGTTAGCAAAATAACAAGATATAAAGTCAACATTCATCAATCCAAAGTGTTTCTCGATACCCACAATGAAATATCGGAAAAGAAACTAGGGGAAAAAATCCCATATACTATAGCAACAAGAAAAATAAAGTACCTAAGAATAAACTTGATCAAGGAGGTAAAAGACCTGTACTCAGAAAACTACAGACCTTTTGTGACTACATGGATGGAACTGGAGAGTTATATACAAAGTGAAATAAACCAGGTGGTGAAAGACAAATTCCATATGATCTCAACTATAAGAGAAACCTAATGAACAAATAAGCAAAATAGAACCAGAGGCATGGAAGCAAGGAACAGACTAACAGCACCCAGAAGCAGTAGGGGAGAGGAAAAAGGGGGAAGAAAGGGAAAGGGCCTATTCAACAAGCAGGTATAAATGACCCATGGACAGGGACAACAAGGTGGGGATTGACTGTGGAAGCAAGGTGTAGGTGGGGCAGTGGAGTGTAATAGGGAAAAATTGGGACAACTGTAATAAAACAACAATTTAAAAATGTAAAAATATAAAAATAAAAATAAAGATTTGCATAATCTAAAAAAAATTCTCTCTTTGTATTTAACCTTTGGTATTTTAATTATGATATGTCTGAGAGTGGACCTCTTTGGGTCCTCCTTGTTTGGGGTTCTCTGTGCTTTCTGGACTTGTATGTTTATTTCTTTCACCAAATAAAGAAAGTTTTCTGTCATCATTTTTTCAAATAGGTTTCCAATTTCTAGCCTCTCTCTTCTTTCTGCACCCTATGAAATGAATGTTGGTATGTTTGTAGTTCTCCCAGAGACTCATTACACTATCCTCATTTTTTTAAATTATTTTTTCTTCTTGCAATTCTAATTGGTTGGTTTTTGCTTCCTTATGTTCCAAATCATTGATTTGGTCTCAGCTTCATCCACTCTACTTTTGATTCCATGTAAATTGTTCTTTATTTCCATTAGTGTATCTCTTATTTCTGACTAGATCTTTCTTATGTTGTTGAGGTCTTCCCTAAGTTCCTTGAGCATCCTTATAACCAGTGTTTTGAACTCTGCATCTGATATATTGCTTTTCTCCATTTTGCTTAGTTCTTTTTCTTCAGTTTTGTTCTGTTCTTTCATTTGAGCTTTGTTTCTTTGTCTTCTCATTTTGGCAGCCTCCAGGTTTTTGTTTTTATGCATCAGGTAGAGCTACTACATCTCCCAGGCTTGATGGAATGGCTTAATGTAGTAGGTGTCCTGCAGGGTCCAGCAGCACAACCTACCCATTTACCCAAGCTGGGTACTCAACGTATTCCCACAGTGAGGGTTGTGTACACCCTGCTGTTGTAGTTGTTCCTTGATTGCTAATGGCATGTCCAAGGTCAGCTACCACTTGTGTGCCCTCCAGGGTCAGAACACAGCATTAGCTACAAAGTGATCTACAGATGGCTACTATTTTTGTTAGACTTGGGAGTGCCCAGGAGAGGCCAAGCTATGAACCAAGGCTGCCTGCTGCTACTGCTGGGCATGGGGCAACTTAGCGAAAGGTACAGGGGCTTGCTGAAGCCAGATGCAGCTTGTCTGAGAGAATTTAGGAAAATCTGAAGCATGGACCAAGACAAGGCATTCATATGGAAAAGCCACTTGAAAGAGCTTCGGTGGACCTAGAAAGTTAGATGTGGCAGGGCCTCGGTGAATCACCAGGGTGGGGTAAACAGTGTGATTCAGATTTATGGAGTCTCAGATATTGTGCCTGCCTGACACATCTGTGCCTCTGTGGGGGAAGGGCTCAGAAAAGGAACAATGGTCTCTGCCAGTACTTTTGTCTGGAAGAAAACTGCCCTTCCAGCTCTCATCTTGATGTCACACAATTCAGTTCCTCCTGGTAGGTCTCTGATGCATTTCCATCTGCTGCACCATCACTGGAGCTCAGAGGGAGCGAATCCAACCAAGTAAGTCTATGCATGGGCCCTTTAAGAGGAACTGCCTAGGAATCATGTAGTTTCTGTGTCCCAAAGCCTCAATTCCTGCTGGTTTTTATAGCCACAAGTTATGAAGATTTATCTTCCTGGCACTGGAACTCTGGGCTGATGGGCCTGGTGTGGGGTTGTGACCCCTCACTCCTGAGATGTCCCTCCACCTTTTTATCTGCCACACACAGGTACTGGACCAGCCAACTCCACATCTCTGCCCCTCCTACCAGTCTCAATGTGATTTCTTCTTTAATTCCATAGTTGTAGGTCTTCCACTCAATTTCTGATGGTTCTGAATGATGATCGTTCTATAGTTTAGGTATAATTTTGATGTGGTCTTGCAAGGAGGCAAGCTGTGTTTACCTACACCCCCACCTTGACTGGAAGTCCCTGAAAATGACTTTAAAATAAGCATTTTGGTCTTTGGGGTAAAAAATAAAGGAAAAGCATGGAGAATATAAGATGAACTAATATGAAATCTGAAAATTTATATAAGATATAGTTATCAATTGAAAATAGAATGTATGGGCAAATATTGAATAAAATTCAAAGAGAATCATCAAAATGGAATATAGTAATAATGAATTCACTAAGAAAACATCACAGAAAAATATAAAGCCATTAAAAGTTATGAAAAGGTATTTAGAATATTTGAATGAAAGCATTCTGAACTTATTTTTAACAAGCATTCCAGAAGAAGAGAATACAGGGGATAACAAAGTAACAATATTCAAAAACATAGTACTGAGAATATTCCAGAAGGATGTTAATATTCACATTAAAAATACATACTAGAAAATCATAAAAATTATCAAAGTATAAAGAGAACTTACAAAAGAAATGTCACCAGAAAGAAAAGAATATAGAAGGAAAAGTACACTTTTAGGCATCTCATCTGAGAGGGTTTATCATCCACAGAATTTGCTAAAAGGACTATTAATGGGAATCCATCACAAGAATGTTTATTGTAGCATTGTTTATACGAGTAAACATTAAAATAAACTAAGGTGTTTTTTCAACAGAAAAAAGGTTAATAAATCTTGTTGCATTTACAAACATGATATTCAACACTGTAGCAGTGAAAATCAATAAGCTATAAAAAATAGAAACAACTATAGCTACAGATTCTCACAATATGCCAAGTGAAAAAAAGTCTCTGAAGATTATGTGGGATGTAATTTCATTTTTATAAACATTAAAGGCAAACAAACCTATACAATTTTAAAGAAATCTGAATGCAAAATCTTTTTTAGATTTTATTTTATTCTTTTATAGCTAGATTGCTCGTACAAATTATTCAGTTTATGTGTATCACTGTTACTCAAATTTTCTCAACGTGTTCAATCTAATTATCATAGAATAGATACTCTTTTTTGCCATGTATCACATAACATTTAATAATATAGTTACATAATTAAGAATTAGGTTCAAACACAACTGATGATTCTAAGTGATGACAGGACTCAGCAGGAGGGAGAGGAAGTGTTGGTAGTCTGCTAGCTTCCCGTCTTTATCACATGAGGCTACCAGTATTATGCTCTGCGGGAGAAACAGGCACTACCAATAGTCTCATTCAATGGTTCTTCAGCTCAGGAAAAGGCAATTAAGAGCAATCCTACTTGAACCTAAAATGTTAACTATCATCATTTCTACTGATAGTACTGTCACTTCATATATTTTTCTTTTACACCACTGTATTTCCTAATTTTGCTTCGGTGATAATGTACGAATTGAACGTGCAATGCTTCTGCCAAAACTACCATCTGTGGACTTACAAAATACCTTTGCCCTATGCACTGTTATGGTATTCCGCATAGCACTGTTTCTGATCAAGGAACTCACTTCTCTGTAAAATAAGTGTAGCAATGGCTTCAGAAGCTTGCATATGCTTTTAATCAGAGTCCAATGCATGCTATTATTCCTCCCACAGTTGTAAGTCATGGGTCTAAGAATTAAGAAGTAGGAAGGAAAGTAGCACCATTTACTATTGCTCCTAGAGACCACAAGAAATTTTTTTCTTCCTGTTCCTACTGTCTTATGCTCAGCTTGCCAGGAGGTCTTAATTCCAGAGGAAGGAATACTTCCACCAGGAAACAAAATAAGGATTCCATGGAACTGGAAGTTAAGACTTATCACAAGGCCACTTCGGGCTTTTGGATTAACAGGCAAGATAGTGAGTTACTCTGCTGGCTGGGGTGATTGATCTTGACCACCAATGAGAATTTGGATTACAACTCCACAAGGAGAAACATGTCTAGAACACAAGAACTCTCCTAGGGCATCTCCGAGTGTGTCGTGCTGCCTCCTCTGATTCCTAAATCGTTCCATCAGGGCCAGCTCAACTCTGGAGCCAAACTTGGAATCACTACTGACCACAGAACAAATAGTTTTATGTTAAAATTCTCTGATCCAGAAATTAGAGATCTTATAGACCTACAGGTTTAATCACAAATAGCCAGGGGCATTCTCAATGTCACTGCCCAAAAATGTACCAAATTTGCTTATTGTCCTTCGTGCTCTTGTTGGTGAGCTGGTGGATTCTCTACAGGCACCTCCCGGATCATTACAGCTGTGACTCAAGCTTGACTGTACATTGAAGTCATCTGGGGTGTTTTTAAAAAATACCCGCACCTATTGCCCAGTGTTAGAGATTCCAATTAATTGTCAGGTGGTGGGGCCTGGGCACTTGTATGTTTTTAAGGTTCCCTGAGTGACAGTAATATATTGCCTGAGTTGAAAGCCATATCTTAGAGAATTTCTTTATATTGACACAAGGATTGTGAACATTCTCACCAGTTCTTAATGTCAAAGCAGATATAAACAACCCCTTTGAAATAAAATAAATGTACTACCTCTACTTAGTTGCAAAAGTGAAGTCCTGGGGACTGAGAACATTGAGACCTTACATTCTCAGGGCAGAAGACCCTTAACCTTGGCCACCGAGTGATATGCTTGAGGTACAGTCAGTGGCAGTCTCTGCCATGGGCACCTTTCCCCCTTTTTTTATTTTCTATTTTCTGACCAGCTCTCTATTCCTTCCTTTTTTCTTCCTGCTTTTCACACCCTTCCAGAACTTTTACACTTTGGCAGATGTCACTGATTTAGACTTATCTAATTCGGGTTTGTGTTAATTTAGAATGGAGCTGAACTGATGACCAAATGTATGAAAAGTAAAAATATGATTGGTGGTATTCATTCTGCAGGAGAAAATTCTTTCAAGTTTCAAAAGCACCTATTTATAAGCAATATTTTATTTGCTGAATTATTTATAACCCATCCCTATTGTTATATCAAAATGTCAAAACAGTCTTCCAAAAATCTAGCTTTACAGAAATTCAGATTGGCATTTCTTATCTGCTGTTTCAATGTTTGTCCCCATTTGGTTGTTACTATTTATACTGCTCCCCCGTTATGACAGCATAACGGGGGAGCAGTATAAATAGTAACAGGAGGCTATGATGAGTAGGTGAGAATGATTCTGTGGTCAGATAAGTGTGGACATTCTAGTTCTAACGCAAATTAGAGATCTTTCTTACAAAATTTCTCAAACATTACTTGACTGGTTTTACAAACTTCACTGACCACAAGGGGAACCACGAGAGGCTGATAAGCCATAGAATATGCTTATGAAATCCTTGGAGTGTTATCATTGGTGATGATAAAGATAATAATCATATGAGTCTCAAAAGCTCTCCCTGATCTCTCACCAGAGGATCCTGCATTTTCAGGAACCTCACATCCTGGCAGCATGTGTTAACTGGCCAAGATGGATTTTCTTTGTTCTCCCCTTTCTGGAGCTCCATTAGCCTCCCAGGGGAGACTACATTTTCTTAACATAGAGTCAGGGAGGCAGCAGAGGCCTTAAGTGGTTTCGTAGTCTTTGTTTTAGGGACCTGAATATTGCCTCAGGTCCCAAGGACTAAGAGAGACAGAAGACTCTGGGGTAATAATGGGTATGAGACGGTAAGAGGCAGGAATGCAGAAGGTAGAGGAGAGGTGGTGTTTGACGTTTATGTACCATTTAAATGCATTTATTTATTTTTGAATAGGTTTATACTTGCAAACAGTACTAGACTCAAAATACGCATTAGAGTACGCAGTAGAAAATAGGTTTCTCACTTTCCCATTTCCTCCACTTACCCTATTTTTTGTTCCCCTTGTAAGAGTGACTACTATTGCCGGTTTGTTGTGTCTCCCTCCAGATACTCTGTATTTTAGCAAACGAAAGTCTGGAAAATTTTGAATTTAAAAAATTTTAATGTTATAAGTTTTTAAAACCCTAGAAAATAATATGATTATTTAATATATAACAGAGGTGACATTCTAAATTTATGGGGGTAAGTTGGATTATTTAATAAAAGTATAAAGTCAACTGGATAGCAAACTGGAAAAATAAGCTGATGTCAACCCCCCAAAAGTTTAAGTTATAACTACAAAAGTGTTAAAAAAAATAATGAGTAGTTTTGGGTGTATATATTTGCATACACACACACACACACACACAATACAATCTTAGCTAAGCAAGGCCTCCAGTGTTGCTAACTCATGGAATAAAAGAGTATTAAATTCAATAATGGAAAAAATTTTAACCAATTGTTACAGATTAAATTCAATTAACAAATTCAAAAGACATATGGTAAATAAAAAATATATTTATTTATTTTTTATTTAGAGAGAGCTAGTTTAATTCAATAAGAAAATACAAATTGCCAAACAGAAAAATAAGCAAAGGGCATAAAAAAGTATTCACAGAAAAATAAATATAAATAGCCAATATACACATGAAAACCTCACTTACAATTAGAGAAATTGGAATTTTAAAAGTGAAATAGCAGTGTATGAAAGGCCACAATCAACAAAATGAAAAGGCAACCCAAGGAAATGGCAAAAAATATTTTCAAATCATTTTTTTGATAAGATCTTAATATCCAGACTATGTAACGAACTCCTACAACTCAACAACAAAAAAACAAATTAATGCCATTTTTAAAAATGGGCAAAGTGCCAGGGGCTGGAGGGTGGGGGAGATAGGAAGAGGCTGGTGAAAGGTACAAACTTTCAGTTATCAGATTTGAGGATCTAATGTAAAACATGGTGACTATAGTTGATAATACTGGGTTGCATAATTGAAGTTTGCTAAGAGAATAAACATTAAATATTCCTACCAAAAAAAAATGAAGTAAAATAAAAATAAGCTAAGAACTTACACAGACATTTCTCTAGAGAAGATCTACAAATGGCCAACAAGCTAATGAAAAGATACTGAGTGCTATTAATCATTAAGGTGGTGCAGATCAAAGCCACTATGAGATAACAACTACACTATTAGCATCTCTATTATGGAAGGAAGGAAGGAAGGAAGGAAGGAAGGAAGGAAGGAAGGAAGGAAGGAAGGAAGGAAGGAAGGAAGGAAGGAAGGAAGGAAGAAAGGGAGGGAGGAAGGGAGGAAGGGAGGAAGGAAGGGGGAGGGAGGAAGGGAAAGGAAAAGAAAGGAAAGGAAAGGAGAGAGGGAGGGAAGGAGGGAGGGTAGAAAGCGGAAAATAACAGGTGTTGGCAAGGATGTGTATTTGTGATCATCACGCAGAGTGTCTGGTCCATGGAAAAAGTTAGTCTGTCTGTCTCTATTCCTTCCCACTCGATGAAGTTTCTGAGACACCTATTGAGAAAGTAATGAAAATATTCTTTCAAACATAGAATCATATGAACAAGTTATCCAAACAGTCTCATGTTAATCATTCAGTATTCTTGGCCCCTCTCATCACTTCCATGAGGCACTGAGGTACGTGATGATAATTATGCAATCTGGCCACATTGAAATGACTGCAATGCATAAAAGACTTGGCTACTCCCCCCAGTCTCCAGTCCCTCTCCACCTCCCACTTTCATCACCCACATACAAGCAGAGGAATCAATGTGTTGTAATTACTAAGTTTAAAGGCACAGCTCCATCAGAATTCCTGAAAGTGACTATCAAGGCATTTATGAATATTTTAAATGCCAAACAGAAACTTAGAGTGGAAAGAACTCCAGGAAAGCCAGCCAATATTTTTCCTTCTTTACTTCCCAGTAGTACTGCCTTGAACTGCACCAAGAAAAAATTAAGGTATTCTTCAAAGTGCCTCAAAGTGCATTATTCAGGGTAGACCATGTATTACCAACGAGAGCAACACCTCTAATGGGGCAAGGATGTGAGGAGCAAAAAATCTTACTCTTATTTAAAAAATACAGATTTACATATAGTACATAAACATAAATACACTATACCCATGGTATTAATTTTTTAGGGGGCAATTATGAAAACAATCTAATAAGTCTGATTTGAGAAGTGATAATAAAAACAATGCTAAGAAACACTGGAGTAGACTAAACTGCTATAATAAACACTTCCAAAAGCTCAGTGGATTTATAAAATAATTTTTTTCTCTCTGGTATCACAGTCTAATGCTAGTTAGCGGGGGCTGTGAAGTGCGCTGTCTTCCACACAGTCATACAGAAACCCAGGCTCCTTCCATCTGGTGGCGCCACCATTCCCTGAGGCTTTTGAGAACCTTCCAGGATCCTTCACATTTGGCTGCCCAATGAGCAAAGAAAGGGCAAGCAGAAAATAATGCAGGATATTTTAGGGGTTAGGCTTGGCAGTGGGTACACAGTTTTTACCTTCTTTATGTTGCCATGGACTATACACATGATCTCTTTTCAATTCCAGACAGTTGGAAATATAACCTAGCTTTGTGCAAGTAAGAAGAAAACAGAAGTACTGGAGAAAGATAAGCTGATATTTGCCTCATCATACAAGGCTTTAAACTTTACTGGAGTCTCACAGCCCTTAAGTTGATGAAAATTGAATCATATTTAACTCCTTCTGTAATGATAAAATATACCTAAGAAAAAAATGAAGAACAGTTTATATTAGTCTTATTCTTCAATTTAGGGTTCTCTTTCAATTTTCTCCAAGTTTTCCTAGTAGTAAGCATTTTAACTGGTTAAAAAAAAAAGAAGGAAAAAATTAAAAGAGTTATTTTCCAACATAATCAACATACTCAACATACTTAATGTTGGGGAGAACATGGAGGAAAGGGTACATTTACTCTGTATAAGATGTGAACACCTGCAATGGGCACCTTCACAATGTCTATAACAATTTTGAATGCATATATCCATATCGGCTGACATAGTAACTCCATTTTTAGAAACGTATTCTAGAACATATTCCCTCTAGTAAAAGTATCTCACCTTTGCATACTCTGAACCATGTGTCAGAAGGTACAGAGTGGGTAATCACTTCCTCACTAACTAATAATCGACAGAGCTGAGATTTTAACCCAAGCAGTTCATCTCAAAATCTCTGCCCTTAACTATTAACTCTCTTATGCACATAGACATGTCAAAATAAAGGCTGGAAAACAACTAAAATGCTCATCGGTAAAGGATGAGTTAAGCCCTGGCTGGTGTAGCTCAGTGGATTAAGCACCAGCCTATGAATCAAAGGGTCACTGGTTTGATTCCCCAGTCAGGGCACATGTCTGGGTTGCAGGCTAGGTCACCAGTAGGGGGTGCACAAGAGGCAACCACACATTGATGTTTCTCTCCCTCCATTTCTCCCCCTCTTCCTCTCTCTGTGAAAATAAATAAATAAAAAATTTTTAATTAAAAACATAAAGAATGAGATAAGTAAATTATAACATCCAACAGACCACTACAAAACTATTAAAAATAATGAGGCAGTTTTATATGTATTGATAT
This sequence comes from Mormoops blainvillei, assembly GCA_004026545.1. Lineage (NCBI taxonomy): Eukaryota > Metazoa > Chordata > Mammalia > Chiroptera > Mormoopidae > Mormoops > Mormoops blainvillei. The sequence goes on along the minus strand of PVJD01002656.1, from coordinate 132,926 downwards.
GAAACAACCTCCAGGATATACTGTTTAGCAAAAAGATGAGAGTGCAAAACAATGCTTATAGTAGACAATCATTATGTAAAACATTTAGAAATAAATCTCTTCGGGGGAAAAAATCACAAGGAAAGGGGAATATTGATAGACCCTTACTACAGGAACTGAGAATCTGGTAGGAAACTTTCTCTGAATACCATTTTGTACTATTGGAATTTTGAAATTGGTGCTAGTAATTTCCATTTGAAACAAAAATAACTTTTTTCATTTTTCATGTGTAAAAATATGCAAAAGTGATTAAGATTATGACAATTATACGTATATGTGTTAGTTTAATCTTTTCTAACCTGTGAATTTCCTTTGTCCAATCCCGCTAGAAGTAGAATGGATTAACTGATACTCTTTACTTCTCATTCATCCCATTACATGGAGTGCATGGGGGATTTGATGACATCGGCACATTACACAGCTCTGATCTATTGCCTCAGCATATTTCTCTTCATCTCAGCCACTTTTGTTATCCTTGGTACCGGCTAGCTGAGATAAAATCTTAGCTGGGTCCTCTCAAAGCTCTCCATTCTAACTCCTGGGATTTCCCAAGGTCTGATTCATGTTCTCCCTAATTTAAAAACTTCTTCCTGTGAGTTCTCTCTGTCAGCATGTGTGAAGGCTTTCCCTAGAGTTGTTAGGATGTGAATCAGAACTGAGTAAATTCCCTTGGATTAAGGTCAACCTTTTATTTACACATTATAAGCATGTTATTTCTTTTAAATCCCTCAGAAATTGAAGAAAAACCAAAACTTTTGACAACATTTGCAGGAATGGGGCACAATTTTCATAAGGCGAGGATAGATCAAAGAGAAGGTCAACATGCAGGACAGAAGAATTAAGAATCTCACAGGGTTGACCAATTGAATAAAACCTATGACCTCACTTTCCTCTTTCAACAAGAGTCCCACCATCTGAACTTTCTGAACATGTTGCAAAATTCCTTTAGTCAGAACCACACACACTCACACGTATATATATGTATATATATTTACATTTCTTCCTAACTTCTTCCATTTAAGGAATGTTACACTGTCTTTCATCTCCATGTCAGAGCGGCCAGTGTTTTATGCTTTTTGGAGTGGCCTAGAAGTTCTTACCAAGCTTCTATGTGTATTTATGGTGATTTTCTTAAAATCATTTTCTGATTCAGTAGTCCTGGGTGGGGACTGAGGTTCTGCGTTTCTATCGAGTAGTGCCAATGCTGCTGAGCCACAGACCACTTCTTACTTTGAGTAGGAAAATGCTAGTGTAACCTTTTTTCTTCTTTTCGTTGAAATATTAATGTTAAGAAGTCACGGCAAGCAGTGCCATTCTGTGTACGGACAACCATATGTGAGGACATAGGGAATAGAAGAGTTTTATGGTCATTATAATGAAAGGTTCTATGGAACAGCATGTGCAGAAGCAGAATAGCATTTTTGTTAAAAGCATGCAGCCTTGAGACTGACACACTTTATTTCAGGCTACCAGTGCCATTACTCACAAACCATGTAACCTTGGAAACATAACGTAACCATGTGAAGCTTCCGTTCTTTCAGTAGTTAAAGGTAACATATGTATATAGGTATAACTTTATGATATTGTCATCTTTGTAATTCAGATATGGTCAAATATGACCAATTTTGAATGGTTCAACCTAATAGCAACACTTCATAGAGCAGTTGTGAATATTAAAGGAGATTGCATATGTGCTGATTATAACACAATTCAGGCACAGAATAAAACAATAAATTCTAGTAAGTAGAGCAGGTCTTCAAATACCATTGTTTCATTCAACATCATTTTATTATAATGTTGATAAAATGCCATGGGAATTTAACTCTTGTTTATATCAATTAGCTGATGGTTAAATTAGTTTTGTTATATGCCTTTTTGTCACCCAAGGGCCTATTGACTATGTTAAGTGAGGACTTAACTGTATTACTTTATTATAAGTCATAATTTATATACACATGTGCATTTTAAAGGATGAAGATGGAAAGCAATTGGATATTTTTGTCCTTTGTCTTTTGTTACCTGGAAGCTTCTTGGATAATTTTTTCTTTTCTTTTTGTTTTCTATCAATATAACATTTTACTTAAAATCTCTGATTCTGGAGCCAGACTGCCTGAATTCCAAGCCACCAGGTACTAATAGTGTGACTTCAGGAAAGTTACTTTACGTTACTAAGCCTCAGTTTTCTCATCTGTAAAATGGGGAAAATAATACTATCTACTTTATAAGATTGTTGTGACACTAAAAGAGCTTATATTTATAGAGTGATTACAGCAGTGCATGGCACATAGTAAATAGCAGATAGATAGATAGATAGATAGACAAATACATGCACATATACTCTACCTCTGACTAGCTGACTACTCTTCTCAAATTTGCCTATTGATAATTGGTAAATTTCAGTAAAACAATTGTTGCTGACCAAACCAGCTGGCTAGTAACCAATACAAACAAGCCAGTAAAAGTTTAATATTTTTTTCTTTCCTCTGATCCATTTGCACATGAGTATAGAAAAAACTATTAAAACATAAAATCTGAAATTTGGAAGCTATCTTAAAGACAATCTCTTAAATTTCTTCATTTTATAGTTAAGAAATTTGATACATAAAAAATGAGATCTCTTCAAATACACACCTAAGTGACTTGAAGATGGGGGCTGTCCACAAAATCATCCTAAAGCTTCTCATCTGTTTATCTATCACAGTCAACTTATATTCCCAGAAAGTCTCTGACTAGCAACAGAATTATTGGTCTCAACTTTACCCTTTTCTCTACTTTTACTAATCACTTTCTGCAAAAGCAGCAGAATAACCAGTTATAGCCTTTGAAATAAATCTCCTGCAGTCATATTTCAGTGGGCCATACAGTTTAGACCCGGGGACTAAAAAGCTGTTCTGAGGTCCTGTGGGACCACCCAGGACTGATACTTCAGGTTTAAAGAATGTATTTATTTGCTGCTTTCTGAAACTGCTGCAAAGAAACAGTCTGGACCGGAGTCAATATTGAAATTACAAAAGAGTTTTAGTCATTCAGTACAAGGACAGTTTAAGACATCACTCAAAATGATTACATCTTCTTAATTATTTTATAATGGACAATGTGGCTCAGAGGAAAGTAATAGAAAGCAAAATTCACAGGAAGCAAGAGTTAGGGCTGAGAGGAAAGTGATGGTTTTCCTCTCTGGCTCCTTCGGGTGCCTTGAGTTGACTGAGTCATAGAGGGCAGCATCCATGATGCAAGTCCATATGATTTGAAAGAAACAGATAAAATTAGGATTAACAATTTTCCAAATAGAATATATCCCACAAAATTATATCAAAATACAAGAGTCTTACTTTTCTCAGAGCTGGAGGGTTTATTCTATAATTTTACTATGTTTTGGTAGAATAGCAATGTTAATTAGGATAGACTAGCTATTGGAACAGAGATCAGTCACATAAAGAGTAAAGGATTTATTTCTTGTTCATATAACAGAACATAACATGCCTAGCTACAAAGAGTGCAAGGAAATATAGTTTCTAGCTGGAGAGTCACTTTCCAGTCACAATTTTATTAATGTCAAGAAGAAAAGAACAACTTTTGAAGGATAACTAGAGGTCTCCACTATATTCACAAATAGAATTTAATGAAATGATACTTCAGTGAAACACAGTGAAAATTTTTAAATCTTTGGAGAGATAGGTGTTCTTTAAGATTGATATCTTCTAAGAGTTTTATAAATTAGTTTATGTCATATTCCAGTATAATGACCTTGTATTTGGTAAAAATAATTTCCCCAATGCTACCATTCACCAATATTAAAAGTGTTTATTAATGAATAATTCCAGTTCACATGTTCTTCATTGTTTCTTATTTTATAACATTTACTCATACTATTCTCCCCAGTGCTTCATGAGATATTGATGTCTTGGGCACACTTCTAAAAGAAGGTAACTTCTTAACGATGCCGTAATGTCAGCAGTACTCAGTGAAATGAAAAGTTTAGAGTGTATTTAGTAAATATTCATTGATTTGAAGCAAATGCAACTGAGCCAGAATCTGTCCACTATGAACAAGATGGTACAGCGGCTAACTTTCCAACAGGTACCAGCTCAGTAATTTACTAGTAAACAATTCCAGACTATTAAATAGCAGTGAAAATAAAATGAAGATCGACACCAAGCTGGCCCACAGAGCAAGAGCTGGCCAGGAAAATAAAAAAGAAAAGCAAAGAACAGAAAAAGGCAGAAGTGAAATTCAAACAATAAAAAACAAATGGCAAAGCAAAATGGTTCAACCCAATATAAACTTTGTATAATGAAATATTAATCTTGGCCAAATAAATCTTAAACAAAATTCCAAGAATACAAAGCCTATTTCAAGAAAGAAGTAATTGTTTTTGATAGATTTTAACAATAATTTGCCAAATTACTCCTTTTCTATCCACCACTGGCTTTTTGGCAGCAGCTAGCCATTTGTGCTTATGGGTGGAGGTGGACAGGGAAAAGAATGATTGTAATGAAGTGATCACAGATGGAGGGAAACAGGCAGATGAAACAAAAGAGTGGAAGTGAGGGATAAAGCCATGTACATTAGAAAAGTTGAAAGCCAGAGTGAAAACCAAACCCTTTCATTGTCTGCACGATACTGAACCAGTGCTTGCCTCTGGTGAAAACAAACATCAACCAACATTTGAACTGAAGTAAAATAAAATAAAGTAAAGCAAGAGAAAAACTGAAACATAGGAACAAAATGAATGATAATGGCTCAACAGTCAATGTTGGAAAGAAAACAAAATGAGAAAGAAAATTTCTATAAGCAAATAAAACAGGATTATAAAGCAGCAATAAGATCAAATCTCTGATTCCAAATATGGCAAGGTAACAAAGCAAAGATATAATAACCAATACAATATAAAACCAATCTAATGCTATTGGAAAATTAACATTAAGATGGATGGGTTTTTTTAAGTGTTCAAACACCTTGAAGAAAAGAAATTCCCTTTCCTCTAGTCAGGCTGCCTGGAGATGCAGAAAGATACCTGAATTGTAGTTTTACAGTGCCATTGACAATTTGTGGACAATAGTAAGTAATTTGTATGTTAACTACATATACGTGTGTGTATGTGTATATATGTATATATATACATAATTTTGGAAAAATATAAAACATTGTTAAAAACTACATTTACTCAACCCAAAATGAAAGGTTGCACTGAGATTCAATAAATCTTCAAAGTGAAAGAGTGGTTTTGTTTTTACTTTTCTCTTTGACATATCTTCAGCAAAAAGCTGAATTGGAAGGCGATAATCCTATTTATAAAATCAACTACAGATTATCCATCTCTGACAAATTTCGAACTGTGTACTTCACTTTATTTACTAATTATATTCTGTTAACATCATTCAACACCTCCATTTATTTTTACAGTGGCATTTAAAACTTACCATGTTCCAAGAACACGCTTGGGCTTGGTACGTACTTACCCTCTCAGGCATCCTGTACAGTCATTACTACTGTGATTATTCCCATTGTTCACATAAGTTATTATTATTCACATTTTACACATAAAAACTTGAGGCTAATAAATATGAGTGAGCTGACAAAAATTACACAGCTAGTAACTGACAGAGCAGAAATTAGAATGCACAATTGTGTAACTCCACAGGATGTTCTCTTCATATGACACTATGCTGCTTCCCACCTGGAACTTTCAGCTGGCTATCGATTGGCACATTGGCACATGTATATAAGGGTAATCCCAAATGTCAGGAAGAGAATCAACCCCAAAAAGCAGTGGAAATAATCCCCAGTACTCCCACAGAGTCAGGACTAATATGTAACCAAAGTGGAAAAGTTCATAGTTTGTAGTAGGTCAGGTAGAGTACTCAGAAAGTTGTAGCCATTACACTGAAGAAAAATTAGCCTTTGACTACTCTGATTCAACCTAAAAAAGCTAAAATGTGGGTCAAAAGAATGAAACTTTCCTATTAACTATGTCCCAGAACAAAGCACATAAATATTATCACAAAAATATCCTAACAAAGTAAAATCCACAATATTGCTCATCCAATCCAAAATTACTAGGAATACAAGGAAGAAAAATGTTACCCATGTGGGTAGAAAAAGAAAATCAAAGAAACAAATCCAGAAATGGTGTGATAAAAATAATTCATAGAAATACATACTTAATAAAACTGCATTCCAGGTTTTAATTAGATAGAAAAATGATAGTTTGTTAAATAACAACATAGAAATTTTTTTCAAAAATCCAAAATCAAATATCTAGAAATTTAAAAATGTAACATCTTAAATTAAAAATACACTGATGATGTTAATAGTGTATTAGACTCAGCAGGAGAAAAGATGGTTAACTTGAGGATATAACAATAGAAACAACAAATGAAACACAAAAACTATTGGAGAAAATGCAAAAGGAATCAGTGAGCAGTACTACAATATTGTAGTTAATAATATTGTATTATATACTTAAAAGTTACCTAGAGAGTAGATCTTAAATTTCTCACCACAAAAAAAGCAATGGTAATTATTTGAAGTGATGCAGGTGTTAGGTAACACTCTGGTGATAATCATTTTCCAGCATATGTAAGTGTATCAAATCAACACTTTGTATACTTTGAACTTATACAATGTTATATGTCAGTTATATCTCAATAAAGCTGTGGTTGGGGAACAATGATGAAGAGAAAAACTTAAAAGCAGCTAAAGAAAAAGACACCATATGTTCATCATTTTGTCATAAGGATAACAACGGATTTCTCTTTGCAAATCATGCAAACTATTAGGCTTTACAGTAAATCTTTAAAATAATGGGCAAAGAAAGCTTTCTATATCCAGAAAAATATCTTTAAAAATTCAGGTCAAAAAATGGGAAGGAGAGCTTCAGACCTACAAAGGTTGAAAGAATAGATTCCACAAAAAAAACTACTCGATCTCATAAGTGAATTTGGCAAAACAGCAGGATACAAAGTCAATATTCAGAAACTGAAGGCATTTTTGTCCACCAACAATGAAATATCAGAAACAGAAATCAGAAAAAAAATTCCATTTGCTATAGCAACAAGAAAAATAATGTATCTAGGAATAAGCCTAACCAAGGAGGTAAAAGACCTGTACTCAGAAAACTACACAATACTGAAGAAAGAAATTAAGGAAGATACAAATAAATGGAAGCATATACAGTGTTCATGGATTGGAAGAATTAACATCATCAAAATGTCCATACTACCCAAAACAATATAGAGTCAACGCAATTCCTATTAAAATACCAATGACATATTTCACAGATATAGAACAAACATTTCAAAAATTTATATGGAATCATAAATGACCCCACATAGCTGCAGCAATTTTAAGAAAGAAGAACAAAGTAGGAGGGATCATAATACCTGATATCAAACTATATTACAAGGCCACAGTAATCAAAACAGTTTGGCACTGGCATAAGAATAGACACATAGATCAATGGAACAGAATAGAGAGCCCAGAAATAAAACAAGTCTCTATGATCAATTAATATTTGACAAAGGGGGCAGAAGCATAAAATGGAGTAAAAATAGCCTCTTCAACAAATGGTGTCAGGAGATCTGGACAGCTGCACTCAAAAAAATGAAACTTGACCAACTTATACCACACACCAAAATAAACTCAAGATGGATAAAAAATTTAAATATAAGTCTAGACAACATTAAAGTCCTAGAGGAGAACATAGACAGGAAAATCTCAGATATTCCACGCAGCAGTATTTTCACTGATATGTCCCTTACAGCAAGAGACATAAAGGAAAGGATAAACAAATGGAACTTAATCAAAATAAGAAGCTCCACCATGGCTAAAGAAAACATCAGCAAAATGAAAAGGGAGCCAACCATATGGGAAAATATATTTGCCCATGATACCTCAGACAAGGGTTTGATCTCCAAAATATATAAAGAACTCACACAACTCCACACCAGGAAGACAAACACTCCAATTAAAAAATGGGTAAAGGACCTGAACAGACACTTCTCCAAAGAGGACATATGGAGAGCCCAGAGACACATGAAAGGATGCTCAGCATCACTAGCCATCAGAGAGATGCAAATTAAAACCACAATGAGATAGCATTTCACAGTGGTCAGAATGGCCATCATAAACAAATCAACAAACAACAAGTGTTTTGTTGTTTTCTCCACAATAAGAGGTTGTGGGGAAAATGGAACCCTAGTACGCTCTTGGTGGAAATGCAGACTGGTACAGCCACTGCGGAAAATAGTTTGGAGTTTCCTCAAGAAACTAAAAATGGAACTGCCTTTTGACCCAGCAATTCCACTGCTGGGATTATACCCAAAGGACCCTAAAATACCAATTCGAAAGAGCTTATGCACCCCAATGTTCAGAGCAGCACAATTTACAATAGCCAAGTGTTGGAAGCAACCTAAGTGCCCATCAGTAAATGGGTAGATCAAAAAACTATAGTGCATTTACACAATGGAGTACTATGCAGCAGAAACAAAGAAAGAGTTCCTACCCTTCACGATAGCATGGGTGGATCTTGAGAGCATTATGCTAAGTGAAATAAACCAGGTGGTGAAAGATACCATATGATCTCACCTATAAGGGGAACCTATTCAACAAAACGAACAAGCAAACAAAATATTACCAGAGACATCGAAATAAAGAACACAACAACAGTGTCCGGAGGGGATGGGGAGAGGGATAATGGGGGGAAATAGGGGAAGGATCATCAAGGAACATCAATAAAGGACATAGGGACAAAGCCAAAGGGGGTATGATCGAGCATGGGGGGAAGGGATGGGTGGAGGAGAGTAGGTGTGGGGAGTAAATGGAAACAACTGTACTTGAACAACAATAAAAAAAAAAAAGAAACACAAGTTATATAGACAGGATAAAAAATTAGTATATATTTAACTGTACAAAAATAATAGGACCTATATTTCTTCTAAGCACCTATTCTGAATGAGAATTTGGCTTTTGGTTAATATATAGCTCTGTTCTCCTGGAAGCTTGATAAAATTAGAATGTTAACTATGTTTCCAGGCAACATTGTTTATAGTAAAATGACCCTTGTTCAGTAAATGTCACCTGGACTAGGAGAACAATAAACTCATGAAAGAAAAAGAAAAGACTTCATTACAGGAAATCCGAATCACAGAAAAATCCTTGCCCTCGAAAAACCCTCCATTACTAGAGGGAAATATGGATCTATACAACCTAAAGAAGGGCAGAGGAAATAACTACATAAGTAAATCAGTATGGTAAATTTTTATTTTAAAGATCTCTTTAAAATAAAATTGACTGTTTAAATAAAATAATGTATTGTGAAGTTTAAGGAACATGTAGAAATGAAGTACATGGCAGCAACTGGACAGAAGACAAGAGGGGAAAAATAGAAATGTACTTTAATAATATACATAGTGGACCCTCAGTTCTCAAACTTAATTCATTCCAGAAGGCTGTTTGAGAACTGAATTGTTCAAGATGGGAGACGTTCGAGAACTGAAGTTTGTATTTCACATGAAATGGTGTATTACTTGAAGGTAGACTGCAATAATCTAAAGACTTGTACTATAAACTCTAAAGCAGCCAGGCACACACACAACTATAGCTAGTAATTACAAAATACTGAATTAGTTCAAACGAAGGCAGCAAAAAAGAAAAGGAAAACAGAGAAAAGATGGTAAAATAGTTTACACTTAAGGAAATGCTTTTTTTCTTGCAGCTTATCAGATAGATATGCATGCTATGGACTGAACGTTTGTGTCTCCCTAAAATTCAGATGTTGAAGCCAATGCAGTGGTATTTAGAGATGGAGTTTTGGTTAGTAAAGAGGTCACGGGGGCCACGTGTGGGCCACATGATGGGATTTTTGTCCTGACCCTAATTAATGTCCTAAGAAGAGACACCAGATAGATGACTTCTCTGTCCACCATGTGAGGATACAGTCATCTTCAGGCCATGAAGAGAGCTCTCACAGGGAGCGAAATCAGCCAGCACCCTGGTCCGAAGCCTTTAGTACTATGACAAATAAATGTTTACTTTTAAGCTTCCCCATTTTATGGTATTACATTACTGCAGCCTAAGTAGAGGAAGACAGCCTCACTCGGCAACTGCAAAATAATGACTCATGAAAATTTTTACTCTAAGCTCTTTGCAAAAGGAAAATAAAAATGCAAGAGGCTGCTCATTACGTAATTGCTCAGGAACACTTTCTCAGGTGTATCTGATGATGCACATTTCCACTGAGACACCTAGTGGTGGGTAGTTTACCTGAAGATGAAGGGAGATCTGTGTGCTCAATGTGTGCTCACATTGATCTGTGTGCTCAATCTACATTTTAATCCTTAAAATGTACAGCTGGGCCTCTCCCCATATACTCAAGGGCTTTTGTACATATTAACTTCTCTTTAAATCATCCCACTGATGCATAAAGAGAAAATAGAATATGTAAACAAATTGCCCTGGATCAAAGTCAGGACTACATGCCCTCATCTCCAGATTCCCATACTAACTGGCTACTAATTGACCCACTATATTTTAATTATTTCTAAATTGATAATTTTACTTATTAATAATTAAATAATTTCAACAATTAACTTTCATGTTTTTTTAAATTATTTATTTATAAAACAAAATACCATAGAACATTATCTGAATCTTTTGATTTACTTCTTTGCAACTAATAGTTGCTTAATAAATATACAATTGAGTTACATTAAGATATAATGAGACAATGTGCTAGGTACTAAAGAGAATGCAGATATAAGCATCATAATATGAATTTAAATGCACAGGTCTGAGTTATCAAGATTATCCAAAAAGTACTGTCCCCTAGAAGAAGCCTCTTAAATAATTAAGTTACCAATTAAAAAAGGGTCCAATTTTACAAAAATACAAGTGGGAAAGGTAGGTCAACTCATATTAGGGATTTAGAGGAAAATCAAGTATTCTCATTGAATGAAGTTACAATGAAGTTAAAAATGAGCACATTCTTCTAATATGAATCACACCTACACTACAGTTCTATAAATCTCTTCTTTCAAAAAGACGAGAGTAGATTATATTCTGAGATATGGAGTTATTGAGGTACTTTCCTGGTTTTGTCAAGTAACAAAGCATGAAATACTTATTGCATATCTTTCTTTTCATATTTCAACTCTTTTCAAATGTATTTGCAACAACTATTCTCTAAAAGAGATTTGAGTCATTAAAGCTCTTAGTACATGAGAAAGGACTTGGGAATTTAAAAGTGTAATTAATCAATATTTGTAGACAATGTGAATTGAGGGTTTATACTATAAATTTTGTTGGAAAAGTGGATGTAAGAAAAAAAGGGAGAAAATTCCCCTGATTGAAAGCCTGTATTCAGGAAAGATGACCAGTCTGGAGCCACAGGATCTTACACACTGTTGATACTCTGTTTGATAAAAGTATGGTACAGGTATGGAGAGTCAATAGCCAATTCAATCATAAGGCTAGGTGGTATGATTACCTAAATCAAAGGTCTGTAAACCTTTTCTGTAAAAGGCCAGATACTAAATATTTTAAGCTTTTCAAGACACATGGTTTCTATCACAACTATTCAACTCTGTCTTTGCAGTGCAAAAAGAACCAGAGACAATGCTGAAAACAAATGGTTATGGCTATGTTCCAAAAAGCTCTTTTCATAAAAAACGGTAGACAGGATTTGGCCTACAGTTAACAGGCTGCAGTTTGCTGAACACCTGCTCTAAGCTCCTAACATCTTTTCTAAGTGATAGTCCTACCTGAGGACAGGCCCCTGGTCAAGCTTTTAGGCCCTATGTCTTCGATGTTCATTTATCTACCTCAGCTTTCCACAGTCTCCTCCTTCTTTTCTGTTTTTTTTTTTCCTCCCTGCACCTTTACCATAAGTCTGGAATTCTATGGCCCCCCATTCTCAGAAACCTTGATGGCTCTATGGGAAGAAAGTAAACCTTAATGAGGCACGATCATAAAATGGTTGTTAGGGGTTTATTACCTTTGAGATAGAAAATACCTGGGGTGATTGCTTGACTTAGATATCATTACTGAGAATAGTAGGATTCACCATAGGGGAGATACTTGGAAGACCTCAAATGTACCAAATTAGAAATAAGCTAACAGCTACCACTGGAGTCACATAAAGGTCACTTTCCTCATGATGCTTTTATACATAAACAATGAGAGTTCAGCAATGAAGCAAGTTACACAATAGAGTCAAGTAGGTGTGTAGCTTTCTTGCAAATCCAGTCTAACAATATTACTAGGAAGAGATGTCATCTGACAATAAAAGGAAAACTGCAGAATTTCCTACAATATCTTTCAGTTAATATAAGAGCAGGAAACCTTTTTCTAAAAATTAGAATTTAATTATATGTCAAGAGTCACTGTTTCCTCTGAAAAAGTTATAGAACTAGTCTGATGCCACAAGTTAGAGGAAAGGAATATTAGGTATTGGCTTCAAGTGATGACATACTGGTGACAACTGTAGGTTGTTTAGTGGCCCAGAGGAAACAAATGACACATTCTAACTACTCTAACTGGGTAACTGTAGGAGAGTATAACAAAGAAATTATTTACAAAGGTTATAAGTAAGAAAATCAATAATAGTCATACAATTTATTGTTTAAATGGTGACACTATTGAAGGGAAAAGGACACTTTACTAATAAATTCTGTCTGGACAATGGGTATAAACTGGGTCTGGCCCAGGCAAGTTGTAACCTTTAGAATAGAGCAGTACCCCCAGGCTAGCAAGAATAAGGAGCTATTATCACCCTTAGAACTAAAGGGACAAAGAGAGGAAATGGTTATCAGAACCTAGAATGCAGGAAGGTCTAAAGGTCAACTAACAAGTGTTGGGGGCCTCAGGAAAGAAAAGCAAGCAATCTATGAGGAACTAACACAAAAAGAATGAGTAAATTAAAATCCCAGCATCACTGTCCTCCTACCTCCTGAATTCACACCAATATCACCCACTGGCTGAACCCAGCCAGAAACTGGGGGTCTAGGGAGCCTTGGCTGCAGTCCTTATCGGTCAGCTTCCCTGGGGGACAAAGCAGGATAGGGAAGGGTGGAGAGTATATCTGGAGGGGAAAAATAGAAGATATCCAGCATAATAAACATCCTTGCAAATGTATCGAAAACTGGAACTATCCTTCAGCTCTGACCTTTTCTGCAACTCTTTTGAAGCATTCTAAAAGAGCTCAACACTTACCTTCTTCTTGAATAATTTTCTCCTCATTCATTTCGTATTAAACTGTATAAAAACAGTAAAGCAAGCAAGGTCTTTTATCTCCAGTTGGCTGAGGGTAAGACCGTTTCTTTACGAGGAATGAGTGAAAGTACTAGATTTTTATTCATATATTTAGTCTTCTTTACTTCCTAATGCATAGGCTGATTATGCAGGTATCAGCAGCCTGAGAATGAAATAAAATAAAAGGTATGTTTTTCACATTTGTCATAGGATACACTCTCACTTCACTTTCTGGTCTACAAATGTCCCCAAAGGGTTTTAGAGGAAGTATGGAGTTTGGTGAAATCAATCAATGGCTCAGACTAACAGAAAGGCTGCTTGAGTACAAATGTACAATGCAAAATTAAGGTCACATAGATATGTGCTACTGTCATCACAAACCACATATCAACCACTTCACATATTACAAATACAATACCTGACTATGTATAATGAAGGCAGAATATCAAAAGAGAAAGAATGTTCACCTCTGCAAAGTGTGGCCCTTCCTTTCTGGTTAGGTATACAAAAGCCAAGAGGTTGAATGACCTCATTATATAACCAGCATTCTGGAGAATCTAGAATAATCTCTTTATTTCCACACACCCCCCCCAAAAAAGAACATACCCAACTGGTAGAAAAAGTCCACTGTTACACTTTCTAAAATATTACCAAGGGAAGGTTGGGGGTCCCCCACTTTTCTTACTCCATAGACAGAAATTTCCATTTCAGCAAGTATATTTCCCATTTAATCAATCTATCTGATATCCCTTCCATTCTCGAGTCTGATGACTGTATACATTTAAAAAAATAAAATCTTTTTTGTTTCTTGACCACTTCTATCTACTTATTCCAATACAAACTGAATTTTCCACAAGGATTAAGTTACTTTAAATATTCATGATGCTTAAAAGAGGAGGAAGGAAGTAAATTTTAAAAGATGGAGGGGAAAATAAGAAAGTGAAAAACATAGGGAACCATTATGTTTTTAAAAAATAAAAGTATTAAGGAAAGAAGTGACTGACAGATCTTTCTAGTTAGGGTATAAGAGCAAAAAGCTGTTTTGTGGGTTATTTTTGGGCTTATCTCATGGGTGAGAGTATTGCCTAAGTTCTCTGAGTAATGAGAAAGTGATACAAATGATCTCACTTCCATTCTTGACCTAATCTAGGGTTTTCCAAACTACACATGTAGATACTGTTCACACCTTTAGCATTTGAACAAATAAAAAGAGAGGAAAAATGGGATGCTCTTCAGCCCATCAGGAATTTTCAGAGATTCCCTTCCCTGAATGGTTGTTCCAGGTAAGCTGTGGAGGGAGTCAGGGCCGACACCAAGGACGAAATGAAATGTTATCTGCCCTGCTGCAGGTGCTGAGATGCTGTCTGCCCTGACTAATGCTGTAAATATTTCTCTCCCACTTCTGTAAGCCCCTTTGTGCCAAATCTATACTACGACTCCCAATACCCTCCCCTGCTTAACCCTGCATAAAAGGAATGCGGGGCTATTGTTCGGGGCTCAGAATTTGGAGTTTGTCTCCTCTGGGCCCGTGCACGTAAATAAAGATCGTGCTCCTAACCCCTCAGTGTCTGGTCGCTTCATTTTTCTGTAACAAAGCCATAATGGATCCCAAGAGGATGGCAGCAAAAAGCTAGAAAAAGAAATCTTTAGAGACAGGTTCTTTCAATAGGAAACGATTTGATGCCTGACAATGGTCTTAAAAGAAAATTAATATACTTGAAGAGATTGAGTAGTATTTTTAAGAACGTACATGTTATGTACACTATTACATGTGGTATACAAGGTCTCTCCAGAAAAAGTCCAACCATCGTTAATATAATGAGAACAGTTTGCACAACATGGACGTAACCTGGCATCCAAGGAGAGTGGACTGAAATGCACATATGTAAACAATGACAACTTCACTGTACTAGTCAGTGGGGTGTGTACTAGACACCCTTGGGTGAGCATGTGTACTGTGTGGCCCTGTCATTGAAATGACTGAGCTAGTAGAGCAACAAATCTGCATCAAATCTTGCATTAAGCTTAAACATTCCTCCATGGGAACTATTTGGGTTATTCAGAAGGCCACAGCTATGGGCAACTGGTGATTGGCAGTTTCATCACCACAATGCACAGGCTCATGCATCACATCCCATGCAGAGCTTTTTGGCAAAACATCAAATCATCCAGGTGACTGGGCCCCTCTACAGCCCAGATTTGGTGTGCAGTTTCTGGCTTTTCCCAAAACCAAAATCACCTTTAGGAGGAGATTTCACCATCATCTCAGTGAGATTCAGTAAAATACAATGGGGCAGCTGATGGAGATTGGGAGAACTGAGTGAGGTCCCAAGGTACCTACTTTGAAGAGGACTAAGGCATTGCTGTCTTATGTACAATGTCTCTTGTATCTTGTATCTTCAGTAAATGTCTATTTTTCATATTACATGGCTGGATACATTTTGGACAGAACTTATACAAGACTAAGCCTTACTGTGGCTATGATACGACCACAGTGCTAAGAAAGGTTAGTTTCCCTAATGAACTTGTATAGTCTATCATATGTTCTTCCTTGCAATGATTGCTTGGAAAATCAGATTTACTTTTGAGCTTATCTTAATTTTCCAGGTCTAAATAATGTTTTCCTATGGCGTTCCTTGTAACGGACCCTCACCTTTTTTATTCCTTGCCCATTATTTTGACTCATCTTCACTGCCTTTTACCTGTTGACACCAATGAAATTACTGCAAGTCACTTCAAATGTTTTTGAAAAAAGTAAATTGATATTACCAAATTTTTAATATAAGAGATTTCCTACTTCTAAAGAAACTCATAGTCTATTAAATAAGTAAGGCTGAGAAATATTATTTAATATTATACAGTGAATTGAGGTCATAAGAGGGAAGCCCAAAATAAATACAGCTTAAGGGAAAAGAGGGTCACATCCAGGTAGGAGACCACTTTAGGAATAGATGGCCAGTGAAATGAGCATTGAATGACAGGAGAAAGCCCAAATCTGGGGGTGTGAGGATAGAATGAAAAAAGATAAGGCACATTGAAAACATATTAACCTCAGATACTATTTGGTAGAAGCCTAGGAGATTAGAGATAAGGCTGAAAAGACAACGTAGAGCTAAGTGGGATGGGAGGGATGATTGTAAATTTCAAGGCAACTGGGAGTCTACCAAAAGTTTTTGAACAGAAAAGTGGTATCATTGAAGTAATTGATGAGGTCACATACTTACAGATTAGGAAATCGGGTCCCCAGGGACAAAGGGTTAGCTGTGTATTTAACAGGCAAAGATCCATCCTCCAGGGTGCCTGATGACAAGGCACTCTGTCTGTCTCACCTCTACAAAGATTAGCATATGTGTAGTGTTTTAAAAGAAGAAATGAAGAAAAGGAGACAGCTTGGTTAAACCCTAGAAGAATGCCAGCAGAACCTCAGCTATGGTCACTTTCTTCCTTTCCTGTCCCCATCAGCACATCTCAACCCAGGGAAAAGAGCTGTGTCTTTAGCTCTTACCTGCCTATCTAATGTCCAGCTGTCCACCAGGAACACCTCTAATGTCACAATGGGTGAATCCGATTTTGGCATCATTCCACAACACCCTGAAAAATTGATGATGGGGAAGGGGGCGGCCTTTTTTTCCAAAGGATGCTGCCATGACATTGAACACTAGACTTGGAGAATTCCAGAAAAGCCCGTCTTCAAAGTCAGTGGTGAATCAAATGCTTTCCCACATTCCTATGAGAGACACAACTTTTATCCTCAGGCCTTAGCCAGAGAGCTGGGTCTCGCTGTGCTGGTGCAGCTGTTGAGCACCTTCTATGAAAAGTTCTCTTCTGGCTCGAGTCCTAACCCCACCCCTACCAGAGTCAGTGTTTTTCCCGCTTCTCTTGCCACCCCCTCCTGTTGTTCCCAGGCTCCCTGTGGCCTGTGACATTTGCTAGGACTCACTTGGGCCGCCCTGCCTCTGCGGCTCCAGTGATGACTACTAGGAACTTCCCAGGACCAGGGCTTTGCAGGCTCTGACACGCAGGGGGGCGGGGGAAGGGGAAGAGAAAGGGGGAAAGAATGGAGCTTGGCGTCAGGAGAGCCCAGGGAGGCTGGCACCAAGCTCGGGAGGAGCGGGGTTCATCTCCTAGGAGCTTGGTAGATGCCCGGCTTCAGTCCCTCAACCCTCTGTTGGCGTTACCAGATCGCAGAGGCTTCTAGGCATCCTCCGGCGCTCTCCCTGGTTCACTTCGCTGAACTTCAACTCCCCATTCTGGATTAACAAGGGTTTGCCAGTTCAAATTCTAAACCTCCATGTCGTTGCTTCTCCTGTTCCTAAAGCCGGTGCCGATGCTCAGGTCCCTAAGCGGGCCTGGGGCAACCGAAGTTACTTAGGCTGGGCAGCTTGGCTCACGGCGCTTGAATCCTGCGCGCCTTCCGGATCGCTGCGGCGCTGGACAGCACCTGCCCAGGGCGCACACCGCTGCGCGCCGCGCGTTGCTCTCTGGCCCAGCTGCTTGAGTGCAGAGTCCTTGCTTTTACGTTTAGCCTAAAGAGTGCGACTGTGAAGGTAGCTGGACGCTGGAGTTATTGGTTTTAAGTTCTTGATGCCTACAGAAAGTACTGGAGGAGACAGTAGCCCCTGAGACGTTTCTTTCCTGCAATTGATAAAGGCGCTTTGAAAATAATTTATTTGCAGATGAGGCCCATCAGATCTTTCCCCATCATTTCAACTTCTTATCGTTCCTGCCCCTGAGATTGTCCCTACTGTACCTTTAATGCCTTCACATGGAAACTCGGTCCAAACCTCCTGCTAACACCCACACTCCCAAGCATCCCATTAAGCAAGACAAGAGTTTTCTCAAAGACCACAGAGGAGAGAAAGCACTAATTGAAAGTGGCCAAAGGAAATGCTCAGTGGATAAAGCATGAATAAGCAGTGGTACCTAGTTCTTAGAGTGGTTGCTGTTTGTGGCTGTTTTCTTTTTTTCCAACAAGAAAAGGGGCTTCTTAGAAATGGCCCTGTAGGAAAAAGATATGGGTATCTCTCTTTCTTAAAGCACATGCAGGTACATATCAAGAATTTAAGGCAAAGGTTAAAAGAGGAAGGTGAGGGAAGTTCCTGATGCTTTTACTAATGTTAAAATTCCATAAATTTAGCTAGCCCTATTTTTTTTTTCTTTCATGTGATGAATTCAGAATTCTACAAAGGAAGCAAATGACATCAAGGAAAATCATTGGCCTAGGAGAAAAGAGGCCGTAGGCGTTTAGGTGTTATATATGTGGAGCCAGAAAGCTCTAGAGTATCAGGGAGACTCCAACTTAAGGCAACAGCATGGGTAAATATGGGCTCCTGTTCACTGGAAATAAGAGACAAAGAGTAGAGTGTGGGCATTTGGCCCTAAGGCTGGCCTTGCAGATCTAGGGGCAATTCAGTGTGGGTGGAAAGAGTTTAGTGTGAAACTGGGGTGGAATTTGGTTTCTAAATACATTGCCTGATGCCTTATTATTTGTTTTGTCAGTTTTTCTCAGGAAGATCTTCATCTTGCAACTGGTAGGGCTGGTGCTAACCTACAATTTCACTGACTGTGACTTTGAGAAGATTAGAAAGGATTACAACACAGTCATTTTTACAGACTTGAAATCATATATGAATGGGGTAAGTGAAGAAACATTTTTTTAAAAATGTGTTTTCATCAGAAGAGTAGACACACACTCACATACACACCAAATTTTACTTACAAAAAAAAAGAAAAATAATTGGGGAAAATATCATGGCCAAGCATATTGTCAAAACTTTTACAAGGGATATTGAAATAGATTGGCTTCTAAAATGGCTACCTAGAAATTGGCACATATTAAGTGTGCAGGTGCTGATGAGGAGTAGATATTAACAAGTAACATGATCCATCAAGGGTGTCTATATTCCTGTACTCGCCTAAGTGCTGCTCCATCAGGGTGGGGGTGGGGGGGAATAGGCTTGAGAAAGAGAAAGAGAGGGTTTGAGGGAGAAAAAAAGAGTAAAAGAGGGAACTCCTGCGAGCTGAGCCTTAACTAGTGAAGATAGCCCTTCCGGTCTATCTAGTGTTCTAGATACCTTGAAATGCCATTATAGGATAAGGTGCACTTCGGATTGTTTAATACACAGTAGAAATCATTTCCCTAATTATTCTAATTTCTGGATAGAGTATGCATGTGTGAAATGCATGAACGGCTGTCAACAAGACAGATATGAGCATTCGAAGATGGCATGTTGCTCACATGTGCAGCCCTACTTTGGTAGGGAGGGGAAGTCTCCTTCCAAGACAAGGATCCTTTGATATTCAGTTTCAAACGCCGGCAGGCGCGATCTGAAGTCTCTAAATGTTTCACTACCTTGCCAATGACAAGAACAGATGCATAGGAAACAAATGCCTAAGTGGAAACTGCTTTCAGAGCATCTTTAAAACCTGAGAGCAACAGTGGTGGTGGTGATGGTGGGGGTTCTTCTACGAACCTAAGTCTTTACCCTTCTCGGTTTTTTCTTTTTTTTTTTCCTTTTTTCCAGTACAAATGTATCCACTGCAACTTCGATAGCTGTGAAAATCAGGTGAGTACCCGGGCCGTGCAGCTGGCTTTCTCCAGAGAGACGCCAGACATTCTAGGGAAGGGCTGCTTTGCTGTGGGTAGAACCCCAGGCGGTGGCTGAGCTCACAGGCGAGGACGACGAGTAGGGACGACTGGACTACCGGAACCTCTGGGCGGGTGTCCAGCTGGGGACGCCACTTCTGTTCCGATTTAGGGCGAGGAAGTCTCTCTCGAAACCAAGCGGGATTCCAGAAGAGGCTCCCGGGGTCCCCTGCCCCCAAGGGAAGGAAGGCAAATAGGGAAATAGAGCCAGGGCACGACGTCAGGGGAACACCCCTCACACCCCAGGGCGCGGTGCCTAGGCGCCCGGCGCCGCCTCCTGGCTGTCCTCCGGGCCGGAGTCTTGGGCGGAGTGAGCCACCGCACGGGTCCTTTCTCCGGCAGCACCGTCTGCTATTCTCCTGACGACCGGCCTTCCTCCCCTTCCATGGGGTCTTTAGCCCTCTCCTCACCCGAGACCTTCTTCCTCTTACTCGAATCTCATTTGTTGTGTCCACCGCTTGCCACCCGCCGCTGCCCCTTTCATTCATTTTTTTTTTATCAATTCTCTCTCTTTTTTTTTTAATACACTCGACTCCTGGCGTCTTGTCCTTGTCTCCTAAACTTTGCCGCTTGTGAGCAGCCAGATTGCCTCACTAAAATCGAGAGCCTTACGTTCTATCTCATTCCCCGCTGCAAGTCTGTGGCCAAGGAAACGTTCACAATGAAAACTAACGCGACGCTCTCTCAGGGGTGCCCAGGCTACTCTGGAATGCAGGTAAGCTGATGCGAAGCACTCTGGCTTTTTTAATATCTTGGCACTAACCTTGAATTAAAGTGGGGTCGGGGAGGGGGTCGTACAGTGGAGAAGTCTTTGTGATTTTTATTCAGGTCCTATTGTTGGGAGAGCAAATCAGCCGGGACTGTAGATTGTCAATTAGTCCCACGTTGATACCTCGACTCAAAACCACCTATTTCTAGGGTTCTGATTCTTTGAGCAGACTTACAACCCTAGAACCTTAGGCGAGTATTTCAAGGTGTGATCAGTGAGACTCCTACATCAGAATGTCACCTGGCTACCTGAGCAGGGAAGGTTGTTGGCCAAAATGTCAATTCTCAGGGATCCAACCTAGACTTCCAAATCACAGTCCTTGTGTGTGAGTTCCTTATGAAATTCTTATTCATTCAAAATTTGAGCAGCATTACTTAGGCTTATCACTTAATTAATTATGTGCTCTTTCTAAAATAATAAATTGGCCCACGTCTGCTTAATTGCTCGTTTGGGAGTTATTGCTCCCTCTTTACAGAGCAGCTTTTGCCTATGCAGTTACATGCATTTGAATGAATGTGTAATTCTAAATATGGAAACAGTAGTGCAGAGGTAGTAGCAGAAAGTCTAGAGACAGTCTTGCCTGACTTTGAATCCTAGCCCCATAACTTCTGTGAAAACTTAGATAAATTACTTAGCCTCTGCGTTCTCTGTTTTTTCTGCAAAATGAGGATCATATTAGCAAGTTCCACATAGAGTATTTATAAGGATTAAGTGAGGCAATATTTGTAAAAGCACTTGGAATAGTGCCTGGCATGTAACTAGTACTCAGTGAGTATTTATTTCAGCATGCAAGCAAAGCAGGGAATTTATCTTCCTGATCACAAATTATAAAAAGACAAAGAGAAACAAGTACAGATATGTATGATTCTGTCTAGTAACTAATGAACTGTATCAGTCTGCGCACTGAGTATGTCGGGGTGGCCAAGGCAGTCTCTTCATTAGGGACCGAAGACTGAAGCCATAGGGTGGTTCTGGCTGTGTGTGAAAAACTGGTTTGGTTCTATGTGTTCTATCAAGGAGACTCGTAAATCTACAGGTGGCCACAGTGAAGTTTATCCATATAAGAGCATAGAGAACAGGCCAGATTAAGTTCTGGACAGTAAGTCTGTAGTAATTTATTTCAGCCCCCTCTCAAGCCCAAAGGAAGAGCCAATGACCAATAATATTGAATTATGATTTAGCAAATTTTAGACTTTTGCAAATTTTAAGATTTTTGCTTAGTAACCTGGTGAACTTTATTGACCTGAGTATTGTGTGTCTAGGAGGCCCAGTCTGTCACTACTCAAGAGTAATTTAGGTGGAGGGAAACACCAGAATATTACTGTAACCTTTTTTCTTTAAGTTTAGGGTGCTCTTCAAGAAAAGCCTTCAGGTGCCTGTGGTACATCTCAGTGGTAGAAGGGACAGAAAGCAGGAGCACTTTGGGTTCAAATAAGTTTACCGAATTATATCCGTAAAAATGTATTAGATTTACCCTGTTTTTAAAGAATATATGATTTTGCCAAGGAGATCATAAAATTATCAACTTATTCATTTATTTATTCATTCAATAAATATTCGATGTTTTCCATATACAAAACGTTCTACTCACCACTATGGGGAATACCCATGATGCAATAATAAAAATAACATTTAAGGGAGAGCCAAGTTAAATGAAACACTGGAAGAGTTTCCAAAAAAAAGAAAGGTCTGAGCAATTAGCAGAAGCCTTGTAAAGGAAGTGGTGCTTGGCCTTGAAGCATGAGCAGATGGAAAAATGGAAGGGCATTCCTCCGGAGAAAGCGCACAGGAGCAGAGAGTAACCAGGTGTTTCAGTGGTACATTGAGAGATAGATTTGCATAGAGAAGACAAAATAACACACCTCTAAACCGCTGTTAAAGATAGTGACAATTAATTTTGATTATTGATTTTCCTATTCCACAGATAAATAATACGCAGGCAATGAAGAAAAGAAAGAAGAGAGAAGACACAATACATGAATGCCAGAAAATAGTCTCAAACTTAATAGGACTGTGGAGTCGTTTCTCTCGCTTTTAACAAATAAACCTTTATTGAAGTCATGTTTCACAGCAACAAAATTAATTTTCATTATGAGGTACATGGAATATTAATGCTGTGATGTTTTTAATTAAGGAAGAGTTTCTTAACTTATTTTTGTAAGCTTTTGTTGTCTACTAATGTTTTATAATGTGGGAGAGGCACTGCCCCTCAAATGTTCAGGGATAATTCTATGGAATTGATGTCTGGGCAACTGGCTTTGTGACAGTAAATCTCAGCTGAAACTATGTTGATCTTACTAATGGGGAGAACCTAAAAATGTAGTAGAAGGAGAACTTTTTCCCTTCGAAAAAGAAAAATGTTGAACTCAATAGCATATAAACCTCTGTTTAAAAGGCAGGTACTTTTTTCATATGTACTGATACTTCTTGTGTTCTCAAACTAAAAATTTACAAAAGAAGCAAATAAAAGCAAAAAAGTACACACAAAAAGTTGTACATATAATGGACCAATTTGAAATAATTTCAAATTAATATCGTGAAAGTATTTTAAGTCAAGTTTTTAAAATTATACAACAGACAAGAGGGGTATATGCATGCAGATCTTGAAGAAGTGCCTTTGTTAAAGCTAAAATAATATATATTTTTAAACTTATGGACTATATTTTTAATTTATTTTGTGAGCACCTTTTAAAATGTACATATTGCTTTGTTATTGACACAGTATATTTCTTAATAAAATAATTCTCAAATTCAATTCTTATGAATATTCTTTTTTAAGATAGTTAATAGATGATTTTCACCTACATATTTTTCTGAAGGAGTTCACTTTGTTTCATTCAGTTCTTTACCTCCATTGATCCTTGGAGCACGTTGACCACTCCCCTCCTGTACTGTGCCTGCTATAGAGAGAATATATGGTGATAAGTGTCTTTAGGATATTCCCAAAAATTCTTTTCTTAAATCATGCCTGTAGTCCTTTCCTTCTTTTTGGGTGGACTTCCTCGCGTTTGGAAGAGGCAAAGGAGGCAAAGACAAAGAAGAGATGTTAAATCCATTCTCCTATGAAATGCCTGATGCAAGCTAGAGCCAAAGGCACCCTCTTAGTCAACCTTGACTCAGAGTGCTCTGAACAACAGTGGGAGGGGCCAACCTGGCTGTAACATCAAATCCAATATAGAGTAGACAGGAATATAGTGATTTATCCTGTGAGGGGAAACTTTCTCCTGACTACTACCCTGAGGGATGGTGCTGAGCAATGAGAGAAGAGGGGGAGTTTAATATCCCTAAATCCATCTTGACTTCCAACAGGTAAGAGGAAGCTTACATTACATACCAAATAAAGACATACAGAGCACCTACTGTGTGTCAAGCCTTCAGCCAAGTAGCCAAGTACTAGGGATATAAAGGGAAATAAGAGGAACCTCTTACCCAGACAACCTCAAACTGTATCTGAAAAGGCAGGGCATTTTTTGTTTGTTTGTTTGTTTTTGTTTTTGTTTTTGCCTTGGTAGGAAGCAGGACATACCTTTTTTCAAGAAAACTTTGTTTAAAGAGTAGGGCTATAAATGCCATCATAAGAGGAACTGCTTTGGTTGGTATTCATTAATTTTCTGAGTAAAAAGTGGGAAAAGGGAAGACATTTTAAACTTGTTAACTCTACCTTAGTAAGGATTCGCTACTAGATTTCACTAAACTCTAAAAAGAAATACCCTCACGATTTTTCTCAAGGTTTTTGGTCTAATTTTCCTATGAGTAGAGTGAAATGAAAGATTGAAGAGAGAGAAGACAACTCAAAGTCATCCCACTGAATGCAATTTCTTTGAGTTTTTGGCTTTATCTTAAAAAATCTATATAATTTATATATTTTATTCTTCTATGTATTCCATAAATATTTTAATATAAAAACAATCATTTAAATTACTATCAAAAACTAATGTGCATCATATTAATCTAGTAGCAACTTTTCCTGATATTGTTAAAAAATGAATTATACATTTCTACTCTTTGAAATGTTTTGAGGTTTTCTTGGTGGACTAATAGTTTTATAAATGTTCCATTGTCAATAGAAAGGAAGTTGCAAACTCAGGTTTAAGCACATAGAATTGGATATATACCTATAGGGGCCATCTTGTTAATTATGCTATTTACATAATCTATAACTTTACATTTCTCTCCTTCAGTAAGAGGTTGAGAGAGCTGAGGTAAAGTCTACTGCTGTTATAATACTTTATTTCCCTGATTGCTGAGACTGTATTTATTTAATGACTAAAAGTGCATGAGAGCTGTTTATTGAGAATTGTACCCTTTGCCATTATATGTCCAAATATGGTATTTCTTTATTGTATTTTCCTTTTTTTATTTCATCTTTGTTGTATTTTTTCCATTATCATTTAGTCCTTTTATGGCAATAGAAAAAAAATATCTCCCCCCAGCAATCACCACACTCATTTCCATGCCCATGAGTCCTTTTTCCTTCTTGCTCAATCCCTCCGCCCCCTCACCTCCCCAACCCCAGCCGTAATCCTGCTCTCCATCTGTGAGTCTGTTCCCATTTTCCTTGTTGGCTAAGTTTGTTCATTAGATGTTTCTTGCCAAGTAATATATGCTATTTTACTCTCAATATTTCTGAATACCTTTGTCTTAGATGTGTATCTTGTATATAGATACACCCTTTTAGTGTGTGTTGTGGAAAAAAAGTTTGGCATGAGGGGGAGCATGCTTAGTTTTAGCACTGTCATTGTATTGTTATGTTTTCTGTTTTTACACTGTTACATTATTTGTATAATTTTAACCTAAAAGAGCCTTTTCGTTTATTCCTGTCAAGCATTTCTTGTTGATTTCTTTTCATCTTGCAAGCATATTGAGATCTTGAGATTTTGAATATTGATTCCGGAATTTGTGATTCTCCCTCATAGGCTTTCTATGGTTCAATTCGAGTTATTAAAAAAAAATGTTGATCAAGACAAGAGCAAGGTTTTCCTTCGAAATAGAGAAATTTATAAACTGATGAAGTCATTCCATGTTCTATGTTAAAATGAAAAAAAGGAACGCTGACATCTAAGGAATGGTGATGTGAGAGATACCCTTGATCTCCCCCCTTGAAGTTTCAACAATTTGGACAGCTATACTTCAACAAAACATTTCCTGCTCAACTCACGAACACGCCTGAGGGATCCACACATTGAAATATTTAAAGGTGGGCAAGTGGGAGTGAACCAGGGAAGTGAGAAAGGAGAAAAGCTCAAAGAAGCCACAGAGGCAGTGCTGCAGCCAGGAGCTCACCATAAGGCTCAGCCCAGAAAGGGCAGGAATCAGGTTGCGGCTGGTGCTCCTTCAACAGGGTGGATCAAAGAGATTCAGGGGGGATTCTTACAGTAGTGGGCAGTATGAGCTGCAGCTAAGCCTAGTAATCTGGACAGGGACACAACACAGAAATGCAACCACAAATGTCAGGTGGTTGGCATTCCAGGCAAAGAGACAAGGCCACAGAGCCTCGCTGCCCCTTAACTGCTCACAGCTTGCTTCCCTCTGCCCTTTGTATCATGTTGTAGAACATATTGTTTGCAAAACTTATAACAGGTTCTACAGAATTGCTTTTTCCCTGAGCTAAAAGCACACTCTGTGACCGGTCTCAGCATTTGACACAGGGGAAACTCCACTGAGGTCCAAGGTCACCATTACTGGGAAGACAAAGCAACAAAGAAGGTGGGTGGGTTCCCCCAGCCCACCACAACCCCATACATCATGGCTGCACTGATGGCAGCATCTGGTTGTGGGGGACTATGCTTAGATTTCATGGATTTGGAACCCCATTGCTCACCACATTCGCCTGCAGGTTTGATTCCTTGTGACTGAGGTAATCAGATCAGAAAAGAAACGCCCACCTTTTCAGGGAACACAGGCCATTTTCCACCATGTTATGGAGAGCTGAAAAGCCAGAGGGGTGCAAGAGAAATAAAAAAACTGCTTATCAATATACTGGAGAAGTGCCATTCATACATTGATGCCTAGACGAAAAAGGAATCCATCAAATACCATGAATTACCAAGGTAATGAAGTAGATCAGAAAGAAAATTGAAAATCCCCAGAAAACAAAAGACATGGAAATATGTGATTTAAATGACAGAAAATACAAGATTGTAATTCTGAAAAATCTCAGTGAGATGCAAGAAAACACCAATAGGCAGTTTAATGAGCTTAGAAAACAAATGAACAAGCAAAATGAGTACTTTACCAAAGAGATTGGAACTTTAAAAAAGAACCAAACAGAAATTCTGGAGATGAAGAACCCAATAAAAGGGATCAAGAATAAACTAGTGAGCACAGGAAATGGAGTTGACTAGATGAAGGAAGGAATTAGTGACATCAAAGATAGGAATCTAGAAATGATGCAGACAGAAGAGAGAGACTTGAGTATAAAAAAAAAAAAGAACCCCATGAGAACTATCTGACTCTATATCAGAAAGCGCAATTAAAAAGTAGGCATACCCGAAGAAGAAGACATGGAGAAGGAAACAGAGAGCCTATTAAAAAAAATAGTTGATGAGAGCTTCCTAAACCTATGGGAAGAACTAAATCCTAGAATCCAAGAAACATAAAGAACACCTAATTACCCAAGTCCAAAAAAGTCTTCTCCAAATCAGATAGTATTAAAACTGTCAAAAAATAATGACAAGAGATCCAAGATGGTGGCAGATTAGGTGGAAGCTACACTAACCTGCTCCCAGGACCAAACTAGAATTACAACTAAATTATAGAAAAATCATCCAGAATAATCAGCTGAAGACTAGTTGGAGAAAGATTTATAACCAAGGACTTACAGAAGAAACCACTTCGACACAATGACACTGGTAAGAATGCAAAGGCATGAGAGCTCTGGCTTGGCTCCAACAGGCAGCAGCTGAAGTGCATAGGTTCTTTTGAATTGGTGTTTCAGGAGTCTTAGTGTATAATCCCAGCAGTGGAAGTGCCAGGTCAAAAGGCAGCTCCATTTTTAGTTTACTGAGGAAATTCTGTACTGTTTTCCACAGTGGCTGCACCAGTCTGAATTCCCACCAACAGTGTACTAGGGTTCCATTTTCTCCACAACCTCACCAGCACTTGTTGTTTGTTGATTTGTTTATGATGGCCATCCTGACTGGTGTGAAATGGTATCTTATTGCAGTTTTAATTTGCATGTCTCTGATGACTAGTGATGTTGAGCATCCTTTCAAATGTCTCTGGGCCCTCTGTATGTCCTCCTTGGAGAAGTGTCTGTTCAGGTCCTTTACCCATTTTTTAATTGGATTGTTTATCTTCCTGGTGTGGAGACATGTTTATATATTTTGGAGATCAAACCCTTGTCTGAGGTATCATTAGAAAACATGTTTTCCCATATATTTGGCTCCCTTTTCATTTTGCTGATGTTTTCTTTAGCTGTGCAGAAGCTTTTTAATTTAATGTAGTTCCATTTGTTTGTTCTTTCATTTTTCTTCCTTGTCCTATAGGACATATCGGTGAAAATATTGCTGCATGGAATATCTGAAATTTTTCTGCCTATGTTCTCTTCTAGGACTTTTATGGTGTCATGATTTACATTTGACTCTTTTATCAACCTTGAACTTATTTTTGTGTATGGTCTAATTTGGGGACCTAGTTTAATTTCTTTGAATGTACCTGTCCAGATCTCCCAACACCATTTATTAAACAGGCTATTTTTACTCCATTTTATGCAACTGCCCGCTTTGTCAAACATTAATTGATCATAGAGACATGGGTTTATTTCTGGGCTCTCAGTTCTGGTCCATTGAGCCTTGTGTCTGTTCTTATGCCAGTACCAGACTGTTTTGATTACAGTGGTCTTGTAATATAGTTTGTTGTCAGATATTGTGATCCTTCCTATTTTGTTCTTTCTCAAAATTGCTGCAGCTATTTGGGATCATTATGGTTCCATATAAATTTTTGAATTGTTTGTTCTGTATCTGTGAAATATGTCATTGGTGTTTTAATAGGGATTGCACTGAATCTATAAATTGCTTTGGGTAATATGGACATTTTGATTATATTAATTCTTCCAATCTGTAAACATGGTGTATGCTCCATGTACTTGTGTCTTCCTTAATTTTTTTCTTCAGTGTTCTGTAGTTTTCTGAATACAGGTCTTTTATCTCCTTGGTTAAGTTTACTCCTAGTTATTTTATTTTTCTTGTTGCTATAGTAAATGGGATTTTCCCCCCCTAAATTCTGTTGTTGATATTTCATTGTTGATGTACAAAAAAAACTTCAATTTCTGAATATTGACTCTGTATCCCACTGTTTGGCCAAATTCTCTGATTAGGTCGAGTAGTTTTTTGGGGGAGTCTACAAGGTTTTCTATGTACACTATCATGTCATCTGCAAACAATGACAGTTTTACTTCCTCCTTTCTAATTTGGATAACTTTTATTTCTTTTTCTTGTCTGATCACTGTGGCTAGAACTTCCAATACTATGTTGGATAGAAGAGGTGAATGCAGACACCTTTGTCTTGTTCCTGATCTTAGGGGGAAAGCTCTTAGTTTTTGCCCATTGAGTACGATGTTGGCTGCAGGTTTGTCGTATATGACCTTTATTATGTTGAGGTATGCTCCCTCTACTCCCACTTTGCTGATGGTTTTTATCATAAATGTGTGCTGTACTTTATCAAATGTATTTTCAGCATCTATTGACATGACCATGTGGTGTTTGTTTTTCATTTCGTTTATGTGATGTATTACATTTATTGATTTTTGAATATTGTACCATCTTTGCATCCCTGGGATGAATCCTACTTGATCATGGTGTATCATCTTTTTAATGTGTTGCTGGATGCAGTTTGTTAATATTTTGTTCAGGATTTTAGCATCTGTGTTAATCAGCAATATTGACCTGTAATTTTCTTTCTTTGTTGTGTCTTTCTCTGGTTTTAGAATTAGGATAATGCTGGCCTTTCACAAAGAGTTTGGGAGCTTTCCCTCTTGGATATTTTGGAATAGTTTGAGATAATAGAGGTTAGCTCCTTCACAAATGTTTGGTAAAATTCTCTTGTAAATCTGTCGACCCAGGGCTTTTGTGTGTGGGGAATTTTTTGATTACTGCTTCACTTTCACTAGTTGTTACCAGTCTATTCAGGCTTTATCTTCTTCTTGATTCAGTTTTGAAGGATTGTATGTTTCTAGAAAATCATCCTTGTTGCTCAGGTTTTCAAATTTCTTGGCATGTAGTTGTTCATAGTACTATATGTTGCCATGTATAATGCATCTCCATGTATAGTGTGTGCCCACCTTTTTGAGTGCAGCATACATGTGATTATTATACCCATATATATACATATTATACCCATATTATACATAATCAGTATACCCATATATAATGCACATCCTTATTTTTCCCTTAAAAATCTGAGCAAAAAAGTGCACATTATATATGACAAAATACAGTAATTTCTTACAATCCTTTGTATTTCTGTGGTATTGGTTGTAATTGCCCCTCTTTCATTTCTGATTTTATTTATTTGGGTACTCTCTCTTTTTTTTTTTCTTGATGAGTCTGGTTCAAAGCTTGTCGATTTTGTTTATCTTTTCAAGGAACCATCTCCTGGATTTATTGATGCTTCGAATTGTTCTTTTAGTGGCTGTGTCATTTAATTCTGCTCTGATCTTGATTATTTCCTTCCTTCTACTTGTTCTGGGCTTTGTTTGTTGCTGCTGTTCCACTACTTGTAGATGTAGGGTTAGATTGCTTATTAAAGATTTTTCTATCTTTTTTAGGTAAATCTGTATTGCTATGAACTTCCTTCTCAGGACTGCGTTCACTGTGAGCCATAGGTTTTTGGCTGTAACACACAAAATTTCAATGCCGCTAGCCTGGGCTCTAGTGGAAGCAGGACACAGCAGATTAGAGCCACATAAGGAGTCTTGGGTTGATGGTTCTGAGGAGAAAGCTTTAGGGTCAACTGCCAGGATCCCTGTGCTGAGGCATTCCCCCATACTGCAGGAGCCATGTTTCTTGGGCAGAGCACTCCCCTTCATGCAGCATTAGCCTGGGGGGAAAGGAATAGTTGCACTAGGTGGAATCCCTCTCATCCCACCCTGTGGAACTTACAACATGCTGAGGAGTACAGCTGGAGGCTTTTTCAGTGACTAAGTATAACAGGCAGCCTGTAGGTGAAGGCAAATCTCTGGGTACATTGAGACTTTTGCTGACCTTCCCAGGACCCAGTGCTGGTAAAGCTGACCTTGGTATGCAAGTTGGTCCTTTCTGCATGTACCTGGGTGCACTAGAGGGTGCCATAGCAGTGGATGGCTTAAAGCTCCAAACAGGTTGTCCAGGGCCAATCACAGGCAGTGTTTAATAAGTGTCCCTCCAAAGAGACCCAGAACCAACACACCCAGTGGCCAACTTCAGAAAACAAGAAGTTTATCCACAGGGAAATCTCAGTAGACACCAAGCCCTGCTGAGGCAAATTTGACCTCATGTGATCACCACCTGCAGCAGCTTGCACACAGTGTTGGGGGTTAAGTCTCAAAGTCAGCCAGCATGAGAGTTGATTCCATGCACGAATGGACTGATAGCATTCAGACTTCCATTACAACAGGGGAGCTTATATAACACACACAAGGGACATTCAAAGAGCACTCAGCTCAGGTGATGGAGGAGACTGCACCAATGGGTCCTAAAGAGCACCTACTACATAAGGCCACCCTACCAAAACCAAGGGTCATAGAAAATCTACCTAATACACAGAAATAAACATAAAGATGCACCCAAAATGGGGAGAAAAAGGAAAAGGTCCCAAATGAAAGAACAACAGAATTCTCCAGAAGAGCTAAAGAAAATGATAGCAAGTGATTTATCCAATATAAAGTTCCAAGTAATGATTATAAGGATACTCAACAGATTAAAAGGGACATAGAAACCATAAAAAAGGGGGCAGTCAAAAATAAAGAGTACAATATCTGAAATGAATACACTAGAAGGAAAAAACAATAGCTTAGATGAAGAAAAGAATCAATCAGTGATTTGAAAGACAACATAGGAAAAAATACACAATCAGGGCAGAAAAAAAAGAAGAAAAAGAATTTTTAAAAAGAGGATAGTTTAAGGGACCTTTGGGACAACATGAAGTGTAACAACATCTACATCATAGGAGTACCATAAGGAGATGAGAGAGTGCAAGCGATTGAGAACCTATTTAAACAAATAATGATCAAAAATTTCCCTAACCTGGTGATGGAAAAAGACATACAAGTCCAGGAAGCACAGAGAGTCCCAAATAAAATAAACCCAAGGAGGCCCACACCAGGACACATCATAACTAAAATGGCAAAGGTAAAAAACTAAATCTTAAGAGCAGTAAGAGAAAATCATTTAGTTACCTATAAGAGAGCTTCCATAAGGCTATCAGTTGATTTCTAAACAAAATATTTCAGGCCAGAAGGGGTTAGCATGTAATATGCAAAGTGATGAAAAGAAGGAACCTACAACTAAGACTACTTTCCCAGCAAGGATATCTCTTAAAATTGAAAGAGAAATAAAGAATTCCCAAACAAAAAAGCTAAAGGAGTTTGTTACCACTAAGCCAGTATTGCAAGAAATGTTAAATTGAAGGAGAAGGAGATGGAGGAGGAGGAGCAGAAGGAGAAGAAACAAAGAAAAATAGTTAAAAGAATAAAATGACAATAAATATGTACCTTTTAATAATCACTTTAAATGTAAAGCTATAGGGTAGCTGAATGGATGAGAAAACAAGATCCATATATATGCTGTTTGTACCAGAGACCCACCTCAGAACCAAAGATACACACAAACTTAAAGTAAAGAGATGGAAAAAGATATTTCATGAAAATGGAAAGGAAAAAAAAAAGCTGGGTTAGCAATACTTATATTTTACAAAATAAACTTTACAAAGAAAGCTACAATAATAGACAAGGACATTAAATAATGATAAAGGAAGCAATCCACAGAGAATATAACCCTTGTAAACATTTATACACCCAACATAGGAGCAACTAAATATATAAAACAAATCTTGATGGACATAAAGGGAGACATTGATAGTATGACAGTCATATAGGGAATTTTAATACTCCATTGACATCAGTGAATAGAACTTTCAGACAAAATAATCATCAAATAAATGGTGGCCTTAAACAGTATATTAGATTTGATGGATTTAATTGATATCTTCAAAGCATTTCAATCCAAAGCATCAGAATATATATTCTTCTCAAGTGCACATGCAACATTGTTGGGCGTAGACCACATGTTAAGCCACAAAAGAAGTCTTAATAAATTTAAGTAGACTGAAATTATCTCAGCGTCTTCTCTGACTACAATGGTTTGAAACTAGAAATCAATCACAAGAAAGTAATTGAAAAACACACCAAGACCTTGGGGCTAAACAACATGTTACTGAACAATGAGAGGTTAACAATAAGATTAAGGAAGAAAAGCAAAAGATACCTTTCCCCTGAGTGGTGTGGCTCAGTAAGTTTGGTGTCATCTCCCAAATGAAAGGGTTACTGGTTTGATTCCTGGTAAGAGCACAGGCCTGGGTGGTGGACCAGGTCTCGGGATGGGGGCATGCAAGAAGCAACTGAACGATGTTTCTCTTGCACATAGATGCTTCTCTCCCTCTTGCCCCCCCACCTCCCTCTCCCTAAAAATAAATAAAATCTTAAAAAAGAGATACCTTGACGTAAATGAAAATAAGGACACAGCAACCCAAAATCTAAGGGACATAGCGAAAGCAGCCCTAAGAGGGAAATTATTAGCATTACAGAATTACTTCAGGAAACAATAAAAAGCTCAAGTAATAATCTAAATTTACACTTAAAGAAACTTGAAAAGTAAAAACAAAAAAGCCCAAAGTATGTAGAAGGAAGGAAATAATGAAGATCAGAGCAAAAATAAAGGAAATAGAGTCTAAAAAAATATAAAAGATCAATGAAAACAAGAAATGGAACTTTGAAAAGATAAAAAAGATTGACAGGACTTTAACCAGACCCATCAAAAACAAAAAAGAAAAAGAGAGAGGACCTAAATAAATAAAATCAGAAAGACAAGCAACAACTGACACCAAAGAAATACAAAGGATTATAAGAAAATATTATGTACAACTATATGCCAACTACATTGGAAAATCTGGATGAAATGAATAAATTCCTAGACACACGCAATCTTCCAAAACTCAAACAGGAAGAAGCAGAAAATCTGAATACACAGGTTACAATTAGTAAAATGGAAGCAATAGTGAAAAAAAAACAAAACCCCACTCCAAACAAACAAAAGCCCTGGGCCAGATGTCTTCACAGGTGAATTTTACCAAACATTTAAAGAATAACTAACACCTATCCTTCTCAAACTATTCCAAAATATTCAAGAGGGGAGGGGTAGAAGACTCTCAAGCTCATTTTACAAGGTCAGGATTATCCTAATTCCAAAACCAGATAAAGACACTACAGAGCAAGAAAAATATAAGCCAATATCTCTGATGAACATAAATGTTAAAATCCTCAACAAAATATCAGTAAACTGAATCCAGTGACACATTTAAAAGATTAAATACCATGATCAAGTGCAAGTTATTCCAGGGATGCAAATTTGGTACAATATCCACAAATCAATAAGTGTGACATACCACCTAAACAAAATGAAAGATAAAAACCACATGATCATATCAATAGGTGCTGGAAATGCATTTGATAATATTCAGCACCCGTTTATGATAAAAACTCTCAGAAACATGGAAATGGAGGAAACATACCTCAATGTGAAACAGGTCAAATATGACAAACCCATAGCCAACATCATACTCAATGGGAAAAAATTAAAAGTGGTTCCCTTAAGATCAGGAACAAGGCATGGAAGCCCACCTTTACCACTCTTATTCAGCACAGTGCTAGAAAGTACTAGCCACAGCAATCAAACAAGAAATACAAATAAAAAGCATCCAAACTGGAAATAAAGAAGTAAAATTGTCATTATTCACAGATGACAGGATATCGTATGTAGAGAACCCTAAAGATTTCACCAAACAGCTACTAGAACTGATAAATGAATTAAGTAAAGTGGCAGGATACAAAATAAATATCCAAAAATCAGTTGCATCTTTACACACCAATAATGGACTATCGGAAACAAGCACTAAGAAAACAATCCCATTCACAACTGCTTCAAAAGAAATAAAATACCTGGGAATAAATTTAATGAAGAATGTAAAAGACATGTACTCAGAAAATTATAAGACACTTCAAGAAAGAATTGAAGAACAAATAAGTGGAAGCATACACAGTGTTCATGGATAGGAAGAATTAACATCACTAAAATGTCCATATGACCCAAAGCAGTCTGTAGATGCAACACAACTCCTATTAAGATACCAATGATGTAGTTCACAGAACTAGAACAAAAATTCCAAAAATATATAGAACCACAAAAGACCCCAAATAGCAACAGCAATCTTGTGAAAGAAGAACAAAGCTGGAGGAATCATGCTACCTAATATCAAACTATATTACAAAGCCATAGTAATCAAAACAGCATGGTACTGGCATAAAAACAGATACATAGATTAATGGAAATAATAGAGAGTGCAGAAATAAACCCACACTTTTATACTCAATTAATATTTGACAAAGGAGGCAAAAACATACAATTGACTAAAGATAGTCTATTCAATAAATGGTGTTGGAAAAATTGGACAGATATGTGCAAAAAGAAATGAAACAAGACAACCTTTTTACACCACACACAAGAATAAATTCAAAATAGATTAAAGACTTAAATATTAAACTCAAAACCATAAAAATTTGGAAAAGAACATAGATAGTAAAATTTTGGGCACTTCTCATAGCAATGTGTTTTCTGATAGATCTCTTTGGACAAAGGAAACAAATGAAAAATAAACAAATGGGACTATATTAAACTAAAAAGTTTTTGCACAGCAAAGGAAACCATCAGCAAAATGAAAAGACAACCCATTGAATGAGAGACCATATTCACTGATACATTTGATAAGGGGTTGATAGTCAAAATCTATAAAGAACTTATAATACTCAACACCAAAAAACCCCAAACAATACGATTAGAAAATGGACAAAAGACCAGAATAGATACTTCTCCAAAGAGGATACACAGATGGCCAATAAACATATGAAAAGATGCTCAATGTCACTAATCATCAAAGGAATGTAAATTAAAACCCCAGTGAGATAGTCAAAATGGCTATCATCAATACATCAACAAATATCAAGTGCTGGTAAGGATGTGGAGAAAGGAAAACTCTTATGTACTATTGGTGGGATAGCAGATGGGTGCAGCCACTGTGGAAAGTCATATGAAATTACCTCAAAAAATTATAAATGGAACTACCTTGCGACCCAGTGATTCCACTGCTGGGTATTCCAAAGAGAACAGAAATACTAATTTGAAAGAATATATGCACCCCTGCATTCATTGAAGCATTATTTACAAAAGCCAAATTTGGAAGTGGCCCAAGAAGTAACCTATAAAGGAAAGCACATTCAGTTATTGTTGGACTTCTCAGTAGAAACTTTACAAGCTAAGAGAGAGTGGAACCAACTATTCAAGCTACCAAAAGAAAGAAATTACCAGCCAAGAATAATATATACAGCAATGTTATCTTTTAGATATGAAGGAGAAATAAAGACTTTTCTAGGAATACAGAAGCTGAAGTAATTTATTACCAGAGTATCTCCAGTAAAGAAAATATTCGAGGGATTTATTCTACAGAAACAAAGGACAAAAGGTCACAAACTATGAGTAAGATCACCAGCAAACTTATAGCATAAATAGGAATAATTTATGACAACAAAAACATAAAAGGGAGGGGGTTAAAATCTAAATTTGCAAAGTAGGATAGAGATCAGAACCATTCAAAAGAAAAAAGAATACTGTCTCTATGAAACTTTCTTTTTATTAACATAATAATCACCATACACAAAAAGCCAAAACTGAAACACATAAATTTTTTTAAAAAGAGAAAACAGAAGTAAAAGTATGGAATATCACCAAACTAAAACAGACACAAACACAAATAAATAAAACCAATAGAGGTACCAAACTACAAAAAAAACAAAAGATAAAATGGCTAGAGGGAATCCTCATACATTAATAATTATCATAAATACAAATGGACTAAATTCACCAATAAAAAAGCACATAGCAGCAGATTGGATCAGAAAACAAATCCCAACCATATGCTGCCTTCCAGAGATACATCTAAGCTGCAAAGACAAAGACAGACTTAACATGAATGGTTGGAGAATGATTCTCCAACCAACTAACATCTTCAGAAAGGCAGGTACAGCCATACTTACAACTCACAAACGGATTTCAAGATAATAAAGGTAACAAAGAGACAAAGATGGATATTTTATAAAGATAAAGGGGACACTACATCCAGAAGACATAATGCTTCTTACTGTGTATGCACCCAATTACAGAACAAAAAAATTATATAAAGTATCCACTAACAGAACTAAAGGGACAAACTGACAAAATCACAATCATAGTTGAAGGCCTAAATAGTTCATTGACAGCTCTTGATAGATCATCTAGCAGAAAATCATTAAAGAAATATTATCCTTAAATGGAACATTAGACAAAATGGACACAATTGACATTTACAGAGCCTTTCACTCCAGAACATCAGATTATACATTCTTCTCCACTGAACATGGAATATTCTCAAGAATACACCATAAAATGGATCACAAAACTAGCCTCAATTAATTTAAGAAGACTGAAATCAAACCAAGCATTTTTTTATCACAATGACTTGAAATTAAAAATCAATAGCAAAAAGGAAGTAAAGAAACCCACAAATATGTGGAAAATAAAAAACATACTACTAAAAAAAACACTGTGTCAAAGAAGAAATAAAAGGTGAGATGAAAAGATATGTAGAGACAAATGAAAATGACAACACAACATATCGAAACTTCTGGGATGCAGTGAAAGCAGTAATAAGAGGGAAGTTTATATCATTACAGGCCTATCTTAAGAAAAGGGAAAAATCTCAAGTAAACAGCCTAACATTAACATTTTAAAGAACTAAAAAAAGAAGAAGAAAAGCAACCCAAATTCAGCAGAAGAAAGGAA
The DNA here is from genome assembly GCA_004026545.1 of Mormoops blainvillei. NCBI lineage: Eukaryota > Metazoa > Chordata > Mammalia > Chiroptera > Mormoopidae > Mormoops > Mormoops blainvillei. The sequence continues at coordinate 95,098 of PVJD01002656.1, read as the reverse complement.
ACAATAAAATTTAGAGCAGAATTGAATGAAGTAGAAAATCAACTGTAAAAGAAATTAATTCAACAAAGAGCTGGTCCTTTGAAAAGATTAATAAAGTTGAAAACTCCTGGATAAATTCACCAAGGAAAAAAGAGAAAGGACTCATATTTTAAAAAAAGAAATGAAAGAGATGTTACCACAGATATCACAGCTATACAAAAGTTCATACTGGAATACTAGGAAAGACTATATACTACAAAATTCAATAACCTAGAAGAAATGGGTAAGTTCCTAAAACATATAGCCTTCCTAGGCTGAATCATGAAGAACTGAAAAATCTAAATAGACTGATCAACAGTGAGGAATTTTAAACAACCATCAAAAGCCTTCCCCAAAAAATCAAAGTTCAAGACCAGATGGCTTCACTAGTGAATTCTACGATTCATTCAAAGGAGGTATGATACATATACTTTTCAAACTCTTCCAAAAAATTGAAGAAGAGGCAATACTTCATAACACATTTTATGAGGCCAACATAACCCTGATACCAAAGCCTGGCAAGGATAATACACACACACACACACACACACACCCCTACAGATCAATATTTCTGATGAATACAGATGCAAAAATCCTAAATAAAATACTCATAAATTGAATACAACAGTACATTAAAAAATAATATATCATGATTAAGTGGGGTTTAGCAGGGGCACAAAGGTGGTTCAACATATACAAATTGATTAATGTAATACACCACATTAACAAAACAAAGGCTAAGAATCATATAATTTTATCAATAGTTGCAGAAAAAAGCATTTGAGAAGAAACAACATCCAGCTTCTGGTCAAGATGGAGGCTTAAGCAGATATGCTTCACTTCCTTGCACAACCAAAAGAAGGATAACAACCAATTTAAAAAGAAAAAACAACCAGAACTACCAGAAAATGAGCAGTAAGGAAGTCCAATAACCAAGGAGTTAAAGAAAAAACATCCATCCAGACTGGTGCGCTGAAACAAAGAAATATGACCCAAATGAAAGAACAGATCAAAACTCCAGAAAAAGAAATAAGTGACAAGGAGATAGCCAACCTATCAGTTGCATAGTTCAAAACATTGGTAAGCAGGGTGCTCAGAGAAATGACTGAGTACGTATGTAAAATAAAGGAAGAAATGAAGGCTATACAAAGTGAAATAAAGGAAAACATACAGGGAACCAACAATGAAGAGAAGGAAATCAGGACTCAAATCAATGATTTGGAACAAAAGGAAGAAATAAAGATTCAACCAGAGCAGAATGAAGGAACAAGAATTAAAAAAAAAAAAAATGAGGAGAGGCTTAGGAACCTCTGGGACAACTTTAAACTGTCCAACACTCAAATCATAGGGGTGCCAGAAAGAGAAGAGGAAGAGCAAGAAATTGAAAACTTATTTGAAAAAATAATGAAAGAAAACTTCCTCAATCTGGTGAAGGAAATAGACATACAGGTCCAGGAAGCTCATACAATGCCAAACCAGTTGGACCCAAAGAGGAACACACCAAGACACATCATAATTAAACTGCCCAAGGTTAAAGATAAGGAGAGGACCTTGAAAGCACAAGAGAAAAGGATACAGTTTTCTACAAAGGTGTTCCCATAAGACTCTCAGTTGATTTCTCAAAAGAAACTTTGCAGGCAAGAAGAGGCTGGAAAGAAGTATCCAAAGTGATGAAAAGCAAGGACCTACATCCAAGATTAGCCTGTCCAGCAAAGCTATCATTTAGAATGGAAGGTCAGATAAAGTGCTTCCCAGATAAGGTAAAGTTAAATGTGTTCATCATCACCAAGCCCTTGGTTTATGAAATGTTAAAGGGACTTATCTAAGAAAAAGAAGAACATCAAAACTATGAATGGTAAAATAAAAACAGACTCACAACTATCAATAATTGAATCTAAAAAAAAACAAAAAGAAAAACAGAAACAAACTAAGCAAACAACTAGAACAGTAACAGAATCACAGAAATGGAGATCACATGGAGAGTTATCAGCGGAAAGTGGGAGGGGGACAATGAGGGAAAAGGTACAGGGAATAAGAAGCATAATTGGTAGGTACAAAATAAAGAGGGGGAGGGGTTAAGAACAGTATCGGAAATGGAGAAACCAAAGAGCATATATGTATGACCCACGGACATGAACTAAGGGAGAGGAATGCTGGAGGGAATGGGGGTACCCAGCACAGGGGGATAAAGGAAGGAAAAAATGGGGCCTCTAATATGTAATAGTATAATCAATAAAATATACTTTAAAAAGATACAATATCCATTATGATTAAAACACTCAATAAAATGGGTATAGAAGGAAAGTACCTTAACATAATAAAGGTCATATAAGACAAACTTTCAGCCAATATCACACTCAATAGTGAAAAACTGAAAGATTTTCCTCTAAAATCAGGAACAAGACAAGAATACCCACTCTCATCACACTTATTCAACATAACTCTGGAAGTTTGAACCAGAGCAATCAATCAAGAGAAAGAAATAAAAAGCATCCCAATTGGAAATGAAGAAGTAAAAGTGTCTCTTTTTGCAGATCACATGATTCTGTACATAGAAAACCTTAAAGACTCCACCAAAATACTATTAGAAACAATAAACAAACATAGTAAAGTTGCAGGATATAAAAATCAATGTACAAAAATCCACTGCATTTTTACACTTTAATAATGAAACTTCAGAAATAGAAAGGAAAAAAAAACACAAAAACTTTTGCAATTGCAACAAAAAGAATGAAATACCCAGGAATAAATTTAACAAAGGATGTGAAGCACCTATGTACTATGAAATCTATTAAAAGGGATTGAAAATGATACAATAAAATGGAAAGATATTCCCTGTTCATAGATTGGGGGAATCACATAGTTAAAATGTCCATATTACCTAAAGCAATATACATATTTAATGCAATCCCCATCAAAATCCCAGTATCATTTTTTAAAGAAATAAAACAAAAAATCATCAGATTTGTATGGAACCACAAAAGACCCCCAATAGGCAAAGAAATCCTAAGACAAAAGAACGAAGCAGGAGGTATCACACTTCCTGACTTCAAATTATACTATGTAGCTATGATAATCAAAATATAATGTTTTGGGTAGAAAACAGACACACAGACCAATGGAATAGAATTGAGAGCCCAGAAATAAATGCACATGTATATGGGCAAATAATTTTTGATAAAGTAGCCAAAAACAAACAGTGGTCAAGTGAAAGCCTTTTAATAAACGGTGCAGGGAAACTTGGAAAGCCATATTAAAAAGAATGAAACTAGATTATAGTTTGTCTCCATGTACAAAACTTAATTTAAAAAGGATCAAAAGCTTAAATATAAGATCTGAAACAATAAATTATATAGAAGAAAACATAGGTATTAAACTTACGTATCTTCGTCTTAGAGAAGATTTTATTGGCAAAGATATATGCACCCCTGTGTTCACTGCAGCATTATTCACAGTGGCAAGACATGGAAAAAAAGTGTCCTTCAATAGAGAACTGGATAAAGAAGATGTGGTACATATATATTATGAATACTACTGAGCCATAAAAAAAGGTAAAACACTGCTATTTGTGACAACATGGATGGATATACCTTGAGAACATTATGCTAAGCAAAACAAGTCAATCAGAAAAAGCTAGGAACCATATGATTTCACTCATATGTAGGATATAAAACTGAAACTCATAGACACAGACAATAGTATGGTGGTTACCAGAGGGGAAGGGGTGGGGAAGTAAAGGGTAAAAGGGGTCAAAGAGTACATGGTGACAAAGGATGATTTGACTTCGGGTGGTGGGTGCACAATGGACTATACAGATCATGAATCATAAAAATGTGCACTTGGAACCTATATATACTTATTAACAAACGTCACTCCAATGAATTTAATTAAAAAAAAGAAAAAATGTTCCTTTTACATTGTAGAACTGAATCTCTGTTTCCTCGTGATATCCATTTCAAAATATAACGTGTCAGGGAAAATTTATCAAATGCTTTACTGAAATCAAAACCTACTAAGCCAATACGATCACTCAAGTCTACCAATTAAATAATTTTATCCAAAAAATAAATAAAATAATTTTATATTTCAACTGCATTCCTTTCTAAATCTTAAGACCAATGAGAATTAAAGAAGAGAATAATGTCAACCCGTTCTGGGTTTTGTAGTATTTCTTCCTTTCCACTATATACTTTCCAAAACTATTAACTGTTCTCAAATTTTTTTTCCTAACTGTGTCTTTGAGAGTGTCTCCTAGCTGGCATGGCACTTTTTAAACACAGCTATGCTTTCTGACATCCATTGATTATAGAATACCAGCTAATACAATTTCACTGATTACTATTATGTAAAAGTTATTTGTGCCTAAATATAAAGATAATAGTTTTAAAATGAGGATAACAGCTAGTTAACTTTCTTGAGTCTCAGGTTCTATACCTCTGAAATAAGGATGATGCTGTCTACATTAAGGAATTATTATGAAAATTAAAGTACATAATAAATATAAAACTCTGGGCAAATGGTAGCTATTCAAATGTCTATTTCATTATAAAGACAAGAAAATTTGTTAGAGAGTCTGGTAAATCTCTTTTTAGTTTTTAGCTTTCTGTCTAAGACTGCTTTGTAGCAATGGAAAGAAGAAGAAAAAGCTTAATCACATAATTGTTGACAGCTTGGCAATTTTGTACGTAAAACTTTTGATTGAGGGCTGTTTTTCTGGCCAACATGGAGAAACAGGGTTTGGATTTACCCTCCTGCCTGAAGTGACCTTCCCCCATCCCAACACACACATACCCCATGGTGGGGGGGGAACCCCAAACAAAATGTATAGAGCAGTGGTTTTCTTAACATTGGACACCATATAATGAAGGACAGTAATCCTGAAGGAAGGGAAACTAATGAGTTGAGACTTACAGTTACCCAATTTACTGGCTTGAGAGAGCTTCCTGACCATACCACAAGGGGACTCAGGCAGGACCAGCAGGATTCCAGAGTTCAGGAGATAGGACTAGAGTCCAGTGAGACAAGGTGGTAGAGTTTGGAAGGCAGTACCTAAAGAGAGAGGGGTACATGGAGAAAGAAACCTGAGACCTGTAGAAGGGACCCCTAGAGTCTTTGGCATAATACTGACAAACACATGCCGGTGAGAAAATGACCCAAGACTGGGGGGAAAACTCATCTGAAAGAATAGAGAGAAGAGTGATCAGTGCTCACTCAAGGTCAGGAAGATTGCCTGTTTCCACCAGCCGGACCCAAAAAACCTCAATTCATTAGGCACTGGGAAAGGTGCTCAAAAGAGTCTTATCTCAATAATAGAGAATAATTAGGGCACACCTAACAGCTGCAATGATCCCACCTTACAAATCATAACGGTGAGACTTAAAAAGATCAAACTGTTTCCAAGTAACTTAGCTGCACTCCATAACAAACCTCAAGAATATGTATAGGAATAAAAAATATCCAGTAAGGCAATATTCACAATATTTGGTATGCAATTAAAGATTATCAGACATGAGGAAATAGGGAAATATGGCCCATGGGGAGGAGAAAACAATTAAACTTACCTACAAATAACACAGAGGTTAAAATGAGCAGGCAAGGACGTTAAAGAAATTTTTATATATGTTTCAATATTTCCAAAAAGTTAGAGACATGAAAGATATAAAGAAGACTAAAATCCAAATTCTAGAGGTGGAAACTACAATGTGTGAAATGAAAAATACAGTGGATTGCATTGATGGGAGATTAGGCATTGCAGAAGAGAAACTCAATAAACTCTCATGTTAAAGTATCATTGCCTTGGGGATTCTGGTGAAGACGCTACTTTTCTCACCATTGCACTGTTCTTTTGACCCTGCTCTCTTCCCTTCTACTCTCTCTTCTACTAATAATGATTCTTATGGGAAGAGAAATGCCGGGGGATTTCAAATTGTACTGAGAATGAATGTAGACTGTGTTTGGAACCAATATATTGGATATGAAAATTTTCAGAGTAATTTGGGGTAAACAGATCACGTGGATATGGAGTCTGAGGAAGACCTGGTGAAATCTTATGAGTGGTGCTCATACTTTGTCCTGGTGCAATAGCCAACATATAGTGGGTTCTCAGTAAATATGCTGAATTGATGAGTAAATGAATTAAAATGAAATTAAAAGTTTAATGCTTGTTTCCTAAGAATAAACTGGTCATGAGTCATCATGAGTCAGAAATTGAATTGGCAACAGCAATTATCAGATTAACTACCAGATATCTGCCACCTACTTTCTCCCCTGCCCTATTACTTCTATAGGTATGTGAAAGAAAAAAAAATATCATATCCCCAAATTACTAATGTCGTTGCAGTCTGCCCCTATTCTATACAGGTTTCTTTTCCAGCAACCCTCCTCCACACACTTCCCTTCCTTCCAAAAATGCAATGTAACAATTAAACTTGCATTTATTCAAGCATCAAACATCCATTGAGCCTTTGTTATCATCATCCCTGGGCACAGAGCTGAGAGCATGGGTAACTTGAAAGTCTTAAAATTATACCAAGAATATTTATCATTTGTGAATTCTGTAATGCAGCTTTACTACTTCTATTTAAAAAAAAACTACCCTTTTTTTAACAAATTATTTTTATATGCTATCACACACTTCTCCAGAAGTCATATATACTTTCATCAGGTTATATTAAGATAATAAACAACAACCAAATACTGAAGGCTTAACAACAACAGTTAATTCTCACGTTGCGATCGGCCATTGCAAGTCAACTCCAGGTCTTCTTCACATATTTTGTCTTCCAGGATGAAAAAGTAGCCCTTATCTGGATTATACCTTTCTCTCATGACAGAGGAAAAGAGCAAGTGAGTTGGCAGAAGCATGTAGTGACTCTTCAAGCTTCTGCAAGGACAGTATTCATCATGTTTGCTCATATACAATGACCAAAGCAAATCAAATGTTCCCTACCCCACTCACAAAGCATTTGCTATGAGGCCCAGGGCAAAAGGCAGGGATATAAATCTTTTTGTGGTTTTGGAGCATAAATATTGGCAATGCTAAAGTAATATACACAACTCATTACTCTGGAAGGGACATTAACTGATATAAGAAGGGGGATTTCATATTTTTAGCACTTATAGATTTAAATGTAGGGGTTTTTGTTTTCCTGATATTTATTGAGCACCTCTTTTGTTCTAGGCGCTGTTCTGGATGCTTGTTATGCATCAACAAGAAAAAAATTTCCACCATCATAAAACTTAAAATAAATCTAATAAATAAGTTAATAATGTAATAAGCTGTTCTCTGTTTTTAAATATGAATAAATATTTACAGTACTTAGCATATTGGTCATTGTCAAGGCAAGTCCCAAACATGGGTGCAAATGTGCACTGGGGTAAAAATGAAAGTTCAAGTAGGTACAACATGTCAAGAACCAAATAACAAGCTATAATTCTGTTAGCATCTGCTCCTTAATTACCCAAATCTCCCAAATGTTCAAGACTCTTTTGTGCCAAGTACTATAAAATAAATCAAGATGTTTGTGTTCAAGGATATATGGGTCAGATGTTCAAATTAACTAACAAGTTATTCTCATCTTCATAATAAAATAATGACATTTTAAAACTGGAAGAAACCTAAGAGATTGTTTATTCAGGCCTCTGCTCCTTAGATATGATTGATAAGATTTCTCATCACTGTCAAGTACAAAAATGGTCACATACATTTTTACTTATATATTAGTCACTTGATCCAAATCTTACTAAAGTGCTAATTTTTTCATAAATAAAAAGCACCTAGAAATAAAACAATAAAGATAAGAGATTACTTTGTATGCCGAAATTTGGTCCTAGGTTCTAAGGTCATGCTGTTTCAGTTCACTTTCACACGACCAGAGACTGTTCCCCAAAGCACGCTTTGTTAGGACAGCTGGCTCCTGAGAGGCGGAGCCTCTGCTATGCACTGGAGCAGAGCCATCCATCGCCAGCATTCTAAAGGCACCTTTTAGCTCTAATTATCTGCCCAGACTCCTCTTCCCATTAAGATGAGTTTAGAGCCTTCTTTAGAGCCCTTCTGTCTGCTTTGACAGAAGAACTCAGAGAGTAGTATCATGTCAATCAACAGATCCTGATAACATTTAACCTTGATCATGTATTTTTTCCAGGAAGCATCTGAACTCACCTAACTTGCCCGAGTAACCAGATGCAACCCCCAAGTCATCAGTTCTACTCACCAGACAGTCTATGAGGGTGCCCCCTTGTTGAATTTGAAATGTACTATTGTAGTTTTCACCCAGGACAACCCAACATACGGGCCTCCCCGCTGCATTGCTGAGCCCATTCTGCTTATTTTTATCATAATGATGAAAACCTGCTCCAAGGATACTTGTCTCCTTCTGTAGAGAGCCAAGCCATGAGCACCAGTTAAAGAGGGAACCTAGGTCTAGAGAAGTTAAGAGATGCGGATCAAATAGCAGATAAAAGGCAACACCTTATTCGATATTCTTCTATTACACTACATCGCCTCTCTCATTTGACTCAGATGTCCGTCTTCTCATAACTACTGCTGTACTTCTGAGGTTCTCCCATACAGTTTGGGACAAGGCAAAGCCAGTCCAGAGTTCTCCCTGGTTGCCTCGTGAAGAATCACCACACTGTCAACACTGCTGGCACGCGCTTGGGTCACACTGATAGGCTGGTGCGACATGCTACACAGGTACAGTCAGCTATGTTGCCTCTATCAACTTATTTACTTTATTCAGTGTCTAGCAGGATGTCTGCTAATTCTGCCTAATTTTCTGCGCTCTGGGAGGTCTTCATCCTAATGTGAGGATCTTTACTCAATATAGGGGATTTCCTGCATAAAGTGGTTTGTAAGAATCATGACATGACCTATTTGTCTGCATTTCTATTAATGGCAGTATCTGCAAGTGCAAGTAGATTATTTATTTGTACCTCTCACATACTCTCTTCACTATGAAATAGAACTAAAGCATTTGGGACTCCTTTTAGTTTGCTTCTAATTATTTTCTATGTCTACATACTAATTCACCTCAGAAAACTGTGACCATCAATTATATATTGTAGACTGAAGTAGAAAGATATTTAAATTGTCATAATACTATATCACCTATTTTCAGGGTTTGAAAACAAATTTTAACAGAAAGCAAGGATATCTATGTAGTAAAGTAAAACAAGTAAACTATGGCAATTTTATACCTTTAATGTATACATTTTATAGAACAAATATAATTGGATCTTACATAGAAGCACATTTCTGCAAATGCAAGGAAAGAAACAGAAATTGACAGAATGAAGTTGACTTTGAATATTTAAATATATTTAATATAGTCTTAAGATGTGTCTGAGAAATATATTAACCTTCCTTCTAGACAAGTGTTTTGAAGCAGCCAAGCATTCCAAAATGCAAAATTATATTGTTAGGGCATGGTTTTTGGCGATTTTTCTTCCCTTTTTCTCCGAGCTACTCTGTTTAGGACTAGAAAACTGATTTCCTGGCAGGATCAAACAGGTAGATTTAACTGCATATTCAACCTTACTTCTTGTAAAGATGGCCAACTTAGATAAAATTAGTCTAAGAACCAAAGCTGTCTCTTAAAATTCAGTGTTAACTGATGTTTCCTGTCTCTGTTCACGATAAAGAAGCCTGTATACTTGCTTACTCTCAATTCTGTCTCCATTTTATTCCCCCTGACATCTTGTCGTTGTTTTTTTTTTCCTTTATCTACTCTAACTCTACTTTTAAATTTTACTATCAGGTTATATTGTTTGCATCTTTTATAATTGCCTTTAAAATGTCCTGGAGTAAGCCAGAGTATCATTATAAGTACACTACATAATAAATTAAATAGTACCATGTTTATTTCTTTTCATAATTAAGAATAATTCTGGGGAAAATTGCCATTAGAATTTTCTTAACATCCCCATTGCCTTTGGTCACTATTTACAAAGCACTCTATGAAGCCATCTATGTTCCCTGGCCATGCAGTTGGGTGGCCTATTTGGAAAATTAACAACACAGATGGTGGAGCAATTAAATTCTTTTCAGTGTTCAGGAGATCCAGCCAAATACCTAATTAGATGCGGAAAGAAGAAAAATAATAACAAGTATGGGCCTCAATGCTTATCACAGGAGAAGATAAGGAAATTATGAATTTTTAAAATCCCTCCTCCAAAAGATCTTACTCTTGTCTTGATCATGAAACTTACATAGGCTTTTTTTGTTTTACAATTTCCTGAAAATTTTTGAAATGCTAATATCTTCTTGAATTTTTATTCTTGTTTCATTTTTCCTACACCTATGTTTCACAGAAAAGGAAAACTAAAAGAATAATGTATCTCATTTTTTTATTTTTTGCTGATAAAGTCTCCTAAAATACCTTCTGTCTGAGAACTAAGTCATTTACTGAAACTACTTGTTAAGACAAAGGGTAGGACAGGTATGTAATTATGACTATTCAAAATAACAAATGTCTAACCTGAGTAGGAAGTTTTCATTTGACATTTGCTTTTCCTCAATTCCTTGCAAATTGTAACATCCATTTACAGCTTTCAAGTAAATTTTAAAAAGAAAAAAAACATTGTTTTAAACACAGCGTAAATCTGCATTAAACATGCCAATTGTACAACACATTGCAAACTCCAAAAAAGTTAAAATTGAAAAAAATAAACAACTTAGAACTGAGAAATTATAGTACTACTAATTCTAATGTAATTAAGTAATTATTATAAGTTTTAAAACTATAGCCTATGCCCAATTTTAGGTATTATGCTGTTATTCACCATTTCTTTCTGCCAAAACTGGCAGAAAGAAAAAATACTGTTAAGTTCTTTAGGTGGCTATTGTGTGAAGAGTTTCAAAATTGTAGTGTTCTTGTTTCAATAAATACATTTTTATTTATATTAAAATATAGACCTGACAATGCTCAATATTTTCCCTGTAGTTATTCCAAGCCTGAAGTTTAAATTGATTATTGGTGCCAGTAAATGAAGACTAACATTGCGAAATTTGGGATCACAAATATTTTTGCTGTAGTAAGTAAGAATGTGTGTAGGTACTGTGAATCAGAACTCAACAACTCATCTGCAAAATAAAACAGCATTACGTTCTTAAGTTTTGGTGTAAAAAAGAATGCCAAAGGCAAAAACATTTTAAAATTTTCTATAAGTAGTATTAATCAACATTTTTTACTAGAAAGAGAAAAATCATATTAAACTCTTTCCCCAATTCTGCAAGTGAAATTGAGCTATATAGATTATCTTTATGCTGCTAATGCTAACCAAATAAAATCTCAGAGTTTGGCCTTAAAATGCAATTTTAAGGGGGCTTAGAACATTATAATCGAATGGGGTTTAGAAAAAAATGAAGGAGTTCTTTCATTCCTGCACCCATGGAAAAGGAGAGATCAGGAGAGATCATTTTTTGTCATAACTACTCCAAAGAATCTGATTTGACAAAACTTCATATTGTAAATTTCCACAAGAATAATCTGGTTTTCCTATGAAATATATGAACATAAGTAAATAATTACAATTTTACCAATTTCCTTTTTGTCTGTTACCATAAATATGGTTTTAGAAGTGGTTTATGGTTTGAGGGTTCTTATAAAGACTGAAAATTTTAGAAACTGTCAATTCTATGATTATAATTTCTAAAAATACTATGTACTTCTGATTGCTGCCATTTTCAAAAACAGGATAATATACTAGGAAGGAAAGTTAATAAGTGTGCATTCCAGCTTTTAATAGAACAAGATACAAAGTTCAGTGGGAGTTCAGTGGGATTGTTAATTAATACTGTTGTTAAAGTATTGTGGTTTGTCATTTTAGTTCAGAACTATCGTAGTTTTAATTTCCTGAGAGGAGATGGCATAAAAACATAGGACAAAGAACTCTTCTCTTAAGATCTTGTCCTGTAAAATAATAAAATAAAGAGTGCAACTTCCATGTTTCTCTATTATGAATGGCATCCCTAAGTTGGATAATTTTTTGACTCTGTAGATTAAAATATGTCAGAATACAGGGGGAAAATCTTATTTATGCTTCAAGGATGCTGCTTTGGCTGGTGGCAGGGACCACTTCCCTCTAGAGATGCTGAAAATACCAAATAGTTGTTTTTCCAGCCTTCCTTGCCACTAAAACATGAGTATAAAACACAGTTTTGCTCAATAAGACACAAGGTAAGTCTGCTATGGGACTTCTGTAAAGGTTTTCCTTCCTCATTCTTCTTCTTAACTAGACATTTTGTTTCTGCATACTGTGCTTGGAATGGCTGCATCCATCTTGTAATCATGTGAAGATATCATCAACTTAGTGACAATGGATAAGTACTTTAGCCTGTGATGTCATTGATTTTTTTAATCCTCACCCAAAAACATGCTTATTGAATTTTTCTTTCATTTTCTTTCTTTCTTTCGAGAGAGAAAGCATCGATGTGAAAAACATCAATCCACTGCCTCCCATACATGCCCCAACCAGGGACTGCATCCACAACCTAGGTATGTGCCCTGGCAGAGGATCAAATGCACAACCTTTTGGTGTATGGGATGATGCTCCAACCAACTGAGCCACCTGGCCAGGGCTGTGATGATATTGTTGAGCTAGTGAACCAAGTCTGGAACCACATCACCTCTAAATTTCTTGAAACATGAGATAATAAATACCTTACTTATTTAAGTCACATTTAATTGAGTACTCTAGTACTTTCAACAGAAAACAGAATCTACCTCTGCATGTAATAGAAAACTTCCATTTAACTGGTTTAAGTAACAAGAGTAATGTACATTTCCTAAGGTTCCAAGACAGTTCTTGGAAGATCCTCATAGGTGTCTTTACAGATGAAGCATAGTGCATAGAAAATAATGCCTACCTCTCATTTGGAGAAGTCTAAGGAAGAGAGATTAGTTAGAACAGCCTGTAATGACTAGGTTCTTGAGAGGAATCAAGAGTTGGTCAAGCTGCATGAGGCAGAGGTAATTTTACAGTGAAGTGAGTACTACTGAAAGAACTATCTAAATACAATGTTTCCCTGACCTTGAAGGAGTAGATTCAAGATGACTGGGCAAGGAAAGTAAAAGAAGAGTCAAGCAGGAGCTGTCTGGTTCCTGTCCTTTCCGGAAGGCAGCTATGCTCACCGCTATACCACCAACGCCGCCAGATTCCTGTCCTTTCCGAAGCATGGTTCTCCAGGTTTTCCTTTAGTTCCATAAGCAACCCCAGATTCTTCCCATTCTTTTTCTCTTCCCATAGGCTAGGCAGAATAATTTTGGGGGGAGAGTTGTTTTTTCTTTTGGGCTTGCTTGTTTCTTTGTGCTTTTAACCCAAACATTTTTAACCAATACAGAAATAAAGGGCATTAGGGGAGTAAGTAAGGATGAGTAGGGGCAAAAGTAAGAGTTTTCTTAGGAGAGTCAGTGTCTCATTTTTGAAATATTCTGATACAAGCTTTATCTTGAAAGATAACACCTGCAGAACTCTACCTTTTTTAATTAAACTCTTTACCCAAACTCCTTTTTGGAATAGAGTTGACCTCTCTAACATTATCACTACAGCAAATTTCCCTTTTAAAAAGGAGCCTTTCACAATTGATGATTTGCAGTCCCTCTGATAACGGGAAGGAGAATGAATAACATATATTTTCCTTTCATTCAAATTAGACTTTTCAGGAAGTTTGAGCACTTAAAAGGGTAACTTATTTCCTTTTGTTTTTAAGGACCATACATTGTGTAAATTCACCAATATTTTATTTAAATAAAAACATAACTCGTTTGAATATATAACGCTTTACTCATTGACTCACTCCCACACTTATACTCATTCATTTACTGCCCTCTTCATAATATCTTACTGTGCAGCGAGCAAGCACATGACTCACAGGAAAAACTGAAGATTAATAGTTGCCCATAGAAAGAATGGCTTAACAAAATTATAATGCAGTGATACAATTTGTAATAGTAAAAAATTAGAAAAAAACTAAATGTCATACAGTAAGATCTGATTAAATAAATTATGATACATAGATAAATTAAAAAAACAAAAGAATTATCACAAAAAGTTAGCAACAATTATGTACTACTAGACATCACTCGGGAAACTTCTAAGTTACTACCAATGTTTAAATTCTTTATGTGAATGGTGGCCACATGAATGTTGGTTTCATTATCACTATTTAAAACATACATGTTTTATAACTATTAAATAACATCATCAATATTTAGTTATATGGGAATGTACTCATGATATGATGTATGTAGGATACAAAAAATATATTTTGTGATCCCAATATATTGCTCAAAGGTCATCTTCTCCATGAGAATTTCCCTGGAAACTATTTAAAATTGCAACTCTGACACTTTCTATTCCTTAGCCTGCTTTTTCTCCACCCAGAACACTTACTAACATCCTTCGAAGTTGTTGTTTACTTCTTTTTATTGTCCGTCTCTCATAGAAAACTGCACAAGGGTAAATTTATGTAGGCCTATTTTAATTATTTGTATGTCTGAAGCAAGTCTTGTATACACGCTTTATACTGTATACACTTGTATACAGTATCAGAAGCATCTAGAAGTGTCTGGTATTCATTAGATGTTAAATAAATACTTCTCGAATGAAATGTAGATCATTCAGGTGACAAGACATTTTGGTGCAAGATCACCAAATGGCAGCTTCTGTAGGTGTTTTCATTGGGCCTGTTCAGTTTTCCTGCAATCTTCTATTTGGAGGTAAATATAGGCCAGAAGGTTGGCTTTCCAGGAGTGTAGTATAGAAGGAATTAGGAGAACCACTGGTTAGTGTTCGATGTTCACTTCATCTTACAGTCTCAGCTGCAACATCCTTGTGTATATGCTGTCCAAATTTGGATTACTTAGGGTTAATGTCTCTAGAAAATAAACCTAGTCTCCAGAAGTGTAGAATAATGGCCTCATTGTTCTTATTTTAAAGGTCCATAAATAATTCTTAAATGAGATTCAGTTGTTCCTTTCCCTGGAACTTGCCAGAAGACTTCAGAGTGAATGTAATGAGTTCAGAACCACATGTGACTGAGGTTTTCCATCATGCAGACAGTGCAATTTCAGTGGTGTCTTTTTCAACTGGTGCCAGAGAATTTGAAGCCCTCATAACAGGTACCAGCAGCACACATTCCATGATCTCATCCATTTCCAGTATCCAAGAGCATTATTGTGCCAGCCATTCCTGTAATGGTCATTAAGTCTCAATGGGCTTGTGGACCTGTGGCATCAGAATCACCGGGGAAGCTTGTTTAAGTGCAGATGCCTGTTTGCCCCCCCATTTCCTTCTTAATCAAATTATTGTTTTGTAGGGTCTCAGTGATTCTTTTGCATACTGACCACCACCAGTGATGATAATTTAGTTGGACCTCTAACTATATATTTTGTTTTTTAGAATTTTAAACTGATTCATAAACTTGGTTTAAACTTATGGTATTTTGAGGTATATATCAGATAAGGAAAAAACCTATCATTCCTTCTAAATTCCTTACAAAAACCTATCATCCCTTCTCAATTTCTGCTTTTGGAGAGGTCTTTGATGATCAGGGTATTGCTTCTGGGGTGACCATTTATCCACCATGGACACTTGCTCTGTAACAATGAGATAAACATGGGAAATTATGCTCTCACAGCTCTATTTCTAACAATTCTCCAGGTTGGTAGACACTTCTAACCATAATGTCATTATTTCGTGATTATTATATACCTAAAATGTCTTTAAGTTATGTTGATAATAAAACATGCCCAAACCTTCCCTCTAGATAATTCCCTTTTTTAAAAAAGATTTTATTTATTTTATTTTTTTAGACATAGGAGAGGGGAGGTAGAAAGAGGAATAGAAACATCAATGTGCGGTTGCCTTTTGCGTGCCCCCTACTGGGGACCTGGCCTGCAACCCAGGCATGTGTCCTGACTGAGGAGTCGAACCAGTGACGCTTTGGTTCACAGGCTGACACTCAATCCACTGAGCTACACCAGCCAAGCTAGATAATTCTTTACGAAGATCTAATACAAGGTAATTTGCAGATTAATTTTGTCATTCATTCTTTCCTTTTTCGTTTTTTTCTACTCTTAGTCCCTTAGTGTCAGAAAGGTCTGGTTATGAATGAAGAAGAAAGTCTCTATTTTCATCAAAGTAGCACAGGATTTTTTTTTTTAATGAGGATAAAAGAAAAGTAATAACCTCACTGTCAGTGAGCCATAAGATCTAGTCCAATAGCAGATATTCTATTCAGGGAAAAGAATGTCGAGCATACTTAGGAAAAGCTGTTAAGTGAAAGGCAGTGTCCTTTGGGAGCTACATTTTATAGGTAATTGGAGAGCATAGATTTCTGGCACTCAAGTCAGAAAAGTCCTTAAGAGAACAGAAGAACATTGAATGGCATTTCTATAATATCATCATCTGATGCTATTAGCCCACATATCCTATTATCCAAGCTCATTACAGTGGAGCACTTCAACTTTCAGTTCCAAATGTAATTGAAAAAGGAAGTAGAAGGATCTGTAAAACCAATAGAATTTCTTCAGCCAGACTATAGGAGAGGATGCTGTTACACGAATGCCTGTAGTGATAGAAAACCTAAGTTTTCCAGGGAGCTGACTCTTCTTTCACACCAAGTGATAGCATAGATACTATCGGAGAACTTTTCTATTTAATCAGGCAAAATTTGTTTTGAGGTTTGAAAAAGGCATACACCATCCATTTCCATGTTAAACTTTAATAAAAGCAACAACATTGATCATTCTCAGGACTGACTATGTGGGTAGTGCGGTGTTATCAAAGTAGGTGATTAGAGAAATAGCCGATTTATATGTGGCCACAGGCAAAACTGCGAAACAGATTAATTTAAACCCCTTATTACTTTGAAAGCAGACAGTAGTGTTTTGATACATGAAAAGGGATTTATGGTACATAAAAAGAGTTGAAATAAATGGTGTGCTGGTAAGGTAAAGAGGTTTCTCTATGCAAACTGTAAATGACATGCCTCAAGGAGGCTGGCTAAAACAAGAATTTCCATTAGTCTCCAAACTCTAGATCAGAAGTCACATGGCAACATTTTAGTGATATATACATGCTTATCTGTGAAAAGGTAGATCTAACTTATTCAGCAAACCTCTTCTTTCTACCCTGGTTAACAATATCTTGGTGCAATATGTATTCTGGTGGCACTACTAAACCAGGGAAAAATGGGACAGCTAAAATGAACTATTCTCTATGGTGGAAAGAGTATGGGATTAAGAACAAGGAGAACTGACAAATAGTATCTCTTCTTCCACCACCAAATTGCACAGTTGTAGTTCATAGTGGCTCACACATTTATGAATTAAGGGGATGGACAAGAAAGATTTTGAAACATCCTTGGGTTTCTGACATGCTTCTGTCAACACGATGAGATGAAGTGTAAGCATTTCTAAATCTGATAAGTAAGATAACCATAAATATATTGGTTATGTACTAAGGTGTAACAAATTACCTAAAATTAGTGATCTAAAACAGCAATAAACATTTCTCTTTTTACATAGTCAAGACAAAAATCCAGAAGTGGCTTAACAGGGTGGCTCCGGCTCAGAACCTTTCATGAGCTTGCAGCCAGTATGCCAGCACAGGTGTAGTCATATAAAGGCCTGACTGGAGCTGGACAATCTACTTTCCAGGTGCTTTACTCGCATGTCCACAAGGTAGTGCTGACGGTGGGCAGAAGGCCCTTAGTTCCTTGCCATGTGAAATACTGCATGGGACTGCTTGAGTATCTTCCCAACATGGCAGCTGACTTCCTCAGGAACAAATGACTCAAGAAGGAGCAAGTCAAAATGTTCAATGCCTCTTATGATGTAGCCTGGTTATACATGTCAACCCAATTCAGTATAAGAGGGGACTACACAAGGACATGTATACCAGAAGGTAAGAGTCATTGAGGGTCATCTTGAAGGCTGGTGATCACAATACATGAAGTCCATAACAAAAGGAAATGATCTTTATTATATAAACTACTCAGAAACAGTCATATTTAACCTTTTTAAAAAAGACATGACAACATGACTTAGCTATATTTACCTGAATATATTATGATGCCCCAATGTATTGAACCAAATTGAAGATGATCATTTGTTAATAACTTCTACATCAAGTTTTTCTTTAAATGTACCTTGGTACTGGCATCCTTGGGGACATCTCTAAATAAAAAGAATAACAGCTAGTTCCTTTTCTCCCACCACATATTCACACAATTTGCTGGAGCTGAATAGCAAATAACTCAGGAAGGCAACTGGTAGGGAGGAATGAACTCTGGCCAACTGTTCATGCTGGAAAATTCACAATCAGCCCATAACATCCTCCCTTTAAAGGGTCACAGCACAACAGTTAACATGTATATCTACTGCTATTAGATTTTCCATGACAGTTCTAATTTTTAAACTTTTGTCTCACTGTCTAGATGTAGGTGAAAAAATATAAATTTGATTGTCAGACAGACCTACATTCAAATTGCTACACTACCTTTAATTAAGCAACAAGTTATCTCCAGGAACCTGATGTTCTTCGTCTAATGTGAATCCACACCCATCATTTGGCCCAAGGTTAGGTGTTGAAAATGTGATTGCTGAATGCATATTCTCCCATTTTCCAGCTGCCCTTCAGTGATCTCTCCTTCTCCACTTCTTAACCTTGTGCTGGTCTGATGTGGGGCACTAAGTAATCTTGGAACTTTGGACATATCACTTAACCCCAATGAACCAATTTCCTCATTTGTTAAACAGTAATGTGATTTTTGCCCTAAACACCTTACAGCCTTAATTGAGGATTATATTAAGATAAGGATTATATTGCGGATTATATTAAGATATTAAGATAGGACAAAGGCTTTTTGAACTGCACAGTCCTGGTTGAGAAACTTTTCAATTTTCTCCCTAAACTGCCAATAGATACAGAAGTCTTTGTCTCTGATTATTAAAACAATGTATACATTACATACAACTGAGAAATTCTTTAAAAATATTTAACTAGTAATTAAAATTATTTGCACATGTTTTCTATAACTGAGAGGTAAAAAATTAATAATCCATTAATATTCCTTCTTAACATTTAAAAAATTATTTCTAGAGAGAGGGGATGGGGGGGAGAAAGAGAGGGAGAGAAACATCAATATGTGGTTGCCTCTCGTGTGCCCCTAACTGGGGACCTGGCCCGCAACCCAGGCATGTGCCCTGACTGGGAATAGAATCTGCCACCTTTTGGTTTGCAGGCCTGGCGCTCAATCCACTGAGCCACATCGGCCAGGGTAATCCATTAATGTTCCAATCTTTTCACTGTGAACAAACTCAGTATACAGTAAACAAAATCTTTTTATAATGAAAAATTTCAATTTCATTGGAATCATCAAGATAGTATTATGAACTCTCACATACTCATTCCCTAGGTTCAAAAATTATCTATCTCTTTCATCCAAACCCTGCACTTCATCCCTAATCATTTGGAAGCAAATACGGATATTTCATCCGTAAATATGTCGATATGTATCTCCAAACGATAACGATCTTTAAAAACATACTAACAATACTACTGTCACATAAATACCTTCTTAGTGTCATCAAATATCCAGTCAGAGTTCAAATTTTCTCAAAAGCCTCACAGTTTTATACGTTATTACATCCCCATGTTTAACCTACTTTTGGATTAAGACTTTGGTCTCGCATTCACCCTCCTGGACCTGAGCGCTCCACTAGTCGCTCTCTTCCCTCAAGGTCCTTCTGAAAAGTGACTGATCAGCCCCAGCAGCGCTCCGGAGCATCGCTAAATTGCTGGAAACTAAGGCTCGCGGAACCTAAGTCGCGTCCACGTCCTGAGCTCCAGAGGGAGCTCTTTTTCAATTGCACTGAGGACAGTCTTCGGTGACGCGATTGGCAGGAGGCACCGGAAGCGCTTGTGAGCCTGAGGCTCCAACAAAGGTTTGTCCCACGGCACGCGCTGAAGACCGGGTGCGCGGTTTCCATCGGGACAGGAGCCCCGAGTCAACCTGGCTGCAGCAGCTATGGAGGGGGATGCGGGGGGCCGCACGGCCAGCGCGCTATTCGCGGGGTTCCGGGCCTTGGGGCTTTTCAGCAACGACATTCCACACGTGGTGCGGTTCAGTGCGCTGAAGCGCCGATTCTATGTGACGACCTGCGTGGGCAAGAGCTTCCACACGTATGACGTGAGTGACTTCTTCGTGGACCCGCTTCCCCGGAATCACCCTTTCGAGCCCTCGGTTCTACCCCGGGGCGATCCCGCTGCCCCCGCCCACACACACACTACCAAGGGCTACGCTTTCTGTCCATCTCTTCCTTAATCCCATTTCGCCGTCGCATCACCGCCACGTGCTGATTTAGACCTGGCAGTCAATTTGGGGCGAGTTTCGGAAGCACTGCGATTAGGGGAAAGTACTAGAGAACATTTAAGCTTTATGGCGATATATTTGTTCAGTAAATATTTAATGAAGTTCCCTTGAGGATATAAATATGATTGAGACAAGTCCCTAGGCCCCCGCACTGTATGGGAACGTATTGCAAGACATTTTATTGTGCAATTGGTCACACAAGATGGGTTAGAAATTCCCACTAGCATATATTGAGAACTGGAGAGGATGAGGTAAGTTATGATTTAGGGAACTATCTGTATTTGATAGCAAACTGATTTCCCTAAATTTCTCCTGAGCACCTGTTTTCTACCAATATTGTGGGTCTGACGTGATACCACTCTCTGCCTTGCAGCAATTTCTTCCCACGATATATATGATCATTTCGTAGCACCCTTACGTAAACTAAGAAACAAAATCTTAGAAAAATTAAGTAATTTGCCCAAGGCCCTCCGGCTAGTTAGTGATGGGCTTTTCCCCTTTTTTCAATCAGTCATCGAAATAATCTTTGTTGCTGTTTACTTGTTTCTTTTGTCGTCTCCAAATGAATGTTTTTCCCGGAAAGGAGGAACCTTTCCTTGTTGAGGAAGATGATAATAGCAAGTGTTAATTAAGCACCTTTTCCGGAAACCATGCTAAAAAGTTATATTCCTTGAAAGACTGTGAAAATCAAATGGGTTATTAGCAAGAAGAAACTTGTTGTTGGTAGCCTGTTGAGTTAGTGGAATAGGAAAGTGAGGGCCACACCCAGTGTGGAGGTGGTGGTGATAGCAGCTAACATTTATTGAGCTGTTATTGTGTGACTGGCTCCATTCTCTTTTACACAAATTTTACTTATTGAATCCTCATAATAATCCCATAAAGTGGATGTATATATTCATCCTTATTTTATAGATGAGGACTTTGAGGCACAGGGAGATTAACTTTCTCAAGACTACACAGCTAGATCAGTAACTGTAGATTGGGGTCATCTAACTAGAGGATACAAGCCAATTCTGCCCACCACTTGTTTATGTATGACATTTTATTTTTTTGCCATGTATGTTTTGCTAATTCTAACATAACAACCTCCAAGTAAAATTTGCACAGTATTAGTATGCAGTATGATCACATTTCGGCATGGTATGGAGACATGCGCCTACTCTCATTTAAGAAACATTGGATATTTAATTCATCTCGAAGGGCCCTTTCAGTCTTAGCACTCCTGCATCTCTCTGTATCTCTGGGGCTCGAATTCCCACTTATACCCCTCTGACCTCTGTGCTTCTGAGATTAGCAGTTTAGACATTTTTAAATGATTGGGGGAAAAATCAAAAGAGTAACATTCCATGGCAGATGAATGTTATATGAAAGTCAAATTTCTGAGGTCATAGATTAAGATTATTGGAATACAACCATACACATTTGTTTATATATTATATATGGCTGCTTTCTTGGTACATCAGCAGCTGAGTAATTGTGACAACAAAAAAATTAGGATCAGTAAGTGTCTTTTTAGGAAGGACAACATAGCAAGTTTATGTATGAGGTTATATCTTGATCTTCAAGTGTTAGATTATTATAATTGTTTTGTTAATGAAAATTTATTTATTTTTTTCTTTTTTTAAACAGGTTCAGAAACTTAGTCTGGTCGCAGTAAGTAAGTGTAGACTTTATTCTGAATTTATAC
Source organism: Mormoops blainvillei (assembly GCA_004026545.1). Classification (NCBI taxonomy): domain Eukaryota; kingdom Metazoa; phylum Chordata; class Mammalia; order Chiroptera; family Mormoopidae; genus Mormoops; species Mormoops blainvillei. Next base: position 73,013 of record PVJD01002656.1, on the reverse strand, counting down.
ATGTTGTGTATCTTTTTAAAATTTTCATATAAATTTAAGACTTACAAAACGTACAAGAAATCCAGTGTGTATTTCCGATAAAGTTATATTTTTTTAAATACTATAGAAGGCAGAAGAAGGACAGTGTAATCTAAGTTGAATACAGAAGTGAATAATAAACATATAAAAATAGTGTTTCCAAATGAAATCCCAAATCGTAATGTGCAGCATGAGAAATACTTAATCCTCTTGCCCGTAAAACAGGAAACAAACAAACAAAAAAGGGCCAGTATGACCGTGTTAGTGAGAGAGGACTCAAGAAATCATCATATAAGAAATGTTAAGAGGTGATAGGCATATTTACCTTGGAGAAGACTGAGTGGAAGCCATGTTTTTCATTTTAAGGGTCAGCGTGTAGCATGTCATATGGAGTATTTTTGAGGATACTCCAAAGTATAGAGTAGACAGGGTTCTAAGTTTTGATTTACTTTTAAAATTCTCCTGGAGTTATTAGTGGACTTGGCGTTCCTGAAAGCATTCACATGCAGGCTGAATGACCATCTCCTAGAATGTTATGTATAAAATTAGGATTTTTTCCAATTAACCTCAAAAAGCTTCTTTTCATTTCTTTAGAATTATGTTTTTATGTCTGCAAATATGAGACATTAATTCTCTTAGAAAGGGTTAGGGTGATTTCATAGTTTTAGTCTCATACTTATTATTAGATGCCTAAAATAACATAAAAGTCAAATTTTTATACTCTTAATTCTCAGCTTTCATTTACATATGAGGTCTGTCCAGAAGGTATCTAGTCATGTAATATGAAACATAGAGACATTTATTGAAGATACAAGAAACATTGTACATAGGACAATGATGCCTCAGTCCCCTTCAAAGTAGGCACCTTGGGACCTCACACAGTTCTCCCAGTCACCATCAGCTGCTCTGTCGTATTTGCCTGAATCACTTTGATGGTCTGAAATCTCTTTCCTTTCAAAGGTGATTTTAGTTTTGAGAAAAGCCAAAAGTCTCAGGGTGCCAAATCTGGGCTATAGCGGGGCTGAGACACCTGGGTGATTTGATGTTTTGCCAAAAAACTCTGCACGAGACATGAGGCTTGAGCAGGAGTGTTGTCGTGATGAAGCTGCCAATCACCAGTTGTCCACAGCCACAACCTTCTGAATCATCCAAATAGGTTTTGCAGTGGAATGTTGAAGCTTAACTTAAAATTTGATGTAGATTTGTTGCTCTGCCTGCTCAGTCATTTTGAATGCAATGGGCACACATGCTCACTCAAGAGCGCCTACTGCCCCCACTGACTGGTACAGTGAAGTCATCATTGTTCACTCATGCGCATTCCAGTCCACTCTCCTTGGCTGCAAGTTTACATCCATGTCGTGCAAACCATTCTTGTTATGTTAAAAGTGGTTGGACTATTTCCGGAAAGACCTTGTATACATATTTTTAAATTGTAACTATGAAAAGTGTTATATGTATACTTGAGGTTTCTATCTGTTTCAAGATCTTAACAATTCTTTATTATTTTATATTTCTTTTTTCCTAGGTAACTCTCTTCCACAGGATATCTGTTGTATGGCAGCTGACGGGAGGCTGGTCTTTGCTGCTTATGGGAATGTTTTCTCTGCATTTGCGCGTAATAAAGAGGTAAGTATCACTGAACTATTTTAATTTGCTTGTCATTTGCATTTAGTAGTTGATTTGCAAGGTAGGGGAGGGATCTTTGATATTACCACTTTTCATCTGGCACATTCTAGGACTTTATTCACATTTGCACCACTGCTTCTTGGGAATTGGCTTTTTTATTATGGACAACTTAGCTTGTGACTCATTTTCTGAAGAACCAAATTCTTGTTCCCTGTGTAGAGAAAGCTAGATTCTCTTGTTTTCTCCACTGCTAAGAAAGATATTTTTTTTTTTTGTCTTTATCTACCAGTTGGTTTCTACATTTGTCCTGGGACAACTAACTTGAGAGATAACCTGACTTTAGTAGTCCAACCTGAAAGGGAATGGCAGTAGGGACACCTACAAAGCCAATTGATAGAATCGTTGTACTTGTCAAGGGTGAATGGACTGATATTTGTTCCTAAGTCCTCCATCATCACTACCTGTGGTAGGGTGGCAAGTTACCTGTGGAGTTCTTTAATGGGAGATGTTTGGATTTTTAGAGAGTTAGCAAAAATGTCTGTTTTTTACAAAGCATTACAGTTTATAGGTTTCCCTGGGAAACGTTGTTAGGTGTGGGAAGGCATCAAAGACTACGAACTGTAGGAAGCTGTTATACTGTTACCGCCACTAGGGCCAAAGGGATAAGGAGAAGAAATAACATTACATTACTGGAGCCCTGTGAGAACTGAAACCATGGAGAAGGGGCTATAGTTATTGAGGAACACAGTACTTCTTCCCTAAACAGAAAGTTATTGCTAGAAGTAGCCCTCTCTCTCTCCCTCATCTCATCTGGAAGGCAGCTCTTGCTGGAGTGTGTAGAGGTCAGCCTTCTAGCGCATACCAGTTTTTTAGGATGCTTGGAGTTGTGCTGGTTGAGTAAGGGGTCCAGATATGTGTGTGTATGCCTCCTCCCTGAGTTCAGGTGAGAGGCTGAGCCTCTGAGGTCTCATCTCTGTGTTTCCTTACTATTGAATTAGCTGGAGGAACAAGTGAAAATGTTTGATTCCTTCCTATTTATTAATCTAAACTCGGATAATCAAAAGTTGGACCACGTTTCTTAACATGAGAATCTTCAAAATTAGAATTTTTTGTTAATATGAATAATATTACATGATGAATGAGTAATATGAAATTCTTCCGAACTTTGACATTGTAGGTAGTACACACCTTTAAGGGTCATAAGGCAGAAATCCATCTTTTGCAACCCTTTGGAGATCACATTATCTCTGTCGATACTGACAGCATTCTTATTATTTGGCACATATATTCAGAAGGTAAGAATTAACCAATTTATTCCTTTATCTCAGGATAGTATGCTTATAGTTAAAATTAAACAATCTGTACCAGAGGTTTCACATATATGCAGTAAAAAAAAATTAAAAAGTCTTTAACATGTGTAGGAAAAAGGTTCTAGGTAAAAAACAGATAAGCAATTTTAGCCATCTAGTTGAGCTATTTATAACCTGTTTAATGTGCTTTTCTCAACTTAGTACATTTTCCATTGCAGCTCTTCAAGTTTAATAACATGTTATATGCTTTGTGGATTGAATTTTGGTATATGTTTATACCTGTTAATTCTAGGTTTGTGTTTTCAACTTTCAGTAAAGGAGATTATAATAGTAAACTTGAAGACCCTATAGTCTGAAGGAAAATGTATGTCCCTTTTATAAGGATGAGTCAACATCCTTTAACAGTGATATTCTTATACAGTGGCATAGAGCTAAGTTTATGGGACTTTTATTTTTAAAGGTTAGGAATTTATCACCAGAATATTCCCCAGCTTCCCCCAGTAAAAAACTGTGGGTCTATCATGAATTAAAGCTTTTAAGCTTTTTATTCTGCTTACATTTTTATCTTATCTTACCTCTAGATTAACTCATTGTTTGATTCAGTAAGTTTGCTTTCTGTAGAAATACTAGAGATTGCCCCCCTGGGAGTTATTCCATGTTATTCAGATTAGTCTGTCTATTTTTTTATTTTGTCTTTGCTCAAGTAGAGGGAACAGAATTCCAAAAGTAGTCCCTGTGCAGATGGATATTAAAAGGCCTTTTGTAAAGTTTGAGAATCTGATTCTTAGAGTCCAGTTGGCTTTCTAATGATGATGATGTCCAGCTTTTTGTTACTGTTACATCAGCACCTTAAACCAGTGTCTTCAGGGAGCTATTTGTAATGATTTTAAGTAAAACTGTATATTACAAATAAAGGGAGGGTTTTAAAAAATAGTATTTAAAGTAAATGTATAATTTTTACCTGTATCTCCACTCCTTAAACTGGATTACACATACTCCTGGGAATGCACAGTGATGGACCAGATAGTATGTGAACCTAAAGATTAAGTGAAGAATACCTTCTTGGATACTCAAATTTATTGGAAAATTTAGTGAAAAATTGTTTTCATCATGGATGAACTATATGTGAAGTAGGAAACAAAATTTACACTTAGGAAGTTTAAACATATGTAAGATTTCAAAAATGTTAGAGGTTCTTCTGTGGAGATGTGTGAGAAGCATGTCTTAGGTTCGCCAAGGTTTGCCTTTTACTTTTTCCGTCTTTGAATGGCCCATCAGGCCCTCTAGGTATCTGGCCCTTCACTCCTCGGAAGGGCTCAGAGCAAGCACTTCACATGCAATATTCACTCTGCCTCTTGATTATAAAAATAATAAGGCTGATTTCTAGTGTCACCTAATTTTTAAGTTCCTATTTTTTATTTCTATAAATCAATTTAGCAGTGAGTGAAATTTTTAATAACATTGATATTAGAATTTCTGTAAAGCTTTGGACCATCTAAATTATGTTTACAGTTGCCCCCATCACATTTGTTTAATTTCTTATTGGAATGTTTAGGTTAGTATATGTCTTTGATTTATATCAGCATATAAATCTTTGATGTGGTAGACTTATTTTAAGTGCTAAGTATATGGATATATGAAAAATATTTTTTGAACTAGTTTATAAAAATTACATGTTATTTATAACTTATATTTTTGTAGAAGAATACCTGCAGTTGACTTTCGACAAATCAGTATTTAAAATTTCTGCAATTTTGCATCCAAGTACATACTTGAATAAAATACTTCTTGGCAGTGAACAAGGAAGCCTACAGTTGTGGAATGTGAAATCCAAGTAAGCACTTTATTTAGATATAATATGGGTGGCACCTACCTTATCTATTACTCCCTAATGTTTACTTAAGTCTCTTAATTCTCCCAACCTTTATATATTTACTTGGAGGGCTTCCAATAAATATACATGTTTTTGGAATTGTTACTCATGGCATCTCATATGTGAAAGCTGGCATGCAGTCGTGGCACATGGTAGGCAGCTTCATATATGCCCACTGAAAAGTATATACTAATGGCCCTAGTCACTGTAAAAAAAAAAATCCATGTGGCTGTAGAGAAGCCTCTTGTAAAGTAATGTAAGTTCAGAAAGTAATTATAATATAGTCACTGGGGAGCTTCTAGTTTTTGATAAGCTGAAAAAGTAAAAGGAGGCAAAGCAAATCGGTATTAGTTTAGTGGTGGCATTTAAGAATGATATTCAGGGTAGAAGCACTTTTGTCATCAATCACAAAATTGACAGACATCTACTATAATATTATTGGTATAGCTAGAGGGCTAGATAAGTGATTTTCAATACCTTTGCCTGTTTTTTGAACATTATCCAGAGGAAAAAAAGTGTCAGCTCAGGCTCGTTTATATAGTATTAAAAAGGTAAACAAAAATATATGACCATCCAAATTGTCCTTTCCAGAGGCCTTCTAAATTCAAAAGAGAAATTAAGGCTGTCAAAGATTTAATATTTATTCTAGTTTTTAGTTTTAAATCAGTGTTTCCATTCAGTTTAACAAATAGCATTGACTATGGTAGGCTCAGGGAAGACTGAGATACTGTCTCGGAGGCCCTTTATGTGATATTTACACTCTTTATTGTACATTAAGTATCCATTGCATAGTCATTGGGTGATCTAATCTGTGCCCACTTACAGAATTTAGTACATGATTTAGTACTTTGTTATTATAACATTTTCAAATGCCTCTTTGCTCCATGGACTTATTTAGTCATAGCTTGATTCTGAAATTTAGAGCAGCATCACTGTTTTCATATAACACTTATATAACATATAAGTAGTGTTATAGTTAAAATCCCTTTTGTGATATGTTTCTAGAAACACATTGCAGTGAAAAATGAGATCTGCCTATATTCTAAGACTGTTTTATACTGTAGTCTATAACATAAAATAGTTTTTGATCATGTATTTTTTTTCTCTTTAATTTCTTAAGGAGTTGGAATAGTATAGTAGTTATTAGCAGCCGGAGATCTGGAATTGGTCTCTCTCTGCTCTATCAATTATTAGCCGTGTGACATTAGCTTAATTATTTCACATATTTAAGTTTCTTAGTTTCTTTACTGGAAGGTGGTATAGAGCTACCTCACTGGGGGTTTTTATCCCCCTTTTTATTGACTATTGGGGTGACACTGGTTAACAAAATTATACAGGTTTCAGCTGCACAATTCTACAACATATCATCCATACACTGTATTGTGTTTTCACCACCCCAAGTCAGGTTTCTCTCCATCATCATTTTTGCCCCTATACGGTCCTGACCTCCCCTCACCCTCCCCATCCCCCAGCAATCACTGGGATTTTGAGTATTAAATCAGTTAATATGTATATTTATACTAGTGTGGGGCAGAGAAGGAATAAGTATCACTTGTTATTATTTACCTTTTTAATGGGTAGTTGATTTTGTTTTCTTCCAGAAAATAACTTTCAACTATTTTTCTCCTTGTAGTAAACTTCTATATGCATTTACAGGATGGAAAGTTGGAGTAACAGCTCTTCAGCAGGTTAGTGTTTTTTTAAAATCAAAGAAAAAATGAAGGTAGTAGTAGTGTTTTTCAGCTTCGAAGGTCAATTTTGTTTTTAGACCAAAAGACAAAATAGTATATAGATTAGTTTATCTTTATAAATATTATGCTAGAAATATTGTTTTGGAAATGTAATTGAAAACAAATAATAAAGCCTTTGCCTACAAACGTTGTGGAAACTGTTTTGCCTGAAATTAGGCTTTTAACTGGTGGTCGCTGTGGAACCACATTTACTGATCTTTTTGCAGGCATATAGCCCAGTGCCTCGTACAGAGTGGAGATGAGTTGTTCAGTGAAACAAAGGAGATTGTTGGTCATACAGACATTTGTCAGGATGTTGAGATTTGTAGTGTGAAATAATTGGGGCCCAAATACTAGTATCTCATTAATATTTCTGGGCTCTTCCAGAAATAACTTACGTGTTTTAATGAGTACAGAACATGTCTGAATGAATAAAAGTATGTCTGCAGAGAGTCCTAAATGTATATTGGATACAATATGCAGCTAATGTACCCTTGTCTTTCTAAATATCCATTGTTTATACCTGCCTAATTTATATGCATTTCTTCATTCTTTCTTATTACCATCCACCTTGCGCTGTTTTTGCCTACCCAGAAGACCCAAGAGTATCAGATGATTAGGTCCCTTGAGAGCAAAGAATTTACTTGTTTTGGTATCCACAGCTTCTACACAGGGTCTTATGTATAGTAGAGGTATAATGGCAAATCAACAAAATGTTTAGTTCAATTCCATTTATAATGGTACTGGGCATTGGTCCCCTGTGCTAAAATAGAGGAACTTAGTATAGAGCCAGCCTGTAAGACCACTGTATCACATGAAGATTATAATCATTAGGCTATGATAGCTAGAACATACTAATTGTAAAACTTTTTTGCCTTTTCACATATTTTATAGGCTTTTCCTGTTTTCCTTGAGTAAACAATACTTCCTTTGTAGTTAGCTTTTGTGGTTGCTGTGCACATGTCAAGCCTTTATGTTTTTCAAGACTTGTCTCTTTTTCTTTTTCCTTCCAGTCACTGATCTAGGGATTTCACACATGAGCTTCCTTTTCTGTTAGGGCGATTTTCTTCCCAAGTTGCATATGGGTTGAGGGAGGGGAGGTGATGGTGACCACCAGATTTGAAGGTAGGAAGTAACCTGAGAAAAATATATATTCTTAAGTACTTGTGTGCTAAATAACAATTTCTTTTGATAACACTTAAATAATGATGTATATATTCGGGATTATTAAAGCTATTTGAAAATATTTTAAAAGTTGAATAATTTAATTTTCAGGCACCAGCTGTGGATGTTGTTGCTGTTGGTCTTATGTCGGGTCAGGTTATCATTCACAACATCAAGTTTGATGAAACATTAATGAAGTTTCGTCAAGACTGGGGACCTATTACTTCTATTTCATTTCGTACAGGTAACTCTTAATCATTAATAAGACTGAAGAACACTTAAAGTGCCTTGCTTTGAAGCTCAGAAATTTTCTTAATAGATGTTTTCTTGTAATTTAATGGAAGTGAATGAAATACTAGAGTATAAAGAGTCCAAGCAAGGAATATTGATAGATTCTTGGTGTATAGTCTTTTCTAACTATATTTATGGACTAAATGGGTGGAAAGAAGAATTGATTAGTTGTTTTGTGGTGCGTGTTTTTGTTAATGTACTTTATTTTAATAACAGATGGTCATCCAATAATGGCGGCCGGAAGCCCATGTGGCCATATTGGACTCTGGGATCTTGAAGACAAAAAATTTGTCAGTCAAATGAGAAATGCACATTCTACAGCAATTGCCGGACTGACATTTCTCCATAGAGAGCCGCTTCTTGTCACAAATGGTGCTGACAATGCTCTCAGGGTATTATGATTATTGTTGTTGTCATCTTCCTGGCTCATCTGTCCTACTCTTCAGATTATTACAAGTCTGCTTTAATGTATCAATCTAGAACCTAGAAGACGGAAAGAATGTGGAATAAGTACTGGCATAGATGAAACAAAAAGCACAGCAGGTTGCGCTGATAGTTGATCTCTCCCCTAACCCTCACTCCAGCGTCAGCAGCCTGGCAAGCACTACCCAGTCTCAGTCGATTTATGCTGAAGATGATTTGACTGTTTGCAGATCACCTGACACATTGTGGAAGAGCTTTACCCTTTTATTTCTTGGCAGATATGGATATTTGATGGTCCCACCGGTGAAGGCCGGCTTTTGAGATTCAGAATGGGACATAGTGCTCCTCTTACCAAAATTAGATATTATGGACAAAATGGACAACAAATTCTTAGTGCAAGTGAGTTTCTGCTTCATGCTGTTAGTTTATTCCAACAAGAGTTGAGAACAAGGTGGTTAATATTTATTAAGTTTGTTATTTGCACATTTTTAAATTCAAATGACACTTTGCTTGACTTGGAAATCTGAGTAAAAGGAATTGAAGGGGGAAAAAAAGGAGGTGATTCTTTTTAAATACTTGGGAAACACTGTAGATGATAAGTATCTTCATTTGGAGTGTCATTCTTTTTACTAATCCTCAGAGACAATAGTCAGATTCTGAAAATATAGTTCTTGCCTATTCTAATAATGTTCTGGGGATTATTAGTACCTCATTTTATTCTTTGTTCCTAATAAATAATATTCTGTGCACAACTGAATACTGTAATGAAAAATAGAGTTGCAATCTGGCTCTCCTTTTAAAGTGGCCCAAATGGTAACTTCAGTCTTTTTATAGAATCTAATTTTATAAGACCTTTGATTCAGACAGTTCATTGTTTTGATGAAGCTTGATTTGGCCTTTTCTATATATGTCAACAGGTCAGGATGGAACTCTTCAGTCATTTTCTACAATACATGAAAAATTTAACAAGAGCTTGGGACATGGTAGGTCATTTGCAAGGTGGAAAAAACCTTGCTGGTCACAAAACAAACATTTCAAGATTCTGTGAGATGAACAGAAGAGGTTTTATTGATACATTTCCTCTTCTCTTAGATGGGGATGGGGGGGGAACCCTGTATGGAAAGGTAGTAGTAAGGTTTCTAAGATCAGTGTTGCTACAGAAGTGGTTGAGGTGCTATTTAGAGTTATTTAAAAGAGTTAGACATCTTTATTGGTAAAAACATACTGCTGCCACCCAAAAAACATTGATAGCCTAACTTGAGCCATCTGTAGAGTGTAGAATTTTAACGATGGAAAGGAGCTTTGAGAAAGGATCAAAGTGTTCCATCTTTTTGTAAATAGGGCACATTTTGTTCTCTTCCCATGGTTTCTAGCATTTGAAAGATTTTGTTTACTGAACAAAACTTTTCGAGTTTTATTCATAATTATTCTTCTTTTTAAGCTAACATCCTGACTTTTCATGTATGTATACACTTCCAGGTGAAATTCAGGATCATCTTTAAAATCAATATCCAAAATTATTTCTCTTGGAATTAAATTAAAGAAATTTGACATTTTAGAGAATCTTTACATCTAGCAATACGATCTGTCCTCATTCAAGTTGTCTTTTCATTTCCTCAGTGACGTTTATTTTAATTTTCCTCCTGTTGTTTCTATATATTTAAGATTACTCAGTGGTATATATATATATTATAATGATATTAAATATTACTTCATTGTGGGAAATTCACCGACTTTTTGTATTGGTTCTGTATCTGGTCCAGTGAAAGTATTTTAATAATTACTTATCTGTTTCTCTTGATTAACATGACTGTATGACCATAATATCATCTGCAAAACAGAAAAGAGATTTTTCACCTTTTTTTTTTAGTCATTCACATCTCAGTTTTATTTTCTTGTGGCATAATGAGTTAGGCTAAACTTCACAAACAGTTTAATGATAGTGGTAATAACATCTTTATTTTGCTCCTGACGTAAATGGTAATATCTCGAACTTTATAATTATGTGACAGTGAATAACTTTTATGCACCTTTTCATTAGGAAGGATTTATAGCTATGTTCCTTTGTCCCCTGACCCCAGGATTAATAAATAAAAAAAGAGTCAAACGTAAAGGACTTCAGAATGCCATGTCAGTGAGACTTCCACCCATCACAAAGTTTGCAGCTGGTAAGTAACTTTACACTGTGCTTTGAGAAGTTCTGCTTTGTTTTTATTTCCTACTATATATTTCTTTATTTCTTCCATTTTAATAGATATTTTTGCAAATATTAATCAGCCTCTAGAAGGTAACCCCAAGTACTGATCTTGTGTGAAGACTAAAAATGACTTATTTCTAATATGAACTTGTTATATATTAATTTCAGCCTTTGCTCTTCTCTGTAAGATCTATTAATAAACAATATTTGATATTTCATTTTGTAGTCCTTTTTATACTGTCATATGCCTAGGATAATGAAAGTCACTAATCTAAAAAGGCAAGAACTGAGAACACAACCCTGGCTGGTGTAGCTCAGTGGATTGAGCATCAGCCTGCGAACCAAAGGGTCACTGGTTCGATTCCCCAGTCAGGGCACATGCCTGGGTTGCAGGCCAGGTCCCCAATAGGGGGCACACAAGAGGCAACCACACATTGCTATTTCTCTCCCTCTCCCTTCCCCTATAAAAATAAAATAAATAAAATCTGTAAAAGAAACAAAAGAACTAATTTGCCATATTTTGCCATGTATAATGCACAATTTTTGACCGAATTTTTGAGGAAAAAATTAAGGATGCACATTGTACATAGGTAGTACTAAATCCTTATCTATATAAATGCTTTTGATTCCTTTATTTATGCTTATGCATTAAAGTGTAACTCTAGAAAGCAATAATGATATCTGTATGCAAAATAATACCCCGGAAATATGATAACTGGTTTTGTTTTAAAATATAAATAAATAAATAATTGAGTTAAATTAAAATGGAAGATTTTTTCCTGAAAGTTCGGGCCAAAAACGTGGGTGTGGCATTATACACAAGAGTGCATTATAAATGGCAATGTACAGTAATAACGACCTAAATACACTGGGGTCCTACTCTATTCTATGACATTTGAGTAGTGCCTCATTCAAAGAAGTAATTTGAAGAAAAATGTATAGGTGATGGGATTGTTGAGTGAAAACTGTCATAGAAATAACTATAGAGGCACCCTGTTTACTTCAAGGTTATTATAACAACCTGATGATTTAAATGTTTTTAAACTTTAATTTTGACCACCCCCCTTTTTGTTTTTTATCTTAGAACCTGAGTGATCTTTCTAAAACATCAGAGTCATGTCACTTACATTGAAAACCTTCAGTGGCCCCGTATTACCTTTAGGGTGGAATCTTGTCTCCTTAACAGGGCTTTCAAGACACTTTGCAGTGTGGCCCCAGTTGCCTTGGTTTCCTCTCACCCTTGTCAGCAAAATGCATCATTCACTTGCTGTGCTTAATTTTGTTACAGTTATTCTTGGGCCTGTGTGTGCCCTTGTACCCCACCCTCCCACTTAATAATGTTACTTGTTTTATTGCTTCTTTCAGGGATCCGTTTTTTATTATTCCCAGATTTCTTAGCGAACTTTCCCTTAGTTGCTCTTATAAGGCACTATCATACTTTATTGTAATTTCTTCTAATCAGAATCTCTCGTTAGATTGTAAACTCATCACCATTAGGAATTACCTGTTTATAATTGTATCTCTAATGCCTAATAATAACGTGGAATAGTAAATGCTTAATAAATAACAGGTGAATTAATGAGTGGGGGAATTAAAAGCAATTGATTTATGATTTCAATTATGTTTTAGAGGAAGCGCGTGAAAGTGACTGGGATAATATCATTGCTTGCCATCAGGGTAAGCTGTCTTGCTCAACCTGGAACTATCAGAGATCTACAATAGGTGCTTACTTTCTCAAGCCAAAAGAGCTGAAGAAAGATGACATAACTGCAACAGTAAGTGAGCTTGTTTATAAGGGCATTTTTCTCCATAAAACTGTCCTGTGGTAGTCTTGTTATATTCATCTTTATTGATGATAATGTTAATTGAAAGAACATAGATTAATATTTTGAAATTAGCTCCTAATAGTGTTGTTTTCCAGCTTTCAGAGAATTACTTTAGGTTTAAGTTAAGCTTTGCTTAATCAGATATAGTATGTTGGTTATTTACATTTTCTAATTAATATAGGATTATACAGAATACTTTGAAAATGATGTCAGCATTTATTATTTTCTGAATTAATAAATTCAGGTGAATTATGTTGATTGTATGGTACTCTATTCAATCAATGTGAATCTGAAGGTTTCTTCCCTTCTTTTCTTTGTATTCTTCTTTCCTTCCTTCCCTCCTTGGTTTCTTTTTACTATGTGACTAGGATTTTGCTAAATCTTTAATGAGTTATAGATATAGAAGTTATTTAAATCTTGTATTTCTTGTTTTCTTATGTTTACCTAATGTGAGAAATGCCTTCTAGAGAAATTCTGATTGTCAGCTTTTAAATGCCAGTATTTACTTACAAGTTTTATTCCCTTTGAAATTTTATTTTTGTTTGCTTTTGTTAATAGGTAAGTCTTCTGTTAGGTTCAAGTTTTAAGATATACAGAAATATGTCGTATTTGGCTTGCAAAAGTGTTGCCTCTGCTTTTTCTTAAACAGTTCTGTTGAGGGATAATTTGCTCATTTAAAGCATACAGTTCAGTGGTTTTTAGTATATTGACAGAACTGTCCAATTTTCACCAAGATTTTATCAATCTAATTTTAGAGCATTCTTATCACCTCAAAAAGAAAAACTGTATCTATTAGCAGCCATCCCCATTCTCTCGCTTTTCGCCTCTCCCATCTCCCTAACCTAGGCAATCACAGTTTACTTTTTATTTCTGTAGATTTGCCTATTCTGGGCATTCATATAAATGGAATCATACAATATGTTTGATTGGCTTCTTTCACTTAACATAATGTTTTCAAGGTTTATCCATGTTGTATTACAGGATGTATCAATACCATATATCTTTATTGCTGAATACAATAGCCCATTTTGTGTATAAACCGCATTTTGGTTAGCCATTTGTCAGTTAGTTAATGGACATTTGAGTTGTTTATGCTTTTTAGCTATGTATACTGCTGTGAACATCAGTGCTCAGTCTTTTATGTGAACATATGCTTTGTTTCTTGACATTTATGCCTAGGAGTAGAATTGTTAGGTCATAATGTAACTGTCAACCAGTTTTCCAAAGAGGCTGCGCCATTTTACATTCCCACCAGCAATGTATGAAGGTTCCAATTTCTGTACATCCTAGCCAACACTCGTGATTGTATTTTCTTTGGATTATTGCCGTCCTATTGGGTATGCAGTGCTGTCTCACTGCGGTTTTGATTTGCATTTCCCCAGTGATTCAGTTATACTAAATATCTTTTCATGTCTTTATTGGCTGTTTTTATATCTTCTTGAAGAAATTTTATTTAAATCCATTGCCCATTGTTTAATGGGATTATCTTTTTATTATTGAGTTATAATAGTTCTTTATGTAATCTGGGTACAAGTGCCTTATCAGATACGCCATTTGCAAATATTTTCTTCCATGTGATGGGCCATCATTTTGTTTTCTTATTGGTATCATTTTCTGCCTAAGAGTTTTAATTTTTATAAAGTCCATCTTTTTTTTTTTTTTGTATTGCTTGTGGCTTTTGAAAAATCATTGCCCAACGTAAAGCCATGAAGATTTATTCCTGTGATTCCTTCTAAGAGTTTCAAAGTGTTAGCTGTTACATTTAGACCTATAATCCTTTCTGAGTTAATATTGATACCTAGTTGTTCAGCACCATTTGTTCAGAAGATTGTTCTTTTCCTATTGAATGGTCTGGGAATCCTTGTCCCAAATTATTTGACAAAATGTGTGGGTTTATTCCAGGACTCTGAACTCTCTTTTATTGTTCTTTATGTCCATAGTTATGTCAGTACCAAACTGTCTTGATTATGGTACCTTTTACGTTTGTAATAAGTTTTGAATTTAAGAAGATTGAATGTTCCAAGTTCATTCTTTTTATCCCCAAAATTGTTTTGGCTATTCCAGTCCCTTGTATTTCCATATGAGTTTTAGGATCAGCTGGTCAGTATCTACAAAGGAGGCAGCTAGGATTTTGAAAATACTTATTAAAAGTTTTAACTCCACATTTGATTCTATTTTGTACAAATTTCTTTGTAAGCTTGTATGCTCTATTATCCATATTATAAAAGTCCAGTCTTAAGATTTTGTCGTATTTTCTAAATCATGGAGAGTCTGTCTTAAGTTTATCTGCTCAGTTTTATATAGCTGTTGTAGTACTAGTGGTAATGATAATTACAGCTAACTTTTTTTGTGTACTTGTTCCAGGCACTCTGCCTAGCACATTATTTAATATTACCATCACAACAATCCTAGAATATGGTCTATTATTAGCCTCTTTTTATAAACAGTGTAAGTAAGCTTAACATAATGAGTAATATGCCTAAGGTCAGTAAAACTATTGTAGTAGATGGAAGAGCTGGGATTTGAACCTAGGACTATTCAAGTTAGAACTTGTGTTAACTCACAGCCTGTAGTGATCACTCATAGATCATTCAGTATATGTCTGTACAGTGATACATAGTTGCCTGGCAAACTCAGCTACCTGGAGCAGAGCCAATAACCAGTAAGTAATTAATAAAAGTATTTATCAGAAAGCTCATGCACATGTAAAGTACAATTTGTTACGCAAAGGTAACCCTCTCAGCTTATTCATTTTGCTTTCCAATGCTGCCTTCGATGAGAGATTAGAATGAATAAATAAGAAAAGGAGATTACCAGAAGCAGGCCCACTAATAACAATAAATCCTGTTAAAATAAACACAAGTCATTAAAAACAGAGTTAACTTTGGTTATGTTTTCTTACCTTGGATAATAATTTCTTCATACTTCTTAGAAAGGCGATAGAACCAAGCAGAATATACCAAGCAGGTATATTTTCTTATATACCCAAATATAATTATATTATGTTCAACAAAATTAAAGAAGCAATTCATTTACCATGCTATACTTAGAAAAAAAATAATTAGTAGATAAAAAACATTTTGGAAACTATAAAGTACAATAAATATGTTAGTTATCTTCTGCGTCATTTGTGTTTAATTTTTTTTTTCCTAAGGCAGTGGATATAACTTCTTGCGGAAACTTTGCTGTAATTGGTCTCTCATCAGGAACTGTAGATGTATATAACATGCAGTCTGGTATTCATCGAGGAAGTTTTGGTGAAAATCAAGGTATTGAATTTTATTTCTTTTTCTCTTTTAAAATCTAATATAGATAGCTACAAGACTAATAATTGTCATTGGCCTTTATTAAGTTCTTGAGTACCAACCATTTTGCTATAAAATTTTTGCTTTCCTTGTCTTGCTTAAAGCAGAAAATCTTAACTGTTTTTTGAAGCTTTTGTACATTAACTCAATGGACTTTGTTTTTACTTGAGCGATATAATCTCCCTACTTCCTAAACTTCAGAGTAATTTCAAAATTGTAGGAAAGGTAAATAGTGAATCTTAGATATTTTAATGAAGAAGTCACTCTTTCTATAGAATTTGGAGAGGTAATGCCGACTCTTCTTTCTTTTTTTCTTTTAACATACTTCTTTTAAAGCTCATAAAGGGTCTGTTAGAGGTGTTGCTGTGGATGGGTTAAACCAGTTGACAGTCACGACTGGTAGTGAAGGATTACTCAAGCTCTGGAACTTTAAAAACAAAATTTTAATCCATTCCGTGAGCCTCAGTTCACCTCCAAATATGATGCTGCTACACAGAGACAGGTAAAATTTTAACGATAATGAATATTCTTCTTGATGTTCTTAATTAAGTAAAAGTTCTTATTAAATAAAATATATAACTTACCAGGTGGGAAAAATCAGACTTTTAATATAAAAGAAGAGTATTTTGCTTAATTTCCCCAAAGGCACACTTGATTAAAGAAAACTAAAATGACTGAGATTTTAGTTCAAGGGTTTTGTCTGTTTGTGTATTAAAACTGATTAATTTATTTTGCTAGTGGCATTCTGGGACTTGCCTTGGATGACTTCTCCATTAGTGTTCTGGACATAGAAACTAGGAAGATTGTCAGAGAGTTTTCCGGACACCAAGGCCAAATAAATGACATGGTAAAACAAACTAGATGTTTAAACAAAACTTGACTAATTTCTATTTCCGTTTAGGTTAAAAATCTTCAAGTAATTGAAACTATTATCCTTTAATAGCATTAAACTACTCATCATATGAGGATGCTCGAAAGAAATAATTTGGAGACTAATTTTCAAAAAGATTTTTAAGGAAAATGTAGAATTAAAAGAAGCTTAATATTTTTCAGGGAGTTAATGCCATCAGATTAAAATATACTTTGGAGAGTGAATGATCCATTGAAACATAAGTATATCATTTTTGACTTAAAATTAAACTAGGCTGAAGAAACTTATTTCTGGTTTCCTACATGCATAACAAATTAATACTAGGGGACTTAGAATATGCGGAACCTGGTTTATTCTAGTTTGGTTTTATTTCTGGAGTTTATATAACTCAGCTCTAAAACTATTGAAATAATAATGTGTTTTAGCTTACTATGATATTCTTATTGTGGGATATATGATATGATAAGGAGTACTATAGTTTAAAAAGTATATGTAGAGAACCATTTTAAGTTTATATTGTCATTTTGCATCAGTTGCAAATACCTTGATTTACTTGAAAAGAGGAAAAAAAATGAAATCTTAGCTACTGAGTGGCAGTTCCAACTACTTTTACTTATATAAGTTCTCACACCAAAAGTCAGAATTTGCAATGTTTACCCATTTCCTTAAAACTAAGGGAAAAAAGGTTTAGGAAATTGTGTTGTTCTGCAGATTGGAGATTGGGAGAACTACGTATCAGCAGAATTTGTTGTGACAGTATCCATAGAAATGAGGGTGGGAGTGGAGTAATTTTGATGAAATAGCATTTTAAAAAATATCTGTTAATGCCAACTTCCCCTTCTGTTTCTTTCCTTTTCACACTTTCAACTTGGGTGTCTGGAGTTTCTTCTACTAAGTAAATTACTCCTGTTTGATTTAATCTGTGAGAATTTATAACATAATTTTACCTATCAAAGAAATTTTTCCCTTCCTTTAATATCTTGTACTATCTTGTAAATTGAGCTCTCTGTACCTTCAGTTTTGAGTTGCCACGGCATTACTGCAGCCTGATTAACAAATTAGAGTTCATTTGTCTCAATATCATTCGCTAATATGAATAGTCACGATCCCTTTGGTGTACTTACAGTTCTTGATGAATACAATTGACTGCCATGATAAACCTTAAAGTTTTTCCTTTTCGGTCTTCTTTGAGGCCGAAGCCTTAAAAGTCTTGCTCCAGGCAGGGGGAGCTGTTATCTATCCATTTCTACTGATAGAAAAAAATACAACTTCTTTAAGGTGGCATAAGTAGTTTATTGTTTACATTAATTTTGAAAATCTGATTATTGTGGATTTAAATCAAAATTTGAAAATAAAACACGTTAAGTGAGAAATGGAGATTTTTAACTGAAGCTACAGGTAGAACTTTAGTTTTGGGCTGGCCAAAAAGTTCATTTGTTTTTTTTTCCTTATGATGGCTCTAGTTGCCCTTAGCTGTTTTTAACTTCATTCAAAACAATTTTGTGTGATTGTATTGTGACAGCTGTTATATCAGCATGCATTAAAAAAAAAATCTCATCAAGACTGGTGAATTTTTGTGTAGCCATTTTAATATTGAAGCTGGAAGGAAATAAGCAACATTTTCAGCATATTATGCTTTATTATTTCAAGAAAGGTAAAAATGCAACTGAAATGCAAAGAAAGGTTTGTGCAGTGTCTGGGGAAGGTACTGTGATGGCTCAAACATGTCAAAAGTGGTTTGCAAAGTTTCATGAAGGAGATTTCTCACAAGTTGGTGATGCTCCATGGTCAGGCAGACCAGTTGAAGTTGATAGCGATCAAATTGAAACATTAATTGAGAATAATCAGCATCCTATCATGGGGGAGATAGCCAACATATTCAAAATAGCCAAATCAATAAAGTTATTGGTAAAAATGAAAAACGTGTCTTTTATTTTACAGAAAAAACTAACCGGACTTTTTGGCCAACCCAGTAGTTTAATATTTTAAGATAATTACCATTCACAATCATTCTTGATTTATTCTTAGAAAGCTAGTCTAATATATACACTTTTTAAGAAAATGTGTTATTGCTTTCACAGATGCTTTGTAACTGAAATTAGGTAACGAAATATTTCTAATTGAATGTTCTCAGAGCAGCAGTTTTATATTGAAAATGATTTGTAGACAAACAGTTTGTTAATTGTCTGTAAATATAGGAAATTCTGGAATAAAAAATTAAAAATAGGTGATAATGTTAAATTTTAAAACTTTTTATAATTCACATAAAAGCCTAATCCATATCTATGTCCAAATCAGTGGTATAGAAGAAATGGTATTTTCTTTTATTTATTTATTTTCTGAGGAATCACTTTTTTTTTTAATATTAACTTTTGGTCCTCTTATACCCCCCTTCTGCCAAGAAAAGGTATTTTCTTTTATGTGCAATAAGGACATCTAAATTTTGTTCAGACTTCATTTTTCATGTAGCCTGCATCTTTTCATTTCTTTCATTCTTCAAGCTGTTAAAAATAGGGGCACAAACCTATACAAACATAAATACATGTATGTATACATGTATATCCAACACACACACATTAATATACGTGTTCTATTTTAATTTAAAGGCCTTCAGTCCTGATGGTCGTTGGTTAATAAGTGCTTCAATGGATTGCTCTGTTAGAACTTGGGACCTTCCTTCTGGGTGGTGAGTTTTTAAATCCCTAACCTCTTATCAGAAGATTTCTCAATCATTGCCTTTTTTAATTGTAGTTAATGTATTATGTGCTTTTAAAAATATGAATATATTTGAGGATTTTTCTAACTTGGTGGTATTTTTAGAATTTTTTTACCTTAAATAGCAGGGATTAATGCCATAAAAAATAATAGTGAGGAAAATGCAATTTCTCTTTGGTTTTCTGTTTCTGCAAAATTGAGATACAGCCCTGGCCCGGTGGCTCAGCTGGCTGCAGCATCATCCTGTACAGCAGAAGGCCACGGGTTCCATTCCTGGTCAGGGCACACACCTGGGTTATGGGTTCAGTCCCTGATCCGGGCATGTACGGGAGACAACCAGTTCATATTTCTCTCTCACGTTGATGTGTCTGTCTCTCTCTCTCTCTCAACCAGTAAACATATGGGGTAAGGATTTTTAAAGCAAAAAAATTGAGATATAGAAGTGAGTTTCATAAACCTTACAAAAGCTCATTTGGCCATTTTGATTCTTCAAAAATACAGCTCAGACTTTATGACCCATACTTTTGTGGGGATGGGGGTTTTTTTTTTTCATATTGAATTTTAGCTAATAGGTCAAAAACCTTAACTTTTATGTATGTTATATATTCTCTGTCTCCAATATAATTCTTCAAAGAAGACATTTTACATACCTTCAAGTGATGAAAAATATGTGTTTTAAGATTTGGGTAAAACCCAGTAGTGTTCAGAAATCTGTTTCATACACTGAGACTTACTACTAAAACCACTCTCAAAGTTAAAACATTATCTAATTCTGTTAAATAATTTGAACATCATCTAACTCTGTTAAATAATTTGAACAATGGAGACTGAGAGGAAGAGGGAGAGGAAGATGGAGAGAGAGAGAGAGAGATGATAGATTAGATAAATAGATGATTGATAGATAGATAGACAGATAGACAGACAGACAATGAGTGTGTGCTTTGTTAAAAATTATATAGGAATAGATGCAATTTAAAATCATTATGTAACATACACTTGCTTAGGAAGGAGTGATGGGAATAGCAAAGCATCTAATTTAACAGGAATATATCATAAGGAAAGACACTGATAAGAAATTTGAGAGGGAAGATGGTACTTTTTAATCTCCTGAAATATTCCTTAATTAAGCTCTGTTCAATTCTACTCAGTCTTTTTTTCTCAGGAATTGGATAAGCTCATACCTGAAAGCAATTTGACCTTTAGAAAGGAAAAACCCTGATGTGCTCATTTCCCTTCAGGTTTGATGTAGGGAGGAGGCACAGCTACTCATCCAGCATGGACACTGGATTTGCAATTTGTGTAACAAAAGTGTTACTAATTAGTCCAGCCCTTAAAACTAGGGACTTGGGTCCACAGGTGTGTTTCTTTGTCACTTTAAATAGAGTAAAGCAAAATTTACTTAACTGTGTCCTTCAACTTCAGAAAGTTCACCTAAAGTTGGTACTTCCTTAATATTTTTTTAAAAACCCTTTTTAAAAAGGCACCATTAGAAATATTGGTAGTCTGTTGCTTCTTGGACTTTTGCTGTTTTTCTAAAAACATTATAATTTGAATTGCTTTAATTACAGTAGGAAAATTGTAGGCACTTTATGTACTTTTATTTTTTATATTCCCTTATAGCCTAATGGGTGTAAGTATTATTACTATTATTAGTCCCATTTTACAAATGAGAAAATGGAGGCTCAAAGAGCAGTTAAGTGATTTACTCAAGGTGCCATAGTCTATAAATGACATTTTGCTGCAATAAGTGTTGGAGAAAAAAACAGATTTCCCAACAATTGTGATATCTCCCTTGCTCGGGTCATGTCTTGTGTAATAAGGATGGTTTTATTGATGTAGAAGATAACGGGGAAGTGAGGATCAGTATTTCATTATACACCCGTATGTACCTGTTGGGGTTTTTGATTCCCATTTTTAAACCATAATTAGTATGAGTCTTTGGAGATCCCTAGTTCTTTCTTCAGTAAGCAGCTTTGTCATTTTCATAACATGTTAAATATTTAAAGAATGAATATACTCATTGCATAACCTGAAAAGTGAAGCTGTTTATGAGTAAACCTTTGGGTGTGGTAGCATACAGGTATATCCACCTGGAATCGCCTGTGTAAAACAAATTGCATAGGTACTGAGCTGGTTCCTGTAAAGTTGTTTTGAAGTACAGAAAATTTTTGTGTGTTTGTAGGATTTTCAGAGAGACAGAGTTGAAATTTTTATCCCTGAAATTGTCTGTCATTTCCTACCTCTACCACCTTTATTTCTTTGTTTTCCATCTACTGGAAGTTCAGGTCGAACTCCTTTGGGGGTGGCAAAAGTATAAAAAAGCTTTAGTAGAATTTTGCATTTTGCCCCGTCTCATTGTTTTCTGAGGAGCATTACGTGGCAATAATTGGAATAGAACATTATTTTGCATCTCACTGAGGCAAAACCATCTCTTTGTTTATTCATTAAAGATTCGTGGGTAAGGTGATTCCATCACTTCGGAGACTGAGCATGTTGACACTGCATTTGTTCAGGATGTAACCAGAAATGACTTAGTGTGCAGGACTGTGCTTGAAAATCTGATTTCTTACAATGGAAATTGGGATTGGCAGGAAACTGTGTGGTAGTTAGGTCTGGGCTTACGCCTGCACACTTACACTGCATGAAGTAATGTGGCTGTGAAAATGTGCTCTGTTTGTGGAAACCACCTTCCTCAGTTTGATGCTTTTACATAAGGGAAGGTCAGTCTACCCACACACAATAACTGTGGACTCAAGTTGTACAATGAATTTGACAAAATAATTAATAGTACTACATACAGTAAATTTTCCCAAGCAGTAGATACCCTTTTTAACAGACTGATTCTAAATGTATCACTCACATACTTACATTTTTAATGAATAAATATTGATCAAGACAAGAAATGGTTAGATCTGAAATTGCTGTGTTTGGGCTTAATATTCTTCTATATAGATTGAGATAATGTTCCTTCTCTGGGTTGTTTGGGTTAAATGAATTAACATAATTAATTTAACAGTCTCTGGTATAAGTGTTTATCAATATTTCCTTTTCCGCA
Organism: Mormoops blainvillei; assembly: GCA_004026545.1. Taxonomy (NCBI): domain Eukaryota; kingdom Metazoa; phylum Chordata; class Mammalia; order Chiroptera; family Mormoopidae; genus Mormoops; species Mormoops blainvillei. The sequence continues at coordinate 50,609 of PVJD01002656.1, read as the reverse complement.
GTTCTCTTGATTCCCAAAAGAAACCATTCTTGTGAGCTTCCAAAGTAGGTTTGAGCACAAATCAGATTATTACTCACCTTTTTCCCTATTCCTGGGAATTAAATAGCGGCCATTGTCCTGAGTACACATGGAGTGTGTTTCCAGTGCTAGTAAACTTGATCTTGTCTTGCTGTCGTGCATTCATTATTCAAGGCTTACATTATAATCACACTGAATAAATTGAGACAGAGATTTTATCATGGACAAGTCACTTTGTATCTCCACCGGAGAGTCTTCATTTACATTTGAATTGCTCATGAATCACTAGTGTGTAAATGTGCTATTGAGCTGCCTGGTGTACCTTCAGTTTCAGCAGTGTTTCTACTGAGTTTATAGCGATCAAAAGTGCAGAGTGCTTGGGTGATAGTCTTGGCTCAACTTTCTACCTTGAACAAGCTTTTAAATCTTACTGGGCCTCATTTTTCTGATCTACGTAGTAAAGACAGATCTGCCTCAGTGTTCTGAGGACTAAATTAGTAGACTCAAGGGCTTAGAATACTTGCTAGCGTGGAATGCTAAAAAGCCTGCTAACTGCTGTTACTGTTTTTCTTGAAATGTTTTATTTAATGTAGATTCTGAACTTAAGTCATTTTGTTGTGTCTTCCCATGGGTAATAGACTGGTTTCAGTGAATAAAGTAGTATTTAAAACAGCCATCATAAAACCTATATACTTCTCTTAAAGTATACAAAGTATTCACACCCTTAGCCTAAAAAGCTTCCTTTGCAGGAAATCTTTCTTTGCTTATTAAATTCACACCTGTCACTTCCTGCTGTCACCATTCTAGTTCATATCTCTATAGTCTGTTAGATGACTACTACCATAATTTCACTGTTCTTCCTGTTCAAATATACTCTACAGCCTGATGACAGACTTTTTTTAATGAAAGTGAAGATTACGCTAGTCTCTGCTCAAAAAGCCTTTTGTGACTATTCATTGATTAAAAATAAAAATAAAGTCTGCTGTTTGGTGTTCAACCCTGTGTGTAGCCCTAAGCTTATGTACCAAAGTGCACTCCTCACTAGACCCAGTTGTATTTTCCTTTGCCTTGCTCTTCACATTTCCCGCAGCCATGGTATGTTTTCCCTGCCATCACCATCCACCGAAATCCCTTTGGAAGGCTCATCTCCAATGCTCTGTTCTCTGAGAAGAGACTGCTCTGAGTCTCCTACCTGGGTGTAATTGCTCCCCATTTGTCCCCAGCCTTTCAACCCCTCCAACTTTTAAAGCTGTGAGACCAACCCTGGCTGGTGTGGCTCAGGGGATTGAGTGCCAGCCTGTGAACCAAAGGGTCACTGGTTCGATTCCCAGTCAGGGCACATGCCTGGGTTGAGGAACGTGGTCCCTGGTAGGGGCACGCGAGAGGCAACCACACACTGATGTTTCTCTCCCTCTCTTTCTCCTTTCACCTCTCTAAAAATAAATAAATAAAATCTTTAAAAAATAAAGCTGTGAGACTAGTTTTTATATGTTACTTTACAGTTTTGCTCTATAGACTGAATTCTTTTACGTTAATCATGTGTGGCATGGTTACCTATATGAAAAACAGAATTGCTCAAGTTTTTTCCCTTAATCTCTTATTATTTGCAGCCATTTTACTGTAAATTCTGTTGCCTAAGTCTTACATTATTGTCACGGGGATAACAAAAATACAAGAAAAAGTACTGAAAATTAGAAATATTAAAATGTGTGACATCTTCAGAAGTATACCCAAGTCAGTCTACTAAAATGACATTCCAGAAAAAGAGTATTTTCTCCTGTATTCTCCCTGCTGAAACTTTCTCTGGTTAATTGGTTGATTTGATGTTCTGGGTCATTCTCATTAAGAGAGATTATTTTCACATAGTAACTTTGTACACAAAGCTCTTTGTTATTGATGACTTTCTGATGTTGGTGATTTTTAAAAAATAGAAACAAATTTTCTGCATCGCTTACCTCGTAACCTTTTAACAAAAAGTTTATTTTGTGAATTAAATGCTCTCATAGAGTTTAAATACTTTAACATCTTGATCATTTTATAGCCTTATAGACAGCTTTTTGTTGGACTCAGCTCCTCTCAATGTTACTATGTCCCCTACTGGAGACTTTCTGGCCACTTCCCATGTGGACCACCTTGGAATTTATCTGTGGTAAGTTCTTTCATACAGTTCTTTTGGGGGATAAGGAGGGGTCTGGAAGATGATATTGTCAGACATCCATGGTTGAGATATCTTTAATCAAGCATGTATTCTAAACCACACAATTGATTTTTACATGTTACCATATTTAACTTTTGTTTGCAGGGGGGAAAAAAGTGAGTTTTCAATGTTAGAAAAAGGCCAGGTCCTGGCCCTCCTGCCGCTAGTACCCCAATACTGCTTATGATCTTAGCCCATCACTTCTCAAATTCAGACTACTTTATCTATAAAATAGAGCATCGGTGTGGGCAAGATGCTTACTAAGATCATTCTGGTTACATAACTCTTCGTAATCATGTAAAGATCCTTGCATAGTAATCTTCTAACTTGACTGTGACAGAATGAAAGACTTCAAGATAAATGGTCCATCATCTGGGCAGAGGAAAATGTTTTGGCTGTATCCTGAATACAGATGTCTAACTCTTTTAAAAACTGTTATTATTGAGGAAGAAAAAAAGAAATGATCTCTTTTTTTAATTATAAAATTTTATACTTATATTCTTAGGATATGAAAGTAAATTCAGTATACAACAGAAATAAACTCTGGCCACCTTAATAAGCAAAATGGAGTATTTCCTGGAATCAGCGAGGTTTGAACAGTCCAGGCAAGGGAAGAGTAGCAGCCCTGGGACCCCAGCAGCAGGGGCATGTAGTACCACTCCTAGTGTAATTCAGGGCCTGGTGTTCCCAGGTTTTATTTTCCATTCAGATTAATAATGCATGGGAAACAGAACCTGATTAATCCACTTTGGGACAGGAAGCTACATCTTGACTAGTTGTCCAGGGTCATGATGCAGGGTCAAAGTAGTAGGAACACAGCCACTTAGAGGACCATTCTAGGGAAGGAGAAATCTGTGACTGTTTATAACCCCAGGGACCCAGTTGTCTTATTCTGGTCTCTGACTTAACTCTCTGAGTCCATTCTTCCTTCAGTTAGTTATTTCCGTAAATGAAGTTTGACAGTTGTCAAGACGATGTAAATATATGGAGGTTATGTTACTTTATAAAAAGTCCTTATTCAGTATTGATCTCTCAAATAAACACTTTCTTGTACTACATTAGTTCGTGTGGTGACATCTGTGACATGAATCAGGCATTTTCAAATTAATACTATTTATTTTTGAGATTTTTTTAAACTTGTAAGTGATTGGAATCTGTAGCCAAAATCAAGATTGTAGAGTAATAGAAGGTTTTGTTTTTTGGAGTTTTTTTGTTTTTGTTTTTTTTTTATCAGTGCTTGAGGTTTTTCTAAAATGTATTTGTAAGTTTTAAAATATATCTTGTGTTCTTATTTCTCAGGTCCAATATTTCCCTGTATTCAGTTGTTTCATTACGGCCACTTCCCACAGATTATGTTCCTTCAGTAGTGATGCTTCCTGGTACTTGTCAAACCCAAGGTAATCACAAAATAGTAAAATAATTTTTGAAGTGTAATATCATAAAGCTAATATGGGAGCTATTGCTACTGAAGGCAAAGTTTAATGCATTCTACCAAAGTATTTTTTAACTGAAGTGAAATATTTTGAATGATCTCATGAATTTGTACAAAAATATGATTGATGTGGCATTGCTAAGATATCTAATAGTATACCAGTGGAGAAGTGTTTTGGGTCTAGTGATGGGAGTTGTAGTTAATATGAGAAGATGAGGAAATGAAATAAATGGGAGTTTACAAGTCTACATTGAGTAAAGATGTTATGAAACACTAGTGGATTTGGAATGAATTAAGATGCTTTAACATGATAAAAACATCATTCTGCGTTATTTTTTTTAACTTGAAATTTTTTGTTTTAAGATGTAGAATTATCAGAAGAAACCGTAGAACAAAGCGATGAAATGATAGAATATGATTCCCCAGAACAGTTGAATGAGCAGTTGGTGACTCTGTCACTCCTTCCTGAATCACGGTGGAAAAACCTTCTTAAGCTTGATGTTATTAAGGTAATACTATAGTGCACTTAATATTTGCCCCTAAAGACACATTCCAGAAGCATTTTCTTTAGTAGAGATAGCTTCTCCTACTTTGAGGGCTTTAGGGGGAGCAGTTAATACCTAAGGTAATAAAGAGAATGCCATTTAGTTGAATCCTGTTTAATCCAGTGTGATTATAGAAGAATTCTTTTTCTGTATATACATTAACTTTGAAAGCACTCAGCAGACCTTTGAACATAGCAAGAGTACAGCCTGCAACTACAGAGCTATTAGAAATTGAATATTTTAAATCCAGCCAATAAACTACTTTAACTTTGAAAACAAACAAAAAAAATATTGCCACCATAATGTGTAATATCTTGCTAGTCATTTGGAGACGAAAAGACTTTCACTGTCTTTTGAAAATTAAGCTTCAATTACCCTTTTATCATTCCGTACTCTGCTCTGTCAGCCATAAGAAAGTGTTCAGAGCTTGCTGATGTAAACATGTAAGTTCTTAAGCACTAAAATTTTTTTTAAATTTATTACATAATCTCGTGACAGCAGCAGTGAAAAAAACCTAGCCCCTTTGTACTTGAGAAAATTACAATTTTACATGAAAAATGGACAATAATGGCATAAATTAGTGCTTTTCAAAGTGAGTGTGATGGCCCCTCATTTGTGAGTACCTAAAGCAATTGAAAGTAATAAACTCGAGTAGAAAATTACAGAGGTTATCCTCTTATGATGCTAAGTGCTACTCTATGAAACTTGATTTGGTTAGATACATACACATTCTCTAGAGGTAATGTGTATGCTAAGGCGCATTATGGGCTGCCATAAAAAAGTACAAGGAACACTAACATAGATAACTATGACAGAGTGGTGTGTGTTTTTGTGAGTAATAATTTAGTACCCAAAAATATATGGGTGTCTTGGGTAAGAAAGAAGTTTCCACATGTCAAGTTTCCTCACAGAAGTTAAACATGTTTCTTTTTACTTTCTCACTTTTTGAGAGATTGGGCATCAGCGTAAAGGTATATTGTCTAGGAGCAAAGTTGTGAAATCTCTCCATCACATTGTCTAATCTGTTAGCTCAAGGGAGTATTCAGTGAAATATGTTTAAAAGCAATGCATGAAAAAGTGTAAGTAAATGAGTGTGAAAGGAACAATCAGAATAATGCCCAGTTAATTCAGCTACATTTTTGGACTATCCCTCTTCCTTGCTAAGATATAGTTTGTTCTGCATAAAAACTGTCATAGAAAACCGAGTGAGTAATTTCACAAGAAGTGCTTACATCTCCAATATTTTTATTTCCTACTGAATGAAAAAAGTTAAGTTTTAATATTCATTTTGTGGGAAACTTTTCTACTTCTTGTTTTCCTTAGGAGATTGACAATTTCCACAGTGCTATGGAGCCCCTCCAAAGCCTATTTTTATTTTTATTTCAAGTCAAGGACTGTCTCCCTTCTAACTCCAGAACAGTGAGTTCAAAGGGCAACTGGGACTCTTAGTCTCTACTGTCCAAAAGAAGGGCTTGTTTACACTGTAATTTAGCAGTACCTTTTTTCAGGTAGTAACTTTTTTTTATCCTGTTCCTCAGTGAGGCCAGCAATATCGCTGGCTTTCTTACAAAAAGAAATCTAGGGTTATAGAGCTCCTGAGGAATGGAAGAGGAATAGTGCAGGGTGAAATTGCAAGACTCCTTTATCGGGCAGTTTACCGTAGAAAGGCTCTTCATCAAATGCTCCTGAGATAGTGATATGTAGCAGTACAGTCATTAAAACTAAATCCTGTCAGTGGGAAATCTAATGGTGGTTTTCCTGATTGAATTTTACTAACACTTAAAGCATTTTATAAACAAGCAGTGGTGCTCTCTGCTTCTTAAAAACACGTAATACTAAGGAAAAAAAAGTCAACAAAATAGGAGACTTAGGGATATGCTTCACAAAAAATTCACCTAATTCTAATGGCAGAGTTTACTGCTGGCTCCGAATTTCTTTTGGAGAACAGAAATTAGAGAAATTGTTGAGCATTTATGTAAATTTTGCTTTCTAGCCTATTTTGTTAACATGTTGTATTTTGATATTAAAGAAGTTCATAAGTGCTTGCTTATTTCTTCACCTAAACATTCGTATGAATATTCATGTTTCAGGAAAATGAGATATGTTCACCTTAGGGCTTCTCCTGAACCCTGTCGCTATTCCTCTGCACTGTCAGCGCGGGCCCTGGAGGTTTGCCTGGGGAGGCCCGTATTGAAGATATCTGCGACATTGATTGATGGGATTTAACATGCTCATCTGAAAATTTTCATTCCTTTGTTGCTTTTTGGACTTTGTTTTTAAATTGATTGGGAATTAAATATTAGAAACTGTTGACAAGATATTTACTTTCTAGTATTTCCTTTTCTCATTTTCTCTTAATCAGAAAAAGAATAAACCAAAGGAACCACCAAAAGTACCCAAATCAGCACCATTTTTCATACCAACAGTTCCTGGCATTGTACCCAGATTTGCTGCACCTGAACAAAATAATGATCCTCAACAGGTAAAACACAACTTGGGACACTAAGTGTATGGGGGCCGGGGGTGGGGGGTGTTGTATTATACATTTGTAGTTCTTTACCAAGACACAGCTTTAAACATATATTAGAGTAAATTAATGATAGCTTTTAATTATACTATACAGTTTTTTGGCTACACTTGTGTTCTTTGAATAATGTGTATTTATTTTTATTTAAGTCTAAAGTGGTAAATCTTGGGATTTTGGCTCAAAAATCAGATTTCTGCTTGACACTTGAAGAAGGACTGGTAAATAATAAATGTAAGTTAAATTATAAAATATTTTACCAAGTATCTTCAGCTTATTTTACTTTATATGAGGAGAAATTTAATGAAATATTAGTATATTTCTTAGTAGCTGAAAGAAGATGATAAAAACTAAAAAGATTGAAACTGGTTTTACTCCGAAGTAACTTTACCTTTTTGTTTTAGTAATTCATTTTTGCTGTATTAAATGAGTGACACTAAACTCCGATGATATTGTTAGTAGAATAACCTTTTGAAAATCTTTTATACTTTATGGAAAATTAGAATTTTTTGCTTTTCTTTTTTTGTTTTTATTTACAAAAACAGTTTGCAGTATATTTGGGAATATAGCAGAGACTTTTGTTGTTTTTGGTGATTTCAGATATTCCCAAAGTATCTCATAAAAAAATAATTTTAAAATATATTGAATTAATAATAGATTTAAATTTTGAAAGCTGTAGTCTGTAGCTAATAATGGTAAATGATAAGAACTGTAAGCAATGAACAAAATCACTATCACTCTCTTAATTTATTCTCTTGTTTTCTGATTCAAATGCTTTTGTTTTTGTACCAAAAATACTCGCGTCCACATTGGCAAAGTCAGAAAATGGTACCGATGTGCCATTGTAAAAGGAGTAACTTGTTTTATTTATGGGGGCAGGGGGCCAGAGAAGGAAGAAAGCACTACTGTTTAGTATATACTGAAGGACAGAAAGTAAAATTAGACTTTTGTCATTGGTAGTGTTCCTTTTTAAAAAGGTAAAAGCATACTCATCAATACTGTAACCATCAAATGCCTCCCAATAACCCAATAAAACAGTTGTAAGTGCATAGAATATGTATTCATAGGATGCATATGAAATGAGTGTTTTTCTTTTAGAAAAGAAGTAGATTTGGGGTAGGCATTATGCAAATTGAAAGAAGCGAAGCAATGAAAGACAGGTAGCATGTGATTTCGTCTATAAGTGGAACCTAATCAACAAAATAAACAAGCAAACAAAATATAACCAGCAACATTGAAATAAAAAACAAACTGACAGGACTCAGAGGGGAGGAGGGAGAGTGATAATGGAAAAGCAGGGGAAGGGTCATCAAGGAACATGTATAAAGGACCCATCCACAAAGCCAAATGGGGGAAGGGTTGAGAGTGGGAGGTGGGGCGGGGTGGGGCTGGGGAAAGTGGTGGCGGGAAAATGTTGATGTGGGGATGGTGGGATAAATGGGTGGGGCGGAAGGGATAAAGGGGAGAGAAAAGATGAGACAACTGTAATAGCATAATCAGTAAAATATACAAAAAAATACAAAGGAGGAATAAGGTGAGGTCTTTCCCCTCATATATTTCTGTTCTGCTAGTGTTTCTTAATGAGGATGTGACACTTTTATAATTTTTTAACAATAAAAAAGAAAGTTAAATAAATTCCCCCACTTCATTCTATTTCCATTTGTAACTACTGTTGATAATTTGCTGTGTACATTTTACAGCCTTCTTATATTTAGATTTGTTCTGATTTATTTGTGAGCATCTTAAAGTGTCTGTTGTTCGACATTAATTAGACTTTCTTTAATAGCCGCAGCAGCAGGAAAAACCTTAAATTACTGAAAATGCAAAATCTTTAGTGCTTTTAGTACTTTTTATTGTATTACTCTCATCATTTGCACTGGTTTTATTTAGTTTGGGGGTTATTCCACTTAACAGGAAAAAATTAACTCACAGAATTTCCTATGCAATTTATATGTATGTTGCTTGGGATATGAAATGAAAACTGTAGTTTCCTAACTGAACTGATTATAGGTAATAACTGGATTATTTTTAAAACTTAATACAGATGAAGCTGCTCTTAACCTTCTGAAAGAATTAGGCCCATCAGGAATTGAAACAGAGCTGCGAAACTTGTCTCCTGACTGTGGCGGGTCTGTAGAAGTTATGCAGAGTTTCTTAAAAATGATTGGAATGGTGTTGGACACAAAACGTGATTTTGAGTTAGCCCAGGCATACCTAGCATTGTTTCTAAAGGTAAGTCTAATATAAGACAATACTTTCCAGTTTACCTTCCTCTAGAGTTATGTCTGATAGCACTTTCTGCAAAGATGGCAATATTCCATATCTGTACTGTCCAACATGGCAGCCATTTGTCTCACGTGGCTACTGTGACTCAGAAACTGAATTTTTTATTTTATAGGAATTTAATTAAATTTAAACAGTCAGCTGTGCCTAGTGACTACTGCATCCGACAGCTATACTGTGCAGCTTTGTAGTCTTTTTTTTTAACTCAGCACAGCCTTGACTCAACTCATTTTTCTGTGTCATCTATGAGATTCAGTATACTAAGCTATTAACTTTTTAAATAGTTACATTTTGGCTGCTTTTCTGTGATCATGAAGAGAAAGTCAGGTTTTATATTTTATGTTTTGTTTTTCCTACTGCTGAAATAAAAATATTTACTTCTGTCTCGGTTGAAAGAGTTTCAAGTGATTTGACAATAACAGTTGCTTTCATGACTAATATAATGGGGAACAAATGCTTATTTCAGTAGTATAATGTATTGAAGAAGGTACATGATGCTAATTTTCAATAGCAGCAGATATGATTGATTCTTCATCTATCATTAATATATAAAATCTTTTCACTTGATCTGATTTTTTTTTTCACCCTCACCCAAGGACATGCTTACTGATTTTACAGAGAGGGGAAGGGAGGGAGAGAGAGGGAGAGAAACATTGATCGATTGTCTCTCGTACATTCTCCAGCAGGTGACTGAACCCACAACCTAGGCATGTGCCCTGACCGGGAATCAAACCCATGACCCTTTGGTTTATGGGACCAGTGCTCCAGCCACCTGAGCAACACCAGCCAGGGCTGATTATTTAAAATTATGTAAAAAGTAGATATTTAGATGGTATCATGTAGGATGAAAAAACAGAAATGCCATTAATTGTTTCTATGTTCTTTCCCAAATTTAGCAGGTTTAGTTTCTGAATGTAAAGTTACTTAAATCTTTAGAAAATAAAGCAAAGATTACCAGTGGGTTACAATGAAAAGAGAAACTTAAAGAGCACAGAAATTGGGACTTGGTGTTAGAAATGTGTCCTTGTTTCTGGATCTGTTTCAGGACTTTACCTAAATGGAGGAGAATGGTGACCACTTCTCTTCTGCCAAGGGAGGGACAGTACCATAAAGGAATTCATATTAAGAAAAGTTTGATGGAGGAGAGGGAAATGGGAGATGATAATAAACCGCATTTAAGAGAAAAATATTCATAATGTTATCTTCTGACGTTCTTTGGTAGAAAGGTTGAATCCAGAATAAACAAAATTTTAATTTTCTTAAATTAAATGTGTTTTTTTTTTCAGTTACACCTTAAAATGCTTCCATCAGAGCCAAAACTTGTAGAAGAAATGACAAAGTTGTCATCACAGGTGGAAGAAAACTGGATTCATTTACAGTCACTCTTCAATCAAAGCATGTGTGTTTTAAATTATATAAAAAGTGCTTTATTATAAAAATAAATTTAAGTGACTTTTATAAATCAAAGACTTTCATTTTAAATGGGGTCAGTTTAACTCATATTTTGTTTTTCAAGTTTCATTGTGAAAGAAAATAAATGCTAAAAGTACTTACTAGTCTGTCATTTTCCACTTAAAAATACTTTATTGAAATAAAATTATACCAGCTTTTTGTTTTAAAGACCTAAGGAACTAGTCACATGATTGATTTTCTGAGTCTCTTCACATCATTTGTGTATGACTTTTTTTTATTGTTTTCACAAGCTCATGTTTTTTAATATTTGTTGCATGTAAGAGATGCTGGATGTTTTGTGCAAAATATTGCTTAATTATGTTGAGATAAACCAGGTACATACTATAGGTAAAGAACCACCTTTGTGATATGAAGTTAAAAGGTGTTTCCTTTCTTGGTGGCCTTTGCTGAACACATGGATCATTGACCCTTAGAGCTGGGAGGTGTGTCAGACATCAGCGCAGCCCTCTGGAAATGCGGAAAAGGAAGCCGATGCAGTCAGCCTCAGGTTTTCTAACATTGCCCTAGTGCTCTCTCCATTGTTGTCTTTTTTAAAAATTATTTTTACTGTATTTTTTCCATTACCATTTATCCCCCTTATACCTCCTTCCCCTTTCCAGTCACCACACCGTTGTCCATTTCCATGCGTCCTTTATCCTTTTGCCCAGTCCTTCCACCTCCTAATATGCTCCCCCCACCCAGAGCTGTCAGTCCACTCTCTCTGTGGAGAAAGGGGAACCCTTCTGCACTGTTGGTGGGAATGCAGATTGTTGCAGCCACTGTGGAAAGAAGTGTGGAGATACATCAAAAAAATTAAAAACAGAACTGCCTTATGACACAGCAATTCCAATTCTGGGAATTTATCCAAAGAAATCCAAAACAATTCAAAAGAACATGAGCACCCCTATGTTCATTGCAGTGTTACTTACGATCACCAAGATATGGAAGCAGCCCAAGTGTCCATCAATAGATGAGTGGATAAAACAACTGCGGCACATTTACACAATGGAATACTGCTCAGCCTAAAAAAAGAAAGCTTTAACCATTTGCAACATGGACCTGGAGGACATTATGCTAAGTGAAATAAGCCAGTCAGCGAAAGACACCATGTGATTTCACTCATGTGGAATCTAATGAACAAAGCTGAACAAGCATTGTTTGTAGCCTTTCTAAATCAGGAATGCAAGAAGCAAATTGCTGCAAGAGACAGTTGAACAGATACTCGAGGTAGGTGAGGGAAATTCCGAATTCACTGAGGGTATCCTTTAAGGGTTTTCCTCACTGATAACCTTTGTATTTGGCAAGAACCTGCTGAGTATATGTTACTTTCATTGCCATTGTGAAACCAGATAGTTCTGGCAGTTCCTCTTTTCTCATTATTTTCTTTCCCTGTTGCAAAACTTCAGCAATATGTGAATTAAAAATAAGCAATTTTCAAAAGCACAGTGCTCTAAAAACTTTATATACTCAAAAGTAGTGTCATTCATAAAATACACCTGGTTATATTTGAATGCCAATATCATTATTAGGACAAGGTTTTACAGAATAATCTGCAGGAGGAACAGTCCTCACAAGTTGTTTTCAGTGACAAGTGTTTCGGTTTAAAGTATAAGGTAGCATTAGTAAGCTGCTGAAGGAATAAGCCAATTTGGTTTTGTACTGTTTTGTTTTTCTTTTAGAAACATCTATAAACTTAGAGCCACTGATCAAAATAATAAGGACTTTTTAAGTTCTAATCTGAGAAACTATTTCCCTCTCCCCCAAATACTATAGACTAAAGATGTGGCAAAATTCCAATATACAAACATGTACCATGTGAAGATTATAAAGAGACTGAAAATAGAGCTCTAAACAGAAATTGTATTGCTTTTATAAATCTTGAACTGAATTTTTTCTTTCAAATAATACAGAAGTTGAATGTGTTTTTATTGAAGGTACTGTTTTATTTAGATACAGCCTCATTTTTAGGTAATTTTTCAGAATGTTACCTGTGTGTTTGCCGTCAAGAAAGGGAAGGGGGAAAGAAATACAAAGGAGAATTTATGTGTATATTTTTTCTTATGTATCAGTCTTTGCATGCTGTTTTTTCTTTAAAATTCAAATTACAAATGTAGTATATGACATTTTACTTGTAAAGAGATCAGAGACAAGTCTGTCTTTGACAGTGACCTTCAATCTCAATATCTTCCCTAGAAGTAACAGTTGTTAACTTTCATCTACACCTTTTTTCCATGAATGTATATATATGTTATATATAGCCAGAGGAAATAAATGTATAGTTTTGGTTTTTACATAAATATATGTATGTATCATTTGGCAGCTTTTCTGCTTGGTTTCTTTTATTTCATTGTAATCATTTAAGCTCTTTATTATTGTATTCCACAACCTGTGTAGCCTATAATGGAAAGTTAGGTTAAATTCCTTTTTCTTTCTAATTACAAACAATGCTGAAAGAATTTCATCCTGTATGTCTCTTCATGTTCATACAAAGATTTCTCTGGGTACATACACATAATGGAATACTACTTGGCCATAAACAGAAATGAAATCTTACCTTTTATAGCAGCATGGATGGACCTAGAGGACATTATGCTAAGTGAAATAAGTCAGACAGAGGAAGACAAACATCATATGATTTACTTGTATGTGGGATCCAAAGAACAAAATAAATTGAGACAGACCCATAGATACAGAAAATAGACTGACAGTTGATGGAGGGGAAGGGTGTTGGGGGATTGGGTGAAAAAGGTGAAGGAGCCAAGAAGTACATATTGGTAGTTGCAGAATAGTTAGGGATGTGAATTACAGCATAGGGAATATAGTCAATAATATTGTAATAACTGTATGGAGCCAGATGGGTACTTGAAATATCGGGGACCCTACTGTAAGGTACATGATTATCTAACCATATTTACATCTAAAACTAATGCAAAATAATATTCAATGTAAATTATAATTGAAAAATACAAAAAGATTTCTCTGTAGAATAAAATATGCTTTTGAGTGGCTGGGCCAGATTAGGCAGTTTTAAAGATAGGTCATTTGGTTTCTAAAATGGCTGTTAACAATTTATTTCTCCTCAGCAATGAATGACTACCTGCTCCCCATATCATTAAAGGCATTTGATACTAGGTTTTTAAAATATTTTATTAACCTAATGGGTGAAAACTTACCATGAATATTTAAAAATCTAATGAAGTGAAGATAGGCATCTTTACATATACTTTTATTATGCCTTTTATTAATGACCTCTGAAAAGCCGTTGTGTCTGAAACTATTGGGTTTACACAAATGGAAGCTTACTGGAAGGAGCAGCAGAGGGTTTGATAGTTTTTGTAATGTTTCCAGTATATTTTGTCTTGTCCTGAAAGTGGTTTTAGATCAGACAACTAGCCTTTAGTTTATAACCAAAATAAAAAGTAAGCTTGAAATGATGGCCCTCCTGCTTAAGCTGTATTTCCTTTTATTATCAGGAGAGACTCTTGTTGTGGTATTTAAATGGTTGGGGACTGACATGATTTGTTCTGATTGTGATTTATTTAGAAGGATAAGCATATGTTTATTTTAGAAGATTTTTATATTTTTCATGTGAATTATTTTTTACACCGTTCATTTTTCTATTGAATGACTTGTGTTTTTATCTCATGGTTTCATTAGGAGTTTTTCATAGTTGAGATAATCAGTCTTTGATGTCTGTTAACAATATTTTCTTAGTCACTTGTCTTAAATTTTACTTATGATGTCTTTTTGTAGATGTTTTATACTTACATATGGTCAAGTTGATAAATAATTTTATAACCTTTATTTCAAAATGTAAAACACATTCTGTATTTTCCTGCAACACATTTATGTATGCACCTAGATCTTCATCTAGAATTGATTTTTGTGAAGTGTCAAATATGGAGGTACTGTTATTCAAAAGTTCAAAACTATTTGCCAAAGTTCATTCTTTATTCACTGATTTGAAATTTGTTTTATTATGTGCTAAATTCTTTCATTGAAGTATTTAATTTCTCTAGTAATGTATTGCTTTGATTATAGTTTTCTGGTATGTTTACAGATTTGGTGGGGGAAAACCTAATGATTTTTTTAAATTTCTCGGCTTTTGATGAGCATATCTTCTTGAAGTTTTCATATTGGCCACACTAAATATATAGTATTGATTTGGAGAGAATTGCAGTAGTATTTCTCTTCAAGAACAATATATGTCTTCATTAAACCAGATCTTCTGTGGGCTGCTTTTGTTTTCATAAGATTTCTTTTTTAATCACATATTTTTTACAAATTTATTTCTGAGGGTTGTGGTTTTGTTGCTATAGTGAAATATAACTTTTTAAAATATATTTTATAATTGGTTACTGCTGTCATGGTAAGAGCAATTTAATTTTTAATATGCTGATTTATTACTATTCTGTGGAAGTTTCAGTATATTCTTAGGAAATCTAAGAGAATCCCACCTTCTACAACTGTAAGACTTCATTTTCTATTCAATGTCTTATTTCATCATTTTGTTAGGATTGCTTTAGCTGTGATCTGTCACAGAACGTTGGGAAGTAGCAGTGCTTAGCAGAAACTTTTGGCTGATTTCAGTGGAAATATTTTTACTGTCCCACCATTAAGGATAACGTATGCTCTGAATTTCTGGTAGATACTCTTGTTAAGTTCTATTTTATTACTAATTTACTACTTTTTAAACTAGAGGTAAGTATAGAATTTTATCAAGAGATTTCTCTGCATATATTGAAAAATCAATATTTCCTTTAATTGGTACAATTCAGTGAATTTTATTCAGATTTTTATTACTGAATCATATTTTTATTCCCGGGATAGAACTGTTTCAGACAATAGAAACAGTTCTATTAGAACTGTCTAATAGAAACAGACAATAGAAAATGTCTGTTTCATGAGATTATCTAGACTTGATATATTTTTCAAATTTGCTTAAATAGGGAAAAAAGTCATGCATAAAGTCTATTATATGGTGATTTTTGGGCTATATGATTTTTTCTGCAGTCACTAAACTAATTGGTTTTCTGTCTCATCTCAAGAAATTATATTTTTCTTACAAATCATGACTTTAATACAGATTTCACATTTATTAGTGTAAGTTATCATGGTTATGCCTTTTTATTAAGCACTCCGTTGCAAATGACAGAAGCTCAACTCAAATACATGAGTGCAAAGTCCAGGGATAAAAATTGACTTTACTGTTAGATCCAGGGGTTACTTGGGATCAGTCAGCTTGTCCATCTCCCTCTTTTGCTCTCCTCATTATTGACTAAGTGTTCATTCAAGATCTCTCACTCCCTGATTCTTCAGATACTTACTGAGGACCTACCATGTGCCAGAATTTTATTTGTGCTGGGGTATACTTGGTCAAAATTTGAGGCAATCCAGCTGCCAGGAGCTCTGAATTTGCATATTTCCCCCCTAAACTACTTAGAAAGTGATCATCTTTTTAAAAACCCTGAAATATATCTGAATGAGCCTACTTAAACTTTGGAACCTAGTGGAGGGGTAATTGTATGGTAACATTTAGGCAGACGGAGTGGACAGCAACAGCTCACAGTTTTCCATGACTGGATGATGTTTGGAGAGCTCTGGAAGTTTCCACCGGCTTCCTGAGGGGAATGAGGGAGAGAGCTGGAAGAGTGCCAACAGGCTGGCTGTAGGGCCGCTGTGGCAGAGTGAGCGGGAACCCCGTGGCAGAGTGGCAGCGGCACCCTCGCCCGGGCCCGGTTGGAAAGCTGGCTGAAGCGTAAAGCACGTGGTAGTGGTGGTGGATGGAAGAATTGGATGGAGAGATCTGGCAACACAGAAGGTTTTTCCTTTACCCACATGACATTTTGAAAAGAAAGGAGTGGATCGAACTGCTGAGATGAAAGAAACCAGCTTAGTCGAAAATTTGAACACACATTTTCACTAATGTTCAATCGACTAAGCTAATGTGAAAAGGACTGAGAAATTTTATTTGGTAATTTTGCACCCCTTCCCCCAAATCCAGAGGTAAGAGGGCTTATGATGAAATTTAATCAGTTATATAAAATAACAAATTCTGATTTTTTTATCTACTACTGTATGCTGAATTTCCACTTCCAGTTATGCTAATTTCTAGTTCCAGCTGAATTCTGCTAAATGTCTCTAAAGAAGTGTATGAAATTTTCAATAGTTTTTATCTATATTTTTAAAAAAGTGATTTATCTACACAGACATGTAGGTAACAGTGATGAAATACTCGCTGAAAAAAATAAGAATGGTATAAATCCTAACAATATTTAGCAATATCATTTATTATGGCTAGGAATGGACATTTCAAATCAGTATTTTTTTGTTACCATTCAGATTTTTCCACTATCTGATTAAATTCCACTCTTTACAACTTATTTATTTTGGCTCTTTTTCCCCATCTAACTTTCCAGGCTTGCCTCTCTCCCATTACTTTGGTTCCTTTCCTCATTCCTGACCACGCCCTGCTCTCTAGAGTAAATATTATGGAAGCCCAGTGGGCGAATACGTAGCAGATGAGTAGTTCGCCCAACCTGAGCTCACCTTACCACTTAGATTGAGTCTCGTAGTATACCAAAAGGTGACAGCATACCCATCTACCACTGTGTTGCACTTTCGTCATTCATTCAATGACTTACTCTTTTTTCTCATCAAATACTAGGCACGTACTCTGTCTCAGGTGCTGTTTCATGCTCTTGAAATATATCAGAAAGCAAAACATGCAAGGATTTCTGGTCCTTATGGAGCTTAATTTTAGCAAATCATTCTCATATTTTTTGTGTGGCCTCCTTGCTTTGCTCTTCTTTAGAGCAAAGATAAAAATTGTTTCTAAGCCTTTACACTTTGCAAAAAGAGTGATTGCCCGAAGTCTCTCTCCTTGTTTTTAAGTATGGAGCATATGTGCCTTGTGTGTGAGTGTGTACATGCGTGTGTGTGTGTGGACAGAAGGTCTCAAGTAGCTTCTCAATGTACATGCATACACCTGCAAAGAGGAAAGTAAATGACAAAATGCCTGCATGCTGTTTGCTGTCGTTCATGTTTTAACAGGATTTGATTATAGCATAGAAAAGTAATGCATAAGAAGAGAAAATAGGAAGAAAAAAAAAACCCCTACTCTTTTTTTCTGAAGGCACCACCTGTCCGTTTCTGGAGGAAATGGGTTGGTACTACATGGACAGATTTGGGGAAGCAAAAGCAAGGCATTGGCCTTGACATGTTTGTCATATGTGGTTTAGGGAGCTGAGGGGCCACTCCCCAGGGGGCTGGGTGCCAGTGTTAGCTGTCGGCACAGTGAACACAGTCTAACCCAATGGGAAAGTGGCAGCAAGGAATAGGATGTGTCGTTTATGCCTTTTGCTGTGGTAATAAGGAGGTGAGGTGAAGGACAACACACAATGGGGACTGTAATGTGTGAGGAAGTGCCAGATGTACGTGGGGACCTGTGTGCTTCTCTCATCTCTCAACCCACCCCATTCCTTCTCCTCAGTGTTTCAGTGAGTGTCCTATGTGGGGTTCCACAGGGTGTTGGAGATGCTGATGCAAATGAGACAAGGTGCCTGACACCCAGCTCCAGGAGATGAGCCATGCGGGAGGAAAGGCAGAACGGCACGGAGAAGAGAGCAACTACCATGGATCTTGAAAGGGAGGCGGGTGGAGAGCGGGGTGCACAGCAGACAATTCAGAAACCAAGGGGAAATGAAAAGGCCGTGGAAGGTCAGGGGTGGCTAGCGCTAGCTGATTGTTACCTCTGAGGGTGTGTGGAGGCTGACGGTCCGTGAACTGAGTGCAAAGGAAACTCACTTTTCTGCATTGTTGCACGGCAAAAATTTTTTTAATTAGACAAAATAGGACAAAATGTTAACGACTGTTGATTCTGGCCATTGATATATTTACATTCCTGTACTCTTCGTATTGAGATATTTACCCTATTGCACTTTATTCTTTTAGTCTTCATTATTTTTTAAAATAAAAGTGATTATATTTATCACCATCCATATGTACATACATCCTATTATGTATGTGTATATCTTGTGTGGCTGGCCAGAATTTCACTTCCTCCCGTAAAAGCTACAATTGTGTTTATTGCCCAAATCACTAAACATTCCCAGCAACCTGTAGGTTCCACTTGACCTGATAACACACACTTGGAAGTGAGTCCCTAGCATTTTCTCTCTGACGGGAGAGGATGGTTTCCAGGTCTTGTCTCATCTCTGCACTGTGCTGATATGAGCTGGGAGGCAGGAGGCCCATGAGTCACCTGGCACTTTGCTGAGCCTGGAGCTCCTCCAGGAAGTGGTGGGAAGTCAACTCTTGGCAGAAAAGATCCTCACTTAAATGACGTGGTATGGACCTGAGGTTTCCCAGAAAGCATGAGGAACACTGGGGTGGAGAGTTTCACTTGCCTTTAACAATCAACAGATATAATCCACTTGGTTCCACAGGAACTAAATGGCAAAGAAACATAGTCTCAATGAGCTTATCTCTTTATCCTTTACCAGAGCTCAAAGAGGGAAATTACCATGCCCTTTCCTGCTGGGACCTGACAGTCACTTACCAAGTATACCACACCTTGTATCGCTTGAAACAAATTTTATCTTTAAAAAATACTAATTCTTCAAAAGTTGTTATTCTCTTCGGAAACAAAATACTTCTTTTCCTCAGAGTTCTTATGTAGCATAACCCCTGAGCAGACAGCATTGTCCAGAGGCACTCATAAATTTAGATTACATGGACAGACTGCCTCACTGTTTTCCTAGGCCTTCAAAGGGCTCAACCCAGTTGGTTTCCTCTTCTTTTGCCAATGTAGCCATTGTATCCCATGGCTCTACCTCTGCTAGTGCTCTTGCCCTCAGCTGAACTTCCAAGTTTACTATGGAGTCCCAATGTTGCGCATGCAAGAATTCAGTAAAGACCTAATGTCATGGTTTTTATAGAGCAAGCCAGTGTTTCCTGGGGGTCCTTGAAATCTTTTCAGAGGGTCAGCAGAATATGATGAAAAACCATTTTCATAATAAAGCTGAGAAGTTATTTGATAATTCGATCTCAGTACTTCAGATGCAGAAAATATCAATAGGTATTATCTATGTAACCAAAGCTTGGTAGGGTTATTGATAATTTTTAAGAGTGAAGGAGTCCTGAGACCAAAAATGCTGAGAGTTACTACCCCCTACTTGATAGGTGAAGGAAATATGTACCCTCACCGAGAGGTGCCAGCATTTACTATGCAATACCCTATGTTCATCTCCAAAAATGCCTTACAACTTGATGTGCCAAGATGTGGAATATGAATCGATGTGACTTTCAGATCCTCTGAGAAAGCCAGTGGGCCCGGGCAGCTGTCAGGCTTTGAGATTCCATTCAACCTTAGATTTAGTTGGGATTAGTGGTCTATAGTTCAGTTAGGACCTGATGGCAAACTTTGGCTTAAGACAATGAAGTGATAAATCAATATGTCTAAGTTGTTAATAATAAAATGTAACAGTCTGGGTGTTTGAAATTAGCTTCAGCTATTTTCAGCAGAAAATAAACTTATGAACATTAGGAAATCTTTCCAAATCTTTTGTGGGCCATGTGGCTGAGAACCACATCTAGATTATTCCAAGCCTCTTGCATGCTGATAGTGGCCCCAGGGCTGGGTGTCCCTGGTGCTTCTGAAGACTGGGGGTCTTGACCACCACCCTCGTTGGAGCAGATTCTACACAGTGTCTCCTCCACAGCAATGCCTTGCAATCATATTGTCACATGGGTGCCTCCAGTTGTAACAATCTAAGGCTCATGCCTGAACCCAAGTCACAAGCGAGGCCAAGAGAGTGAAGCCTTGGGCTCTGTGAGGCAGCAACTGTGAGTGGGAAATTCTCCAAAAATAGAGTGTTCATAAGGTATTTGGAGTAAAAAGGAAAAAAGTAGAACAGACATCCCCACAGCCCTGTCCTGGGCTACCCAACACGAGCCCTTCTATATTTAGACTTCCCAGCAGCAGCAACAGCGGCAACTATAAAATACTATCTTTCATACCGATAAAAACACACTCACCATCTTCCCTGTTACCTGGGTGAAACATTTTTCTATCCGTTAAAAATGATTTCAAGATTAAGTAACAGAAAATCCCAGCTACTCATGATTTCTACAAACTGTTTGCATTTATTTTTTAATATACATCGAAAAGCCTAGAGGTAGGCGGTTATGTTCACATTGGTTCAGTTTTCAGTGATGCTGTAAAGGACATAGGGGGTTCTTCCTACTTCCTCTGCTTCATTTTTATGATAGAGGCAAAGTTCCCCATCTCTCTCATTTTGTAGTTTTAAGGTGGCTGCCAGTAACTGTAGACTTCAGACCTCATCACTCCTTCCCAAGCAGGGAACGAGAGAGAGGCACAATTATTTCTCCATTGGAAACATCCTCAACTGCCCCCCAAACAGACTCCTCCTAAGTGTCACTGGGCAGAACTGGCTCACGTGGCTACCATTTAGGCTATCACCAATAAAGAGAAATGGTTAATTTAAACAAAACATGATTTAACCCCCAGGGCTGGGGAAAAAGAATAACGGACAACATCTAAACACTATGCTGTTAAAGGGAAGAAATGGCAGACATTGCTATTACATTGGCAGTGGACACTGTGCTTTGTTCATGATACAAACTAAGAAACAAAAAGCCTTACACCGTGCATTGTTTACTAGAGGCTGTTTTCATTGAGTTATGAGTTAAATATGATTTCAAGGAAAGAAATTTGGCACATAATTTGTGTCACATTAGATGACTCTTTGCTAAGAGCCATACTGCTATCAATTCTACAAGTGTATAAATTAATAATAGTAAAATATTTTAGTAGGAATGGAAGTGCATAGATGTAAAGGAAGGTTTAAATGGTCCAAAATGGTGCAAAGGTTTTTCTGCCTTGTGAGCCTGGCTCACCGTCTCTTTGAGTAGCGAAGAGTGTGATACGCAACACTTCTAGAGTGATAGACAACAGTTCTAGAATTCATAGCAATATGGCTCTTAGCAAAGAATCTAGATGGTAAGGTTTAAAGACAAAGATGACTTTGTGACAAAGTCTGATCCTGCTCCTCTGTATAAATTTGCTTTTTAATAACAGCCTAAATTCCAGGCTTCCTCCAACTTAAGGGCTAGTACCAGGTGGTCTCATTGGTCTCATCTGTCCTACCCCCTCAGGTCCTCACAGTGCTGATTCAGTATGAACCTAGTAATTCCTCAAATTATTGTTTAAAAAAACTTTATTAAGGTTATAATTGACATACAAAGTTGCACATGTAATGGATACTTCTCGATGAGTCTGGACACTTGCATACACCCAGATGGCTTTGCCTCATCATGGCTGCATCACAGTGCCCTCTGCTGATTCCTAGAGTCCAATGCTCATTCTGCAAGAGGAAGGCAAGGCAATCACAGGTCTAGCACAGGATGTGTGGGCTAAGTGCTGATGAGTCAGTCTTATGAGCATCTCGTCTACTAGTAGCAACACCTTGTTAAAGCTAAGGATGGAGAAGACAGTTCAACCAAGTGATGGCAAACAGCTGATTCTAGCTTGTCCTTTTATCTAAAAATGTTAAATGACCTAATATGACAAAGAATATCCTATGGAAGTTTTCAGCACATATTCCAGGGGGTATATATGGGATAAAAAGCCATTCAATGTTTAATAGCATTAAAACATGCTACATTCAGAAAAATAAAAAGAATGTTTAACTTAAAGATAAAGCTGTATCTATAAATTTTACTTTCCATTAAAGACAAAGTGACAGAAAGAGAAATTACATATTTTAAGGAAAGAAAGTATATCACATCACTTTCCAGGAACAACTATTGCTACGTTTTAAATGAATTCTGAAGAAAATAAATGTAAATAATATAGAACATAGAGTGCGCCCTGTTTTTTTCTCCTGAAACTTATTATAGCAACTTAAAAATATACCTCTTCGTTCTCCTTCCGTCAAAAACAGCAGTGGCCAGAAAATTGTTGGCTGTGAAAAACTGACATCAATCACAATTAGTATCCTGTAAAAAGTAGTTTGTTCTCCAAAATTTCCTCAAGTTTAAGGCTTTAATCTGCTCCCAGGCTGTGGACTTGCACCTCATAAGAATGAGTGATGGCAGCTTTAGATCATTTTATACCTGACCTCCTCAACTATAACCCCCTTGACCATTAATTATAGAAGGCGAATACAAAGTTCGGAGATAGCAAGGAACCAGGAGGAGGAAGTGAAGAGATAGCAAGGAACCAGGAGGAGGAAGAGACAATGAAGAAAGACAGCTCTAGGTGCACACCCTCCCTGCTTGTCCTGGGTGTATCTGTAACTCCCTGCCTCCATCTGGCCGACATTCCCGTCCCTGTGCTGCTGATGGATTGAGGACGAACTCCCCATTCTGCCACTCAGTCCCAGAATACAGTACAATACTTGGCCTATTTCTCTGTATTCCACCATTTTACCATACTTACCCTATTCCTTTCTTGAACACATGCTAATCTTTAGCCACTTGTGCTGCTTACTTGAAATTTTCCACATGTGCCCATGGCTTTCCCACTTTGTGGTTTTGCTCATGCCCTCTGCTCCACCTAGGATACCCTCCCTGTCAATTTCCAAATATAAAAGGAGAAAACATTGCTTCTGGATTAAGCCTCACCCACTGGCAGGCCTAATGGAAGCCCTGGAGTCCTTTCAGCTTTAAAATGAGGGTTAAAAAACCACGTTGCTCACCAACACTCATGGAAAGTGCTACACCCACAAAAAAGCTGTTTCTCATCACCCATGATAATTGCAAGTCTCTTGGGCACCTCCTTGTGATATGTGACTGGGGAGTGTGCTGCTGAAGTACCTTCATGGTGGAGGAGAGGACATCTGTGTCCTGAGGGCCATGGGTGAGCGTCTAAAATAATCTAGCTTACGTTTTTTAGAAACTGTATTTTTTGCACTTTACAATGTATGTGTTCATTTTCATGTAAAATAATGAATAAATTTTCACTCGATGTGTGCCAGGACCCATTGATGATTCAGCAAATGGTCTCCAGGTATATGTTGATAACCTGGAACACTCCCCAGAAGGTTGCCTCTAGCTTTTAAACAGACCAGTAAAGTTTTCAGTACAGTCGTCCCCCCTTATCTGTGGCAGATGTGTTCTAAGGCCTCCAGCGGATGCCTGAAACTATGGGTCATACCAACCCCTATATATATGTTTTTTCCTATACATACATACCTAACATAAACTCTAATTTATAAGTTATGCACAATAACAGATTAATAATAATAACTAATAATAAAATAGATTATAACAATATACTGTAATAAAAGTTAGATGAATGTGGTCTCTTTCTCTTCCTCAAAATATCTTTGACTGTTCTCACCCTTCTTGTGATGATGTGAGATGACACAAAGTCTACATGATGAAATTAAGTGAGGTATTCAGAACAGCATACGATTTAAAACTTATGAATTGTTTATTTCTGGAATTTTTCATTTAATATTTTCAGATCATGGTTGACCGCAGGTAACTGAAACCATGGAAAGCAAACTTGCAGAAAAGGGAGGACTACTGTCTGTGAGTGTGCTGCAGGTACGTCAGCACTTTCTATTTGCCAATGTGTGATCAGCATAATGGGTCCATTGCCTGTGCCCTGTTCCTGAATCTTGTGTATGAGCAGCATGTTCCTGCCAGGTCACTTGGGTTCAGACAGAACTAGGCTGTCACTTATCTATGAATCCCTAGTATTGACTGACAAGGTTGCTTGAGTACTTGCTCAATGAGTATCTGGTTCAGGTAATTAAAATGAATGAAGAAGAGAGGAAAGTGAATCAACTGAATCAGACCCTTCATTTCAAAGCTTAAAGGACCCTGAAGCTTCCATTGGGCCTGCTAGAGGGTTGGGCTTTGCTCCAGAAGCAATGCTTTTTCCTTCACCTCAGCCCCTTCCTTTCTCCCTGCGGGCCCCCATACTAAACCTTGACATTGTTATTTATTTAAATGAGCATAAGCTAAGAAATTATGAAACAAAAGGGTAAAAAAATACTATCCTGACGAGCAGGGATTAGAACTCTGAGGCAAGCATCCTGTCCAAATGCTACTGTGGTACCATGGGTCTGGAACTCGGAACTCTGAGGACAGTGGTGCCCGGTACTTGGAGGAGGTGCCACATGGAGACAGGACCAGACCTGGAAGGAGGCAGCATTGCCCAACTGGTACTGGTGCCTCTAACTGGATGCTCTGAGGCTGTGAGATTCTAGCAGTCTGGAAAAATCGCAAACTGGAATCAGCTGTGCTTCTGGAAGAACTAGCTGCTTCTAGATCAAAACAGTGCTGCTGGGGAGCTGCTGACTGGAACAGGGAGCACACAAGGAAGAGAACGTCTCTCCCATTCCAGCCTTGCAGTTTCCCTTCAGCAGCTCTTGTCAGAGGAGCCTGACAGGACTCTAGAGAGAACCCCTGTCTTCTCTACCCGCAAGACAATAGCAGGAACACAATTTCCCTGTAGTAATCAGGATAAATCACCCAGGCAGAAGCATCAACTTACAGTTCAATGGAACCTTTGATTTTTTTCCCCGGGGGAAGCATTTCTTTCTTAGGAGTGAAAACTTCCAAACGGAGGAGCTCAAAGCTGAGGGGAAGGGAAGCAAGGACTCTGAGAGAGGATAATTAAAGTTCAGTCACTCCCACTTTCACCACTTCACTCTCAGATTTGGACATTCTGGTTATGGGAGAAACAGCCCCATATATTTGTTGTTGAATCAAAACATATTCTGCGTTCTGTAAGATAATATCAATTCTCTCAGGCTAGCATCATACTTGAGTCTTCAGTAAGCTCAACTAAGATCATAATTGAGTCTTCAGTAGGCTATTCAACTGTCCATCGGGCCACATCCTTCTGTAGAATCAGGGTCATGGTAAGACCAGTGAGCTCCATAAGCATGAGCTCACTGATGTTCTTTTGCCATCATAGGAGTTTTTTGATACAAAATAATATGGGAATCACATGTTGGTAAAAAAAAAAAAAAAAAAAAAAAAAAAGCTCTCCATAAGTTCTTACAGAGTGGTGGCTGCCAGAAATATGAAAGACAAGAAACACAAATGCATACCTGAAGTATGAGCCTATTCTAGTGAGGACAGACTGTTGCCCTGCCATGATTGAAGAGTTTCAATGGACTCAGCCTGCTGCCAGGTGGTTGGCTGCTGATTCTCCCAGGAAGTGCTGGTATATTGGACCTTCAGCACTAGTCTCTGCTGTGCACAAGCAAAGCATCGGCAGTAGCGGTAGGGAGGGCAGCCTGTGCACTTTCTTAAGACTCTGCCCCATCCCTGATGCCATGGCCATTTTGCACTTTAAACAAGCACCAGGGTGGCTGGGACAAAGGCCAGCTGACATGCACAGAATGCGCCTTCTTGTCCACTTGGTTATTGAAAGCTTCCTCTGTAGTGGATGCTCTTTGGCAATATTCATATGGGACAGAAATACCTTTACCTTTATCCATTCTGAGAGTCAATACTCTAAAGTTGTACAACTAATCAAAGTTCACATAGTGTTTTGGGCATAGAGTGCCCAGCACACGAATTAGCCAAGTGGATTAAGCCCAGGGGAGTTGTCTGGATATACGCACAGTAGCCCCCAAGCATTACTTTAGCTGTTGAATTCATCCAGAGTGATGCTACATAGTACTCATGGCACTTATCTGCTGATATGGGAGTGAAGGAAGCTGCAACGATATTCTGTCAGAGGCTTCAAGTTCTCACATATATAAAAGCCCTGACAGGAGCTAGTAGATCATTCGTTCTAGGAATCTATCATTTTAAAGGTATCTCAAATCTGGTAACATTTTCCACTTTCTCCTCTGACAGTCACTTAACATGATTATATATTCTTCTGCCCTTGTAGCACTAAGGACCCAGTAGGTAAGCAACACTTTCCCACCCCCACCATACCCTCCTCCCCTCCCATACTGCAGAAGAACCATACACCAACATTGCCGTTCAATCAAGACTCATACTTCTAAAGTTAAACTAAACATTAAAGTTAACATCTAAAGTTAAAGGGGGCGAGTGGAAACTAAATAGTAATTAAGAACCATTCAGATGATTGATTGACTCCCTTAGCATTCCCTAATGCTTACAAATATTTTGATATTTTCTGTAGTGGTTATGGTACAGGAGCAAGGAGCATGACAGAATGGCCGAAGGGCTTGCTCGGTCTCAAGATGTTTCTGAGGAAGTGTGTTCCATGAAAGAAAATCAAAGTCATCCTTCTACATATGTGGGATTGTAGATTTCTGAAGGAAAAGTTAATAAAGGATCTCATCTCAGGATTTACATTTATTGACCTCACTTGATTACTCCACATAAATTCTATTTAATCTTCCCATTACGTCTGAGCAATGAAGTCACTTGAAGTAGTCTGGCCAAGATCACTCTCTAGTTAGTAGCAGACAGCCTTTCTGCCTCCAAAGTCTATTCACTTAAGGAAACTTGTGCAATGTCATTAATGTTAAACCAAGATTTTTTTTTTCTTTGCTTCTTTCATAACATCTGGGATGTCCTGGCTGGAATTCATTAGTACTAGTAAACTCCTGTTCACCTTGGGGAAAAAATATGTACTTTTGCAGATGAAAAAAATGACCTACTAATTTTCTGATCAACTCTCTCACTGAGCTGGTGCTTTGTTGGGAACAGCTGTGAAAAGAGCACACCCAATTGCCTTCTGGACTTGTTTCTTTGGAAAGTATATCAGAAAAATAACCTGGCTATTAGAGGGCAGGTTTTGATCCCTTTCAAATCCCAGCACCCTCAGAGCCATAGAATTATTTGGAAACTGACTTCCTGACTCACATATTCTTCTGGCGAACTTCACTACTTCCAGAGGAGAAAAACTGCTGCCAGTCAGAAACTGATTGGTTGTTTACCTACATTCTTCTCACCTTTCAAAAAGGCAACTGAAACCTAAGGGTCTTTGACTTATGGAAAGTGCTGGCAAGGCTACTGGCAATGTCTGTGGCAGCCTTTTCTTTTCTTTTCTGAGCTTTCCTCTTGGAATCTAATTTATGTATAGTATAGATACTTAATACTCAGCTCAATAAAATTTTACAATTATATGTACTAAGGAAACTATTAAACAAAACAAGATGTAGAATATTTCCATCACCTTAGAACGTTACCTCTTGATCCTTTCTGGTCAATGCACTTCTTCCTCAGACACACATCCAAGAAGCAGCTACTCTTGATTTTTATAACCAAAGATTAATGTTGCCTGTTCTTACATTTTATATATGTAGAATAAAACAGTGTGTGTTTTTGTGTCCAGCCTCTTTCACTCAACATAATGTCTTGAGATCCATTCATGTTTTTGTGTATATCAGTAGTTTTTCCTTTTCATTTGCTGCAATTTATTTACTTATTTTTCCATTTTATAGACATTTTGGTTGTTTCCATTAGGTTAGCCAAAAAGTCCATATGTTTTTTTTCTGTAAAGCGAAATACACATTTTTCATTTTCACCAATAACCTTATTGATTTGGATATTTTGAGTATGTCAGCTATCTCTCTTGTGGTATAACATTGACTGTTCTCAATTAATGTCTCGATTTGATTGCTATAAACTTCAACTGGCCTACCAAATTGTGGAGCATATCATTGTCCAGTGAGAAATCTCCAGCATGAAACTTCACAAACTACTTTTGACATGTTCAATCAGTCACAGCATCTTCCCCATACACTGCACATTTTTTTTTTGCATTTCAGTTGCATTTTTACCTTTCTTGAAATAATAAAGCATAGTATGCCAAAAATGTTGCATATTTTCTTCCATCTTCAATATTAAAATGGCTACACAAAAATTCACCGAATTTGGTAAGTGTTTTTTTAAACACGTGCTGATATGACAGCTGTGACAACACAATCTAAAAAAATTGTTTTAATAAACTTAAAGACAACTAAGCTCTACTAGAGCCATCATAAGGAAAAAAACCAAACAGACTTTTTGGCCAACCCAATAGTTTGGGGTTGTTTAAATTTCCATTTTAAAAAGGATTAATATTATTTAACTGGGATAGACGTCATGCAAAATTGTGAAAGGAGCACATATATTTTGTAAAAAGGAGATTCTCCTAACAAAGGTTAATTCTGTTGCAGGAGAGAAAATAGGATTGTGTTTGTTTGGGAGCAAAGAGGATTTCTAGCAGACTTCAGAAATTCTCAACTATAAGATTTGAGGAACATGGAATTCCCTTCCAAGGGTGCTTGCGGCATTTCCTTTATTGAAGGACTTTAATGATACTCATTCTGATTGACTTGGGATGATTTGGATGACATTCAAAGGCAGAAGGAAGAAGCAAATAGGTACACTTCCGATGTTACGCTCACTCCTAAACTAACGTAGTTACCATTCTTCAAGAAATCACTTCATTAACTGCTGTGGTAGAGATATGCTATGCTATCTGACTTGACTCTCCACTTTACCCACAGAGAAACTTCCATTTCCCCTCATATGCTGAAATCACATCTTATGCCTCATTCACATGTTCATTCAGTCATTGATTCATTTAATGCATTCTGGAGTGCCAACTCTGAGCTGTGTTAGAGGTCAAAGTTGAATAAAAATTACTTCTTTTGACATTATATGAATACATTGAGCCCTCTTGTAAAGGGCCCAATGTAAAAGTATTCCATGTTTTTGCTAGAGAATGTACTTACAATGTTACAAATGTAAGTAGTAATCATTACATTTATTATGGCAAACACCTGGCTTGTGCTTTTCTTCAGACTGGAGGGTCATGTCTTTTCCACATGGGGTGAGGTATTCAGATCATGCTGGCAGTACATCCTAACATTTCATTTTCATTCCTGGCCTCTCTCCAGCTCCTCATGAACTCCACCTCCCCAGGGAACGGTGAGTGACTTACCAGTGGAGGCACTGGGGAGAGGGAATTGTGCAAGCTCAGTTCAACTCCCTTTTCCATGTCTCTGCCTTTAGAGAAGGTTGTTATCTACACTCCGCCATGTGGTAAAAGTGGAGGCAGTGTGAGGGCGGAAACTGTCTAGTTCTGTGAGGAATAGGATGAGCAAGTTAGTGAAATCCGTGAGTGACATATTGCGGAGACCATTTGGCTCCAGCTCTAATGCCATATTCTCCAGTCAAATTTTCCAGTAAAGTAGATATTCTGAGTGTATTATCTTTAACAATATCATCTTCCCTAAACTTTTATCAACTTCCTAATATAATTTGCACTTGGGTGGGGAAGAAGAGTGTGATATCTTTAAAAATTGAGAACATAGCTCTTATGCAAATATGTAATGGACACATGTAAAAGATACATTTTCACTCTTTAATGGTGGAAATGTCACAAAAGTAAAGCTAATTCAAAAAGGGTACAAGAGACTGAAAGAAAGGTAAAAAAGACTATTAAAATCAATTTCTAAGATGGATGTAAAACTAGTTAATATTCTATGAAACAATGAACTTCAAACTTTGGGATATCTTTTCTTCTGAAAAGAAACTACGTGCATCTATACTGGACAAAACAATTTTTTCTTTTTGTACCTGGACAATCTTTTAACAGAAACAGGACCTTAATTAAAAGTAAACAATTAGTCAATCACCACCCCTTATATCTTCAGATATGGCTTCTTAGACAAGGCTCTAGCATGACTTCTGACAGGCATGAAGTGATATCTTTGCTTTATTTTTAAGTCTAGTTACTTTTTCTTAGCAGTTTTTCTTTATTAGGACACCAGAAATTCTAAAAGACAAGTACTCATTCAATAAAGAATACAAGAAAACACCCTGGCCTGGAATCTGGCCAACTGCAGGCGGCCGCCACTAACTGGGCACATTAACCATGCAAACAACATTTTTAAAGCTAACCTGTCTTGCAGCATCTGTTAGGGACTGAATGTTTGTGTTTCCTCCAAATTCATATGTTTAGATCCTAGCACCCCAGTGTGATAGTATTAAGAAGTAGAGTCTTTGGAAGATAATTAGGTCATGAGGGAGGAACTCTCATGATGAAATCAGTGCCGTTACAAGAGACACAGGGAGCTGGCTTTCTTCCTGCTCTTTCTGCCATGTGAGGATGCAAGAAGACCTCCATCTGGGAGGAATGCCTTCACCAGATACCAGACCTGCTGGCACCTTGATCTTGGACTTCCAGCCTCCAGAACCATGAGAAATAAATGCTTGTTTTTAAGCCACCCATGCTATGGTATTCAGTTACGGTAGCCAGAATTGCCTAAGAGAACGTCAGTATAATGATTGATTTTGGACAGAAACATTTACCTTTCAGCTAAGGAAGTTGAGAAATGTGCCTTCAGATTAAATAGTTAATTGACCCATTTAATGGAATTGTTTACTGCATATGTTTATACAGGCCTTAGGCTCTACTTTTATTGCCTTATGAATGCTAAGGAGTATCTGATGTAGACCATGGTTTATTGTGAATCATTAATATTTACCTTTCCCAACAACAGCCAACCAGAAAGTTTACATTTCTTCTTGTAATCACACCCAGTTTCTGTGCCATAAACATAGAAGAGAGCTTTTGTCTTCCTTGTAGCTGTGGCTGGAAGTCATGGAGCTGGTTCATCTAAAAAGTGTATCTAGTCATTTTAACTAAAGATAATCAGAACCAGGACACGAACCTGTTTTATGCCATTTTGTAATAGAATTTGTTCCATTGGCTGCCTATTCCTTAGAACTATGAGAGTTGCAATTTTTTTAGGAAACAAGATTCTGAGGGAGCACTAATAACTCCCTCAGATGAAATCGCTTGGCTCTTCGATTGTTTCTTTTTATGGTATCAGGAATTGATAGCAGGAATACAATAAAAAATCCTATTATTATTCAAAACATTGAAGAAAGTCTTTAAGTAATTCTCAACAATTTACTAAATTGTAACTGTTCTATAATATGATATTTTGTCCAAGGTCTTCTTGTACTCTTCATAGAATATTCCGTTGAGGAAGTTGGGCTATAGTCTATTGTCTATAAAATTGGTATAGAGTTACCAGGAAACACCTAAAGAAATTCAGTGTTGCCTTTTTGAAAATAGGCAAATTAGTGAAATACGAGATCTGTCCAGAAGGTATCCAGCCACATAACGTGAAAAATAGAGACATTTATTGAAGAAGACATGAGATACAAGAAACATTGTACATAGGACAATGATGCCTCAGTCCCCTTCAAAGTAGACACATTAGGACCTCACACAGCTCTCCTAATTGCCATCAGCTGCCCTGTTGTATTTGCTTGAATCTCATCGATGGTCTGAAATCTCTTCCCTTTCAAAGGTGATTTTAGTTTTGGGAAAAACCAGAAGTCACAGGGCACCAAATTTGAGCTGTAGGAGGGCTGAGTCACCTGGGTGATTTGATGTTTTACAAAAACACTCTGCATGAGACGTGATGTGTGAGTGGGTGCATTGTCATGATGAAGCTGTGAATCACCAGTTGCCCATAGCTGTGACCTTCTGAATCACCTGAATAGTTTCCAAGGAGCGATGTTCAAGCTTAACACCAAATTTGATGCAGATTTGTTGCTCTACTCACTCAGTGATTTTGAATGCAATGGTCACCAATACACATCCTTACTCAGTGACGTCTACCACCCCCACAGACTAGTACCCTGAGGTTGTCATTGTTCCTGCTTGCGAATTCTGGTCCACTCTCCTTGGCTGCCAGATTGCATGGATGTCGTGCAAACCCTTCTTATTATATTAACAATGGCTGGACTTTTTCCAGACTGACCTCACATGTCTGAGAAGCCGAGTTTAGATGTAAACAGATATTAGCATATATTCTATGTGCTAGGCTTTTGTTAAAATTGTTTTACGTACATAATCTAGTAAGGCACATTAAACTAAAACCAAAGCTAGACAACTTCTTTCTGCTTGCATAAGACTATAGAAAGACAGAAACATTGCTAAAGTGAAAGATTCCAAACGTAATGGGAGTGTTCCCCTTTCTTTGAGGATATTAAAGTTTGCTATAGTGAGTGAGATCAAGACCATATAAATGGAAAACCTTATCTTTGTTAGGCAGAAATAGTAAGCTGGTAACCCATGAGCTACATTAGACAAATAAAAGAAGTAGAGGATGTGTGTGTGAATGCAGTGATGAACGGAACGATGAGACACGAAGTTTTTATGATATACTAACCATAGATGAAACACTCAACATTTATGAGATCTTAAGGCCGCCCTCATTCTGGCCCCACCGACTACTCTCTGCCACATTAAAAATCATCAGGGTCATTGGTGAGCTGCCCTGTGCCCAAAGGCACTTGCCCCTAGAACAGCTAGCTTGTTAGTGAACTTACAGGCAGTCATTGCATCAATGTGATTTCCTATATGACACCGGGAATGGAAAGAAAATGTATTTCAAAAGCTTGGAACTGTAATCACATACCTCAGACCATTAGTTTTATGTTTGTATCCCTTTAGAGCTTCTACCATTTTTTATCAGTTTTTCTCTATAAACCGTATTGCTTAATTCTCATCATGAGCCACTGACGGTAATAGCATTTATTGCCTTTTCATAGATTTGGGCCTGCAAGGTTCCCCTTCGCTCGATTGGTGTTACATGCTCCTTTCTCTCTTCCTGGCTCCCTCCCGCACTTTCCTTTATTTTCCTCTCTTCTCCCTCTTTCTCTATTTCTTTTGCTTCTCCTGGCTGCTTCTTATGCATGGTTTATTTTAGGAATGTTTTAAGATGGGACAACTAAGTACAGCAAAATACTATTTATGAAAATAGGTGAAAAAGAAAATTTAAAATCTCTGTTGGAGAAATGAGGCTGATACAACACTCCAGACCACAGAGCTTTCCTTGTTAAAAATGAGCCACACACTTGACCCTAAGCCTTCTAGAAGTTAATGTGAAAAGGGGAATCTGATCACGCACTGTATTCCCAACTCTTGGGCACATTGCTGTTATCAAACAAAATTAGAGTTTTGTTAGTAAGAAATAAAAGGTTGCTGGGTGTAAAGCTAGCAGTTCCTACTACCTGCCACTTTAACTTTCATGCACACCCTTCCTCCTACAAATGGAATTCCCTCCTAGACCTTCCCCAAGTAATACTGCACCATTGTCATATCAGTTATTCTATTCAATGTAAAAACTATATTTCTGTATGATGCGCTGTCCGTTTTATCAGGTGTTGAGGTGACCCCTCATCGTCTGGTGATCAATAAGCTTAAATAGAAGTTATAAGCCTCCATTTGGAAAACGGGGGAATGAGAAGCTCAGGCACTGTCCCACAGAGCATGCTTGTGTGTCAGCTCCCGTTGGGCAAGAACAATGAGGACCCACTGCCCTAGTAGCGAACTAAATTCCTTGGTTAGCCAAATTTGGGAGGGTCCTCTTGTTTATTGTTCTCTGTGGCAACACTCAAGGAAGGCTTGGAGAGAACATCCTTGTGCGGGCTGCACAGCTTCCACAACTCATTGCCTATGGGTGCAATTTGGGGGGCTCTGGGGTTCCTTTAGAAGTTGATCAATGATGCAATGTTTACTATTTCTTTAGAAATATAGTTCCCTCTAACATTTAGTAGTCTCTTAGCCTCTTCTAGTCAATTCTACATGTGAACAACCATGACCAAAGATCCTTTGGAGTTATAATATTAAGACCTAGGATATATTGTTTCCTAGCAACAGGTTTTCATATTTCATACATCCTCCCCTAATTTTAACTTAATTGCCATTGGCAATGTAAAATCATTAATTTCAAGGAAAAAAAAATGTCTCCTAGCCTTTTTTGCCAGCAGGTTTACCTCCATTGTTGTCTTGCAGATAACATGAAAAAAAGAACTGGAAACCCAGCACCAGCCCGTGGTAAGGCTGCTGCTTCAGTCCTGGTAGGAAAGCAGTAGCTTCCCTTTCAAAGCTGGGAAACTCAGGCCACAGGCTTCTCAGACAACTCAGACTGCAGGCTACAGGCAGCGACCTGCTCCCTTACCTGCCAGACAGACCAGCTCTTGCCTGAGTTCTTTACTTTCAGGTAGGACTTTGCAATAATCAGCAGTAAGTAACCCACATGTTTTAAATTTTTTCTATTACCTTCTCAAAGCTCAAAGTCTGTTCATGAAATCAAATGTGTAATCACCATATTTTAAAAAATCATCAGCTTTCCATCTTGAAATGTCAGGACTTAGTTCTCTATCTCTTGACCTTCTTTACCTGGGAAATTCACATTTTTGGTTCTTTTATGTGCCTCATTCCACTTACTAGCTGCTGTATTTTGTGTCTGTGAGGAGTACATATTCAAGTAACAGAAAACTTACTACACTGGCTTAAATAGCTAGGAGTTTGTATTAGTTTGCTCAGGCTGCCTTAACAAAAATACCACAGACGAGGTGGCTAAACAACAGAAGTTTATTCCTCATAGTTATTGAGGCTACAAGTCCAACCTTAATGTTCTGGTGACAAGTTTCCTACTGGCTTGTAGGGGACCGTCTTCTCACTGTGTCTTCCCAAGGAAGGGGTAGGGAGAGAGGGAGGGGAGGAAAGACAGAGAATGAAACATCTTTCTCTCTTTCTGCAAATTCAGTTAAACAGTTGATTTCATTCACAGAGAGAAAGATCTCTCTTCTGCTTCTTGTACGGGTGGAGCTTTACTTGACTATGGCCCTACCCTTATTCCCTAATTTAATCTTAATTACCTTGTAAAGGCACCATCTCCAAATATAGTTACATTGGGGGTTAGGATTTCAACATGCAGATTTGGGGGGAGGTCACAATTCAGTCCATACCTAGGGTTTTTTTTCCTTAACATAAAATCCTGGAGGAAGGAAAACCAGGATTGGCGTAGTAGCCATATGATGTTACTACTATCTAAGGTTCCACCTGTTGCCTTGCCTTGTGGCTCCTGTGCCCATGGTCACAGATGCCTACTTCATATCTGCCCACCTTGGTGGCAGCAAAGATGAAAAAGATGGGTCACATGTTATTAGAAAGCAATTTTTTTCTCCAGAAATTCCCAAAAGACTGTTCCTTATATCCCGCTGGTGGGAACTGTGTCATATGAAGACCCCTAACTGAGGACCTAGAGTGCTAGACATTGACTTTGATAGCTTGGGATAATTTCGCTTAGAACAAAATTGGAATTCTGTTAGTAAAGAAGAAGGGGTGAATGGATATGGAAAAGGTAACGTTCAATGTTCGTTAGCCTGTCCCTCCAGATAGGTCCATAGCAACATGAAAGCATAATTCAGCAACAACAACAAAAAAATCAGGATGGGCTTCTAATATAATATATTCTAGATCTATAATTTTTTTGTTGATATTTTCATTTAATCCACAGAAAAATCCTTAAGTTTTCTCCATAGGTATTTTTTCTGTATTATTCTCTATGAATGTTTTCTGAATTAAAGCACAGTCTAATCTATCACCAACTTTCACATTCAGCCCAGGATCAGATTTTAGTGTCTAGTACTAGTCTCTACTCAAAAGAACTCGGAGGGTGGTTGAATCTGTGTACTAGAGCCAGGAAAAAACAAACAAACAAAAAACATGTCTTCTCGCAAGCCCTTTCTGGGAGGAGGCGTTCATTCTCTCCCTGCACGGACCCTCTGTCGAAGGGTGAATCTCCTGCTGACACAAGGCTGAGCTGCAGAAATGCAGTATCCCATTTTGCCAGTAGATGACAACAGCATCTAACATGTGAAGATTTCTGACTAGAAGTCCCTTAAGTGCAAGTCAGTGAATAAGGAACCATTATTTTCTGTCATCAGTTTTTTTCGCTGTTTTCAATGGAAATTCTTTGTGTGAAAGGGGCACAGGTGTAAGTGGGATCATGTCATTATCCTGTTTGAAATCCTTCGGTATCTTCCCAATTAACTGCAGACTTAGAAAAGATACACAGATAAAGGAAATAAATGCTGCCTACACAACCAGAACCGCTCTTGCGCCGGACCTGACTCCTCTCTTACAGACTTGGTCCTCTGGCTTCTCGTTTGTTCCATAAGCTACTTGTTCTCCCTTTAATATATTCCCTTTTGGCTTAAGTAGCCAGAGTTGCCTTTTGTTCTTTGCAAATCAAGAACCTTGAGAAGCATTTTCTATGGAGTCTTACTACGTTATACTTTGTTTTGCTATTTGTATATTTGCTTGGTTTAAAATGTTGCTTAGTGGTAAGATGAAGCAGAGTCTAAAGAGAATCATCTTAGGCATTGGCAAGTGAAAGCTAGATTCTAGTAAGAGCGCCACCACTGTCCAGTTAAACTGGGTGACTTTGGGGAAGCCTGTTTTTAAAAAAAATTTATATTAGCTTGAAGTATACAAAGTTCCTATTTTTGTATATATAAAAATATTAGAGGAATAATGTATTAAAAAACAATTGAAGTCAAATGAGACTATTGGATCAGTAGGACCACATGATACATCATTGTCTGTTATTTCCCATAATTATAATTTGATAATCATCATGACCAATGGTGATGGTCCTTCAAGACCAGAGAAGCCTGTTGACCCTTTAGGAGTTGTGTTACTTAGTATTTACATAAGATGATTGCACCCAACCAGAAGCATTGCACGAGAATTTCCTATTGTTTCTGTGTACTATGTCAGGGCTTTTAAAGTTATCTACTAAAAAGATGGGAGCAGTAAATCTTAGGATAACGCACTAAAATCTTACTCCATCTGGAATGTGACAAATTTAAAATAAGGGCAAACAATTCCTAAGGGAATTGATCTGAATTTCACTTTCCTCTTGCTTTGTACCCCAGTTACAGGATTGTTTCCAGGAGAGGCCATCTCAGGGAAAGCCCATGAGTCTCTCTCTGTTGCAATCAGGACAGGAAACCTGATGCTTTAGGGTCCTGTAATTATCTTTCCCATCAGTGTTTCTCAGGAGACTGGCTGCAGTACTCAGATATTCTCCTTAAGGAAATGAGGTTGTTCTGATTTAAGTCATGGTTTTCACTGAAACTTTTGTGGTCTTTAGCTGAAGAAGTTATGGGATGAGCAAATGGGACTTCTAGCCTCTGGAACCGTGAAAAATTTTTTGTTTTTTAAAACACGCAGTTTGTGGTTTTTTGTTACAACAGCCTAGGAAGACTAATATCGCAATGAACTCACATTAGGAGAAATGAACTGAGAACCCAGACTGAGGTGGTATCTTTGGGCTTAGAGAAACAGATAGATTACTAAACTATAAAGACAGTATTTTGTGGAATTTGTGGAATAAGGGGAAAGAAAAAGTCTCGGCCAACTCCAAGATTCCTAACATTGGTATCTGGGTAGAAATGGAGTTTATTAAAAGAGTTGGTAAACTTGTGAGTGTGTGTGTGTGTCAATTAGCTTATGGCTAAGAAACTGTGGAAAGGACATCCAGCAATAATTCCATGGCTTACAAAAGACAGAGCTTTGTTTTCATCTCAAGTGTTAGTCAGGGATCAGCCTTTCAGGTTGCTGGGTTCCTAGGCTGCTCCTCCCTTCCTCAAAGCCTCATCATCACCTGCACGGTTGAGGTGAAGTGACCATAGGTTCCAGCTTTGGCCAAGGGAAAAGAAAATGAAATATGGAAGAAACTCATCTGGATGTCTTAAGTCTCAGAACTAGAAGTGGCACAAATCATGTTCGTTCGCATTCTTTTGAAGAAAAATTAGCACTGTAGTCACAACTAACTTCAAGAAAGAAAGTTTGTATGTCTGGGAAACTCCATGCCCAACTAAAATTCTATTTCTACGAAAGAAAAGGGTAGTAGATTTTGGCAGACGGTGAGCAGCCTCTGTTACAGTAAGGATGACTAAAGATGTATATTTTGGAGTCATTAAACTGTGAGAATGGATGAGATCTCAAGAGAACACGTGCAGATGAGAAAATAATATAAAGGAGTTCACACCAACATTTGGAGGAGGAATCCATCAAGGAAATAAAGAAGAACAGGACACAAATATAGGAATACATCCATATCTTTTTGAGCAGACATTTATCATTCTTTTAGCCTGCCCATCATCTAAGCCTACTTCCTGTGTTTGAGAATTTCTCACCTCATGAAATTTGGTAGGAGGGAAACCACCTCCAAATATAGAGGCTAAAGATGTCCGGAGCCTCTTTTCCAGTATTCCTTGTATCAAGAATATAAGTATGTGACCTAGCTCTGCCAATCATATGCATCCAACCAACCTGCAAGTTGCAAACTAGTTAAGATAGAGCGTGGGGAACTGTGGTTGCAGTGGGACGAAGTGCCCAGGGCAGCCACACAATAGTGCTAGGGCAGCATCCAGCACCCCGTGCTGATGTTGTTGGCAGTCTAAGCTGAAGTACTTGGTGCTTGTGACAGCAATAGTGGCGTTGGTGTCTTAAACAGGTTACTCCTGTTGGATTATTTTAGGTATTGCTCTTATCTGCATAGCCAATCAGCCACCTTCTCCCTCTCCTTCTGAAATTCTTAGATTCATTCAATAGCATTACAATAGTTCCCTTTTTTCCTTCCCTTAAAAAGTAGAATTTGTTTTGCTTACAATTAAGAGCTTCGGTCATATATTTTTTTTCTAAAAATGCAAATTTATGGTTTGTCCCTCCCTTTTTAAAAGTCAAGTAAATGAATATGTTTTAGTATATTATCTAAGGAAAAAAAGCATTTTTTTTCAGAAAATTTTGAGGCATCTAACTTTCTCTAGAAAAATATTCGTGTGTATAATATAGGTCATGAGATGTAGGTTGTGGTTGGTTACAGAAACCTTACCACGTTCAGTCAGGCAAACCCAGAAATCATTATGATTTAGAAAAGGTCTAGGTTTTGTTTTTAGTAAAACAAGGCCGGTAGTTTTGTAAAAACGCACAAACAATGATTTAGACCACAAAAATTGAGAATGTACTTTCAGCAGCGATTAAGTAATGGGAAGTGCAGAAGAAATGCTACGCTGTTAATGATGCAAATTACCTAAAGATATAAATTTCAAACATGATTTAAAATTTATTTTCTGGGTCAGTTGATATTTCCATAAATTGATCTAGTCCCATGGAATAAGTAATATATTTTATAATTTCAGATCTAGTATTTCTTTAACCATTTACAACTTAGCTTTCAAGATAAACACTTTTTCTGATTAGTAAGACACAGATTTAAAGAGATAGAAGATAGCTGATTATTCCATCAAAACCAGAAGCCTTATAGCACTATTGTAGAATTATGATTTTTTAAAAAGATTATTTTTAATGCTTCCCACTCATTACCTTCTTCTAATTCTCTCCCCCACCCCTCTCTTTCTGTCTCTCTCTCTCACCTTTTACCAAGAACTTCCTACGTGGACATCAACTTCTCTATTTCTCATTTCAATCACTGTCCTTTCTACGTTATCCAATGACCCTCTTCACTTTTTACTTAAAAAGGAGAATCATTTTGGGGGTTTATGGAGGAGCTTATTTTAGTCTTAGCTGTGAAAATAGGGACCCTTAATAAGTTATGGTTTTGAATGAGTGAGTGAACGAATGAATGAATGAACTGTAGCATGTGGATGAGGTCCCACTAAGTATTCTTCCCCAACTAAGGAAAATTGAAAAAAAGTCTTTAATTCCAGCGATTGTTATCCTGTGTCTATGAGTTTCTGGGCTGAAACTTACCCAATCACATCTTGTCTTATATGAAATAAGAATAATAGTTTTAAGAGGTAATGCCTAAGAGTAGAGCTGGGCTACTGCTCTAGGGCGCTGAATTCATACTCATTGTTATAATTTAGGCTGCTCCGTGTCCTACCTATCGGGTAAGGGTAGAGCTTCAGTCTACAGAACGACTTTGGAGAGAGGTTTTGCTGCATCCCTGTCACAGAGCTTGATGTTCCCTACCCCACTGACCCCATTTGTTTTGTTTTCTAAGCCTTGGAGTGGGGTCAGAACATATGGTAGCCTTCATGGATGGTACCTAAAACTATATTGCTTTTTTGATTCTCTGCCATTCACGCTTCAGTTCTTTTCTTTGCCGAAACATTTCTGTGTCTTGAGGCTTTACTGGAAAATTGTTTCTTACCCTTGACCATCCCTAAAACTCCATTGGCTTCCCGGTTATCTCTAATGTTTATTTTCACTACCTAAAGACACTTGGAAGGGTTTTTGAGCATAGCCACGGGCTTCCAAAGATTTGTTTACATTCTTTTAAAAACTTTATTGAGTTTATCTAGTAAATTTTCTAGCAAAATCTGAGCATAGACTCTGTAAAACTTATCAATACAAGAGGAAAAAATAAAAGTTATAATAATGTGAACTTTTTAAAAGACTGATATACAGTGGATAACCTGGGGAAATAAGTTGATACCTGCTATACGCAAAGTCCTTTCATAGGACTAGAAAGTAGTTGTACTTATCACTCATGAAATTTCAACAAAATATCCTTTTGTTTGGGGGTTGACTGTGTATTTGGTTGTGTCTAAATTTAAATATATTAATACTCATCTAGGTTCAGGATTTATTTTCAAAAAACCAACTAGACCAGACTAAACCAGACTCAGACTTAAAAGAAATAGAAATTCAAAGTAAAACATAACTCTCTAAATTAATATACTGATCTCTGACTTTTCTTTCTTTTTTAAATTAAATTTATTGGGGTGACACTGGTTA
The DNA here is from genome assembly GCA_004026545.1 of Mormoops blainvillei. Taxonomy (NCBI): domain Eukaryota; kingdom Metazoa; phylum Chordata; class Mammalia; order Chiroptera; family Mormoopidae; genus Mormoops; species Mormoops blainvillei. Next base: position 9,614 of record PVJD01002656.1, on the reverse strand, counting down.
ATAAAATTATATAGGTTTCAATTATACAATTCCATGATACATCATCTGTATATTGCATTGTGTGTTTACCACCAATGTCAAATCTCCTTCCATCATCTTATATTTAACCCGCTTTACCCTTTACTACCCCTCAACCCCCCTTCTCTGCTGCTAAACACCAACAACTTCACTAGCTAGTAGGGAAATGCAAATCAAAACTAAAATGAGATACCACCTCACGCCTGTAAGGATGGTTATTATCAACAAGACAAGTAATAACAAGAGTTGGAGAGGTTGTGGGAGAAAGGGAACCCTCATCCGCGCTGTGTGGACAGTATAATTATTTCTAGTAAGAATTGAGAAGAGCAAGAGAAATAGAAGGAAGGAAAATATAAATAAAAGGGAATGAGGGTAAGAAGCAGAAAGGCCCTGGGAAGGAAAAAAAGAGCTAGGAGAAAAAAACGGAGAGAGGAAAAGAGGCAGAAGGAGGAGGATAGAGGTGGGAAGAAAAGGAAATGGGTCAAAAAGATGAGAACTTTATTTTTACAGAGTTCCAAATGCAGTTTATTTTCTCACTAGTGCGGGCTGCCTTGCATGATCTCCAGAACCGAAAGAACTGGCCTCTTCTATGATAAATCCTAACTCTATCTTCAGCTTGCCTTCTTGGTTTTAAGCAGGTAAGGGAAAACTGGCATCATATTTTAGCTTCTTTGTCATTACTCACAGGGGAACCTGATTTGGAGACTGGTATAGTCCAGTTATTACATATCAAACTAATTTTATTTCTAAACTTTTAAATGTATGTTTGTCAAAACAGATTTGGGTAATAGATCAGCATCTCCTTTAGAAGCTTCTTAAGAAAGAGTGAATATGGAGAGATACACATGAGACTTTGAAAGTCTGAAAATGTCATATTCCACTCTTTATGTTAGATGTGTTGTTTCAATTAGTTGATATTATATGATAATGTTTCTCAAATAATTTATATTGTTACTGATGTTTTCTTTTTATACTAATTAATGAGAAGAGGGTGTTAAAATCTCTGTTGTGGGTTTGTCTATTTCCTTTTTCTATTCCATCTGTTTTTGATTCTTATGTTTAGAATCTGTTATTGGGTTCATAAACATTTAGAACCATCGTGGCATTTTGGTAAATTGACACATTTTAACTGTTCCTTAATTCTTCAATGTTTAAGCATTATTAATCTTATTTAGTGTAATTTTCATTTCAGGTTTTTAATTTTTCACCTCTAGTAGTTCAATTTGGGAGTTTTTTTATACCTTCCACTTCTCTCTTCATCATGTTCATGTTTTACTATACCTTCTAAACATATCTGCCATAGCTGTTTTAATGCACTTTTATCCTAATTTTATAATTTTTGACATTTCTGTACCTGTCTCTCTTAAGCTAATTCCTTGTTATGGACCGTATTTTCTTCCCTCTTTTCATGCCTGATAATTTTAGATCAAATGCCAGGCATTTTTAATTTTACATTGCTGATTGATAAATATATTTCTTTAAATATTTCTGAGCTTTAATTTAGGGCACAATCAAATTACATGGAAAGAATTGTGTTCTTTTGAGGCTTGCTTTAAGGCTTTGTTAGACTGGACCCAAAGCAGGATTAGTCTAGAGCAAATTTAGCCTCACTACCAAATCAGTAAAATTCTGATGATTCTCCCCAATGACCCATGTATTAGGAAGTCTTTCCATTTTGGCTGGTGGGAACAAGCACTAATTCCAGTCCTTTTTAGCTATGAAAATTGTTTTGCCTACTCTGTTGCCATGGTTCTTTTCCCAGACTTGGGTAGTTTCCCTACATGCATAAATCAATACTCAGTCAAAGTGCCATACCAAGTACAGGCTGTTTGTTTATAGTTCAGGTGAAAAAGCTTCTGGTATACTTCCTTAAGGTTATAAATCATGAAAGATTTTATATATTTCTACCCTAAATGAATAAACCACTATTACCCAAATTAGTAAAATACATAATTTTTATTCCTAAATTTCTTGAAAAGCTATTAGTCCATGTAAATAGGTCCCAGGTCTCACACTGGTTTAATCTGGCAATATTTTACTTTATTTTGTATGTTGCTCAATAAATCAGGGATAAATTCTGATTTTTCAGGTATACAGGCATAGCAGGCTTTGCTATTGAGAGTGTAAACTCTTCCTGGATATTCCTAGCAACTTTTTAGGAATGCTGTTCTATTAACCACCATCTCAATTATGAGCATTTTTGGGAAAGCAGTCGTGTTCTAAAAAGTTAAGATTTTTTATCTTTCTTAAGGGGCTACTAACCCCATATTTAGGGACTGGTACCTCCCTCCTATTAACGTGCTTTAATTACAAATATGGGAAGTCTTTCATTTAGGGGAGATCACACTTAGCAGAGGCAAGATAACTGATTAAGCATAAGTCCAACCAGTCTTATGGCAATTATGGTTAAGCATGGTTCTGCAAATAAAATGCATGCCCCTGAGGGTGTCATTTTTTTTCTAAAATTGCAGGTTTCCCAGAATCAAAGTAGCATTACAATCTACAAAGGTCGCAGTTTTAGCATTAAAGTTTAGCTACAAATACTTATTGTAGAAAGAGTGTCATTGTTGATATAGAGCATTAGTTCAAGTATGTCAGTTGCTAGAAGTAGATAGGTACCTAAACACTGTCTTACAGATATGAAAAGGAAAAATATCAGTCATGCAACATTTATGAAGCAAGAGCCTCCTAGATTTCCAAGTATTTTCTCAGGTGTGAGGTTCTGGTACCCTAGGGGACCTTTTGTCAGTGTTCTAAGGTGTATGTCATTAGCTCCAACATTTGAAATGTAAGCATTTGTATACATATTTTTGACAGCAAGAAGAATCTATTGTTACATTCTTATTATAGTCTAAAGCCCCAATAGAAAGAGGTATAGTAATAGCACTAGGTATAATAGGTAATAGCATGAGTCCTTTTTCCTTTGTGCTCAACCCTTCCACCCCCTAACCTCCCCCACTCCACCTTAGCTGTCATTCTACTTTCTACCTATGAGTCCGTCTCTATTTTTCTTCAGTTTGTTCACTAGATTCTGACTGGCTTATTTCACTTAGCATAAGGTTCTCCAGGTCCATCTATACTGTCCCAAAGGGTAAAATGTTCTTCTTTTTTTTTTTACCACTGAGTAGTTTTCATAAACATGAAACAATTTTTTAATATTCACCTAACTCAGAAATCAAAACAATACAAAAAGTTATACATTGAAAATCATTCCTTCCTTCTCAGCCCCATTCACTTTTACCCTTCTCGCTCCCTTCTTCACCTTACTAGTTCCTTGTGTTATCTTTCCAGCATTGTTTCAAGACCAACACAAGCAAATATAAATATATATTTTAGTCCCCTGTTTAAATAAAAATGTTAGCATATTATACAGAGTGCTCTAAATTTTACTTTTTTAACCTAATAGTGTAGACTTGAGATCTTTTTACCTGGACACTGATAAAGTATCAAGTAGTATTTTTTTATAAGAATGTATCATGTTTATTTAGCCAGTTCCCTCCTGGTGAATAGTTGGATTGTTTCCTGTCTTTCATTGTTATAACAACATTGTATTGAAGAACCTTATACATACTTTATTTAGTATCTGTACTGGTTTAGCTGAAGAATAAATTCCCAGCAAGTGCAATGACTAGGTCAAAGGGTAAATGTACTTATAATTTTGACAAATATTATCAAATTTCTTTCAAGATAGATTGTAGAGTTTCTTTACTTCTAAGTAATACAGTGCCTTTGTCCATTGCTTTGCCACCAGAATGTTTTCAAATTTGGATTTTCAGCTATATAATAAAGGAGAAATATTTTAATACAGTTTTAATGTATATTTATTTATGAGTCGGTTAACAATTTTATCTGTAAATGTTTATATTTATCTTTTTGAACTCGCTATTTTTGCCTTTCACCTATTTTTCTATAAATTTGTTTACTTTTTCCTCATTTATATTTAAGAATTATAATCAGAGAAATTGGCTCTTGTGATATGTGTCACAAATATTTATTCCCGGTGTGCCATTTACTTTGAATTTTACTTATGGCATCTGTTTGCCAGTCAGGAGGTTGTTTCTTTTTAATTTAGATGTTCCTTTATGGATTCTGAATGTTGAGTCATAGAAAAGCAATTCCAAGACCAAGATTATGAGGGAATTCTTCCTTGTACTTTTATTTTTATGTTTTACATTTATGTATTTGACTCTTTTGAAACTTACTCTGATGTTCGATTAGCTATATAGATCTAATTTTATCTTTTTCTATATGGCCCCCAGTTTCCCAAAGGTCATGTATTAAAAAGACTGACATTTTTGGCTTTTGGACATATAGATTTTTTTACATATTAAATCTAAATGTGAATTTAGTTTTCTGGACTTTCTACTCTGTTCTTTCAAGCAGAAAGAGATCACCACTAGGAGATCTGAAACTAAGTTAAATTTATTATTTGTTATGGAAAGACAGAGATAAGTTTTTAAGACACACTTTCTGAATGAAACAGTCTCATGGAGTTTGGGGGAAAATGAATGGTGGAGATTGGCTGATTTTTAGACTTGAGAGATTTAAAGAATTGGCTGATGTCTATCACGGAATTTAGGGATCGGCTAACTTTCAGAGTGGGAATAATGAACTACAGCTGAGATTTATTCATTGATTGCAGCCCCTTTAAATCAATTTTGTGGTTACTTATTTATAGCTACAGACAACAGACAAGGACCAGCTGAACTTGGAATGTAGGAACTTTTTCTTCTCTGTTCCATTTTCTGTCCGTTTATTCATGCTATGTGCTAATTCCAATCAGGTCCATCATTTTATATTACTAGATGTCTCATGGGCCTACTCATAAACATTTTGTGAGGGAGACAATGTTATACTCACATGCACCATGGATGGTAGATATATCTGGTTTCTGCGCAAATCTTGGTGAGTTCATTGTTCACAATTCTATTTTGACCTTCTCCTTCCCCACTGGTTCTGAGTACTATTGGCAGACAAGGTATTGTCACATTTTTAGGACTCATCTATATAAACCGTATTCGTTGACAGTACAGTTTATAAAATATATGCTCTGACTCTGTTAATAGGTAAGGATATTACCAACCTAGGAATTAAAGCACATAAATGTCTATGCTGCCAATGATTATGCTAGTCTTTGCACATAAATATGTACCTACTCATCCTGAAAAGGTATATACAATCATTAAAATATTTTAATGGAATCAATACTTTTCACTTGAGAAAAGCTTAAGTTAAATGTCAAAAGAAATGCCTCTAATGGGGGCCATGAGTTGCCTGTGTCTTGTCAGCTTCTCATGTTGGAGTCCCGGGGGGCTGAACAGAGCGCTCTGACGCTGTTGAATGATGTGGGATCTGGGAGTCATTGCAGGTTCTTCAGGCTTGTGAAGTTGTTTGTTACTCATCCATCTGGGTTTCATCTTTACACATTTTATTGCCATGATTTCTTCTTCTGTTCTATTTTTCCACGTAGGTTTATGCCTTTAAGTTTTTAAATTTAAATTTGTTTTATCCTTTACTGTCATTTTAGTGGGGCTTCAGTTGGGAGTGAAACATTCTGACACCTTCTTCAACTAGAAACTTTCCTACAGTATTGTAATTATTATTTTACTCATCTATCTCTTTGACTAATTTGAATATCCACTAAGAGTATACCTATGACATTCATTTTGGTATAATCTGAGCTCTAGGCCGTGGTAAACCATTACAGGTTCTCACTAGATCATTATTATTTTAACTAATTTGTACATTGCAAAAATATGGGCACAACTGAGGCAATGAACTCTTTTAAGCCTGAACTGACAGAAAATCTTCCATCAGACTGTGTTGTGCTCTAATAGAATTGTCTGGATCTGACAGGAGGTGCAAGTTTTTCTATTTAGTTCTCATTATCTATTTTAATCCATTTATTCTCAATATAAGCAACTTACTGAGATTTGAAATAAGATTAAGTCTCACACAGAAAAAAAACAGAACATGGCAACAGAAAGAATTGTATAGTCATTTTATGTCAAGGAAAATAACTCTCATTTCATAATAATGTATGGCATACTATAATAAATTTCCAGCACTCTTACCACCTGTTTTTTCCAGAAAAAAAATGTAAGCATTCCACTCCAGGAACTACTTTCAACTCACAAAATGTTGTTCGTGAAATGATTAGCTTCTCTTTCCCTCAAAATCACTGAATTAATGCACTTCCTATATAGAAGTCCTTTGTCCATTCATTACAATGGACTATACATTGGTCCCCATTCAACACAGAAAACAAAACTGATCATAAACGGAGCATTCTTATATACATTTATACTTGTATTTATTGACTCATAGGAGAGAGCCCCACTTGACTTTAAGAATAAAAGAACTGACCGTATTTTCATTTTACCACTCAACCCAAAAATGGTATTGAGAACAGGGATATTGTCAGAAAAATAAAAACAAATCTTATTACTGACACTTGATAAAGCACTAAGTTAACATTCCTTTCCTATCTCTGTCCTTCCTTTCTTTCTTTTTTTCCCCCTTACTCTTTTGAAGGGGTAATACTTAACATAAAGTTTAAAAAATTAGAGAACAGAGGTATACAGAGTTAAATATGCCCACTGCCAACCCCTTGTTCCTCCCCCACGGGCAGCCCCTGGGGCACAGGTGAGTTATTGTGAATCATTCTAAGTATACTCAGTCCCATGCCAGTGTATGTGTGCCACTATTATTTCTCTCAAATGTTTGAATATTATATATACTTTTTGAACCTTCCTTTTTATCAATACAAGCCATTTTAGGTCTAATCATTACTCTATAATCTTCCTTGTCTCTGTGACCTTGCTTTTGAGTAACATCTTGTTCTTAAATAGCTTCTCAAATTACTCAAGTGGCCTTTTATTCAATGCTTGGTTAAAATTTCTCATACGTACCAATTTCTTCACCTATCACAGATTTATTTTTATAATGAGAAAAGCAATTATAGATTTGGTCACGTAATTAACATATACACGTTGTAAAAATTCAAACAATGCATGTATGTATGAGAAATAAAGTTTAAAAATACACATGAAATCACACAACCCTGAGAGAAACCAATTAACAATTAAAAGACCAATCTTTCAGGTACCTCTTTATGCCTGTGTACAACTGCACATGCATGAGGGTAAAGCATGTATGACTTTTTTTAATGCTGAGCCACTTTTTCAATATGTGGTTTTGTGAATGTGTGTATGTATATGTGAGACTCTCCTCCTCCTTACTCCACTCTGGTGCCCCCCCCACACCAAGTAATCAATGTTACGGACACCTACTTGCATGCACACAAACACACACATCATTTTATAAATATGAAATCATAACCTTTTTCCTTATCCTTTCTTTCAGTGTAATTTGGCATTTTTTAAATTGTTGTTCAAGCAGTTATCTCCACTTCCCCCCAACCTTCCTCCCCTGCCCCACCCACCCAAATTCCCACCCTCAGTTCTATCCCCCTTCGGCTTTGTCCATGCATCCTTTGTTCATGTTCCTTGATGACTCTTCCCACTCTTTCACCGTTTATCCTGCTCCCCCCTCCTGTCTGGTTACTCTCAGTTTGTTCTTTACGAAATCATAACTTATATACTCCTTTGTGAATTTTCTCACTTAATAACACGCACTGAAAACCCCTCTGAGTCAGCTGGTAGAAACTCAATAGTATTCTTTTTAATTGCCATGTTATTGTTTGATGTGAATGAAGCATACCACATTCAATTATTCATCTATTAATTAAAATTCAAGTTACTTCCAATTTGCTTGGAGCTTAGAGTGATGTTATAATAAAAATTTTGTACATAACCCTTACCTTGTAGTCATTTGATTTCTATGGAATTAAAAGAGTTGTTAGGTTTGAGGGTATGAGCATTTTAAACATTTAATTAAAGTATAACTACATAGTGAAAACAATCAGTGAACAGGTCACCGAATTTTCTCGAATTTCACACACTTCTGTGAATGGTATTTAATTCAAAGAACAGAAGTTTACTAGCACCCCAGAAACTCTCCTTACGCTCCATTTCAGCTCCCACAAGGAAAACCATCTGCTCCGTTTTCGCCGTGTGGGCACTTTGCCGCCCCTTTGGTACTTTGTGTGAGCGAGTCAGGTAGTGTCCGTTCTTTTGTGCCTGACTTTGCTGCTCAGCATTATGTTTGTGCGATTTATTGATGTCGTTGCTTGTGATCGTAAATAACTTATGCTCATTGCATATATTATTCAATTTTGATAAAATAGTCGCACAGTTTCTTTTTCCTTTAACCATTTCTGTCATTTGGGTAGCTGTGGACTTTAATGAATGCTTCTATAAACATTCTTCTACTTGTATTTGGTGAAGACATATTACATTTCTCTTGTGTGTTAATCTAAGATTGAAATTGCGGGTCATATAGAATATGCACGTGTTTAGAGAAACTACTAAAAAGTTTTGCAATCAGTAGTGCCATTTTCACCAGCAATGACTGAGTGATCTGATTTCCCATATCCCCCCAGACATTAGGTAAATCTTTTTCTTTTTTTAAAAATTTTAGTCAGCCTAGTGGGTGTACTGTGGTGCTGCATTGTGGTTTAAAGTTTTCTTTGTATCCTCTGGTTATTAATGAAGTTGAGCCCACTTTTATATGTACATTGGCTATTTCGATATCATCTTTTTGGAACTGTCTTTTGTCCATATTTCTATTGGATAGACCACATTTTTATTGTTGATTTGTAGGAGTTAAGTCCCTAGATATGAGTTGCTTTATATATGTGCTGTTTCTAGTCTACAGTTTGCCTGTTCAGTCTCTTGATAGTATATTTTAAGTTTTTTCATTTGCTGATTTTAGAGAGAGAGAAGAAAGGAGAGTGAAACATCGATTTGTTGTTCCACTTATCAGTGCATTCATTGGTTGCTTCTTGTATGTGCCTGACCAGGGATCCAACCCACAACATTGGAGTATCGGTGATGCTCTAGCCAACTGAGCTACCCAGCCAGCGCACTTAACAGTATCTTGATGGACAGAAGTTATATATTTTAATATACTTCAAGGGGTCAATTTTGGGGAACTTTTGTCTCACTTTAAGAAATATTTGTTTATTTCACAGTCTTAAAGATATTCCCTAAGTTTTTCTTTAAAAGCTTTGTTTTATTGCCTTTAACTTTTAAATGTATAATCAATTTGAAATTAATTCCTGTATATGGTATGAGGCAGGGTCAAGATATATCAAATTGCTTCCAGGTTTTTTGAAGTTTAAAGTGATATTACAATAAATTTTCATATAGATATCCAGTTGGCTAGGGTTATTTATTGAAAAGATTGCAATGTCATCTTTTTGAGATATTACTTCATTTTCCTGTGCATAATGCTTGCTTTTTTGCCCAAATTTTTGAGGGGAAAAATAAGGATGAGCATTATACATGGGAAGTACGAATTCTGTATCTATATAAACATTTTTAATTCTTTTATTTATACTTACATGTTAGAAGTTAACTCTAGAAAACAATAATGATATCTGTATGCAAAATAATACCCTGGAATATGATAATTGGTTTTGTTTCTAAATATAAATAAATTAAAAATTGAATTAAAAAATTAAAATGAAAGAT
>PVJD01002655.1:127619-193667 GCA_004026545.1 Mormoops blainvillei | reverse complement strand
TGATTAAGAGTAGAAACGGAATTTAGATTGTACCTCTGCTGCTTCTTAGCTAGGTGGGCGATGGAGTACTTAACTTCTCTGTGCCTCAGTTTCCTTATCTGAAAAATGGGAATAAAGATAGTATGAACTTCACAGGGTGTTATGAAGTGTGAATGAGTCAATTAAAATGCTTAAAACAGTGACACACTCTTAAGTGCTGAGTGAGCATTTGCTATGATTTCTTTTCCTTTCTGTAATCTCTACTGTATCATGAAGTTTCTGAGGACAGGGCTCAAATTCTTTTCCACTCTGCCCTCCCCAGGATCCAGCACAGGACTTGAGGCAGAAGAGGAGCTCGGTGTTTGCTAAATGAATGAATGAATGCATTTTAAATGCTAAATTGCATAACCCATTGTAGGTTTCCCACAGAGGAACGTGGGGTGGGGTCGGTAAGGAGATCCCCTGGAGGTCGCAGCTCCGGGAGGGAAAGGAAGTTGGTACAGGGTGTGACATTTGGGTTAGGTGGGAAATGAGGGTGGGAGCAGGTTATGGGGTCTTGAATGCTGGGGTGAGGGGTTAGGTTTGATTATTTTGGAATTAGCAACCATGGCTGGAGTGGAAACGCTGGAAGATAAGTATCTTACAGTAGGAACTCAGGTAGAGAAGTCATCATTTGAGGTTCAGGGGGCCAGGAAAATATCACAGAAGAAGTGCGTTTGGAGGGATGAATATGAGTTTGCCAGAAAGGCAAGAAGAAGAAATGACTTAGGTGGAGAGAACAACTTATGCAAAGCCGTAGGTATTTGAATCGGGCCCAGCGTGTTGGTGAGGCTGTGGCTGGATTTGAATGCATTGTGGTTCAGCTGTAAGGCTGGAAAAAGTAGCAGGGACTAGATCATGCAAGGTAATGGGGGCTCAGGGGGAGACTGAGGGGGCTAAAGACAGGCAGCTGATCTGTTAGCAATGTCACTGTCACCACTAGGTGAACAACGATGGCAGCATAAACTTAGGAGAAAACTATGGGGCTGCTGTGTGGAGACTGCACTGGAAAGGAAATGGCGGAGGCAGTGAGCCTCATTAATGAATGCATTCCTCAAACGTTCATTGAATACCTACTATGTGTCAGGCACTGTTCTAGGCACTTGGGATGCGTCAGGGAGTAGGAGAATCATGAGTCAGCCGAGCTCTCCCTTAGGATGACTCCTTTCTTCTGAAACTCAGTGTAGAGATAAGGTGGGGAGTAGGACCTGGGCATAGGGGCGAGGGGATGAGGACAGCAGCCCCTGACTTTGCTCTGATTCCTCTCCCAGCTCCCTGCCCAGCCCACAGCCATGGCCACAGCGGTGGCCCAGAAGCTTAGCCACTTTCTGCCCAGTTTGTGGCAGGACCACCTGGAGCCTCAGTCATCTGTGCAGCCAGAGCCTGTCTTCACGGTAGACCGAGCCAAGGTGCCACCCCTCTTCTGGAAGCCGTACATCTATGTGGGCTACCGGCCGCTGCATCAGACCTGGAGCTTCTACTTCCGCTCCCTGTTCCAGCAGCACAACGAGGCAGTGAATGTCTGGACCCACCTGCTGGCAGCCCTGGTGCTGTTGCTGCGGCTGGCCATCTTTGTGGGGACTGTGGACTTCTGGGGAGACCCCCACGCCCTGCCCCTCTTCATCATTGTCCTCGCCTCCTTCACCTACCTCTTCTTCAGTGCCTTGGCTCACCTCCTGCAGGCCAAGTCCGAATTCTGGCATTATAACTTCTTCTTCCTGGACTATGTGGGTGTGGCCGTGTACCAATTTGGCAGTGCCCTGGCACATTTCTACTATGCCATTGAGCCTGCCTGGCATGCTCAGGTGCAGGCCGTTTTCCTGCCCATGGCTGCCTTTCTCGCCTGGCTTTCCTGCACTGGCTCCTGCTACAACAAGTACATCCAGAAGCCTGGCCTGCTGGGCCGCACGTGCCAAGAGGTGCCCTCAGCACTGGCCTATGTGCTGGACATCAGCCCGGTGGCACACCGCATCCTGGTGTCCCCCAGCTCTGCCACAGATGACCTTGCTCTTCTCTACCACAAGTGCCAGGTGGTCTTCTTCCTGTTGGCTGCTGCTTTCTTCTCGGCCCTCATGCCTGAGCGCTGGTTCCCTGGCAGCTGCCACCTCTTTGGGCAGGGCCACCAGATCTTCCACGTCTTCTTGGTGCTGTGCACGCTGGCTCAGCTGGAGGCTGTGGCGCTGGACTATGAGGCCCGGCGGCCCATCTATGAGCCACTGCACACCCGCTGGCCCCACAACTTCTCTGGCCTCTTCCTGCTCACCGTGGGCAGCAGCGTCCTCACCGCGTTCCTCCTGAGCCAGCTGGTGCGGCGCAAACTCAATCAGAAGACCCAGTGAAGGGAGGTGGCAGCTGGTAGGGAGGGGAGGTAGAGTGGGACCCCAGGGGTCTGGCCTTGGCCCCATATGGGAACAAGGCCTGGTAAAGTTGTTCGTGTCTGGACTGTAGTGACTCTCTGCGCACGCCTCAGCTGCCAAGGGTGGCATTGGCCAGTCCTTGGTCCTTGGATTCAGGGATTGGCCTGGAGCTGCTGGAGTCTCTCTCGAGAGACTCTCCTGAGCCTGCCTGAGCTCCCTGGCTTGGGAGAGGGAAAGAGATAAAGACGTGGGCCACCCTGGTTTGCCTCCCTCCATTGCTGCTCGCTAGGCACGAGGTTGGGAGGGTCAGCTGGGGCCAGGACTCTGGTTTGGGGCTTCCAGATGACCTGGGCAGGGGTGAAGGTGGAATTTAGGCCAGAGTTAGATTTGAGCTGAGGACCAGAGGAGGCCTCAGCAATTCCCATCTACCCAGATTTCATTGGTGGATAGGAAGGGGCAGGGCCAGTATGTGTACAGGAACTACCATTGTTTGAGCCCCGGCCTGGAGTTTGGGAGCTTCAGAGTCCCGGAAGGTAAAGACTGTGCCAGGTGCAGATGGATCCCATCCAGTGCTGCATACCTCTCAGTCGCTGTTCCAGACAGGGAGCGCCCAGCTTTGGCCTTTATGTTCCACACGTCCTGTTCCAAGCCATTCTCCTGGTTCCTTTGTTTATGATTCAGTTATCCATTCAGTGTTTTCAGGGCGTCTGCTCAGAGGCGGGCTACTCACTGGGCCCCGTGGACCAATGCAGGGTCAAAGACCTTAATATTGGAATGCACTGCCAGGGGAAGCACTGAGGAGGGAATAATCAGTGTGGCCTGGGGCCCTCAGGGTCTTGGGTTGAGAAGAGTGAATTAGGAGTTTTGCAGATGAAGACGAGGGAAATAACTGTACAAGGGCCAAAGAGGCATGGAAGGAGTTCAGTGGGGCTGGAGCTGGGGGTGGTCTGGACCCTGGCATGTCCTAGATGTAATAAAGTTACTGCGATAACAGCTGCCTCTTTTGTTTTTTGTCTCCGATTCCAGGGAGACCCATGGGCCTGCTCCTGGTGTGTTTTGTTTTGTTTTGTTTTGTTTTTTATTTTGTGGGGGTTGGGGGGGTGCTGGCTCCCTTGGGCGTGAGCACAGGAAGGAGGGGGCAGTTACTATTTTGTCTTTGCTTGAGGTGACTTACACACTATATGTGTGATCTTTTTTGGAAGTGGGGGGGAGCAGTTTTATTACTAAATTAAATTTGGATGTTAAAAGAATGTTTTAAAAATATACATAATCCCATTTTATAATTTGACAAAGATTTCATTTTTTTGGTCAGTCCTTCAAACAAGAAGGATTTTATGTTAACTTTTTATAGTATTGCTGCATGTTAACTTTTATAATACTGCCTTTTTCTGAGTACACAAGCAATATATGTACAGTGAAAGAAAATGAGGAAGTACAGATTAAAAAAAACCCAAATGCCTAAGAAATATATATATTGGTAGGATGCCATCATTTTCGCGTTTTGGAAAGGCTTTCAGAATTTACAAAGTACTTTCACAAACGGTACCTCACTTGACCTTTCAAATCCGAGGTCACACAGTCAGCCGCGAAGGCAGGAGTGAAAGCTCGTTCTTGACTTCGAATTTTTAGTGTTCACTTTAACATTTTCTAAATCCTCTCCCATGTGGTTTCATAGTTAAGCTTAGATTTACTTTCTTTGAACTACAAAAATAATTAATAAACTCGAGGGTATGTTAACCATTTGGGGTAGCGCTGTGGACCCCAGCTTTGAAGTCAGCGGATCTGAGCCGAGGCTCCACCCTTCCTTTTTGAGACGAGGAAAAACCCTGAGCCCCGGGGGTGGTTATTATATTTACAATAACAAAGTACAACTAACTTAGCAAAAAGAAATGCACGTTTCTTATGCAGAGTTGCGACTGCGTTCACACAGCGTATTTCCCTTGATTGAAAAGAGCAGAGAGAACACGAAAACCATCGTAAAGTGAAAGGGGCTCAACCACAGGACATGGGTTTGTGGACGTCGGGCGGGGATTAGGAAAAGGGGCGGAGCTTGGGCCGGGCTGGCGCTGACGCTAGGGGCGGTACCTGCGACCGCGACGTAGCTCCGCCCCCAGAGTTGGCGCGAGATTCGAACGTCCGCCGGGGCTGTGTGGCTGTTCCCTAAGGCGGCTGTGGTCTGAACCGGGTGTCCGGTTGGCTTGGCCTCCTCAGCGGCCATGAGGCGCGGAGGCCCCGAGGAGGAGGCCTGCGGTGTATGGCTGGACGCGGCGGCGCTGAAGAGGCGGAAAGTGCAGGTGGGACGCTGGGGAGCGAAAGGGTGTTTGGGGCACCGTGAGGTGATGGACGTGAAGTCGGAGACTGAGAAAGGAGCAGCCTTGGGAATTCAAAGGCGAGAGAGAGAGGAGCCTGAACAGGGACGAAGAACGGAGTTTGCGGAGGGGGGCGAGAAAATGGGGGCGGAAGGAAGGAAGACCGGAGGGATATGGAGATCTGGGGCAGCAGACGTTGAGCTGTGTGTCGGGGCGGGTGGAAAGAGCATTCGCTCCTGAGGTGTCTGACCGAGCAGACTCCCGAGGACCTCGGAGGCCCTGCGGGGCGGCAGGGCTCCTCTGCTGGAATGCTGGGCAGTTCTTACCCTGCGGGGCCGCCAGGTTTCAGGCTATCTGCCCGCGAGAACCAGGGCATTCAGGGGAAAGAACAGAGGAGACGGGAAGGGGAACTGGTGTAATATTTATTGAGCAGCTACTGGGTGCCAGATACTCTATTAAGTACTTAATTTGCATTATATGTGTCATCACCTTTATGGGAATGACGAAACTGAGGTTAAGTAACTAATCCAGGGGCGCCCAAATAGGAAGGACTGGAAATCACACCCAGGTTTGTTATATATACAAGGTTCTGTGTTAGTCTTTACAAAGGGGCAAAAGCGTGAGATTATCTTTCACATTTATTGAGCATTTTATACTCTGCATTGTGTTAAGTATTTCAGATAGGTTCTCATGTTTGGTACAACTCTGTATGGTAGATGGTATGATAATATCCATTTTATACATGAAAACTGAGGCTCAAAACACACTACAGGCTCTAAAATCTTAGAGGGAAAAAAAGAGATGCACTTTGCTGGGGTATTATATGCTTTATTATCATAGGGACTCACAAAAGTTCAGTGAAGTAGGTACCGCCGTTATCTCTGCTTTACAGATGAAAAACTGAGACTAAGATTAAGAAATTTACACAAGTAAGCAGGGATTCAAGCCCAGTTCTTACTGCTACAAAGGCCCGTGCTCTTACCCTCTACAAGACAGAATATAGACCCAGGTTAGTGTTTTCAAGGGAAATGTGATTTTGGAGGCGACGGAGGTGATCGTGATTTGAGATTAACAAGGAAGATTTAACTGAGCAGGTGGGAGGGGATTTGAGGATTAGGAAGGCTTGCTGAATTTTGATAGTTTGGGCGATAATCTCAAGACCAGGTGGTTAACCTAATGTAAACCATGAATGACAGCCTTTTCTGTGGGTGGCTACAGCTTGCTTAATTGAATACTGTTAAAAAAAGCATCTTACAACTAAAGTCATTTTCGAGAAATAACAAATGAACCTGCTCCTTTAATTTTTTTAAAACAATGTTTTGGGGATAGGTAATATATTTCATGTAGTACATAATTTAAAACGTAAAGGAGATGCAATAAAGTATCTCCCTAATACTCCTAACCATCCTTCCCCGTGTCAGAGGCCATAGCTTCCTTGTGTATCCTTCCAGAGATATTCTGTGCACCTACAAGCAAATGCATATCCTCTTTCTTATAAATAGCATATTTATAATAGCATTGTTGTGCAATTTGCTTTTTCACTTATTCCATATTATGGATCATTTTATATGCATTGATAAAGAGCTGCTCCATTATTTTAAAACACTATATAGTATTCCATTCTATGGAATAATATCCATTAATACAACAGTATTGTCTTGGTCTGCTCAGGTCAGGTTCTAGTAAGAACTTTCTCCTGTCCGGCAGATGGCCACATTCTGACTGTGTGCTCACATGGCCTTTCCTTGGTGCATACCGTGGGAAGAGTGGGAAGAGAGGGAGAGAAGATACAGGCATACGTTAGTTTCATTGTACTTCACAGATGTTGCAATTTTTACAAACTGAAGTCATGATCCCCTGCTGGCAAAAAGATTACAGTTCACTTAATTGTGATACTCACTTTATTGAGGTGGTCTGGAAGATGTTAAAGAAAAATGTGAACTTCCACAGCTGAAAAAATCTTTTTAAAAGAAAGGGTTTATTGGGTCATTGTTAGCAAGAAGAAATGACCAGGTCCTGGGGCATGAAGTCTTAAACCACCAGCAGCAGTGCCAGGTGGAACAGGTAGCATGTCTGTCATCCTGGAGTTGTCAGGAGTTTTTATACATCAAGTAGAGGGGAGAAAGGTATAAGTTGTTTTGAAAGAATTTAAATTGGCTCTGTAGATAAAGGGAGCGGCAGAAGGGGAAGTGGGGCTAATTCTGGGATAGGCACAGAGTCTGTAAGGAAGAAGCGTTTTCTCCTTTGGATTGGTAGGCAACAGCCTGGAAAAAGTTCATGCATGTGCAGGATGTGATGGCTTCTGGGGTTCGGTGGCACCTGGCTCTTCTCTTATTTGGATAATGGAAGAAATAGCCACCTGGAAGTTAAAGTTCCAACCTGCGCTCAGTAATGTGAGCAGCCTTATTGGCTTTTGCCCTGCAGTTGTTAACTGATTAATCTCTTCTTGTCTCTTCCTTCCACTCTGGCCTGCTGTAATTTGTTAGGATTTCTCAGAATATTCTCCTTTTCACACCAAACTCTCAATATCTCTGGGGAATGCCTGTGGATAGATATGTGCGTACTTGGCTTTAGCTCGAAGGCCAGCAAGAAGGCCAGTGTGGCCGGAGCAGAGTGAGGCAGAGAAAGCAGATGAGATCTACAGGGTGAAGGAGGGCAAACACGGCCAGATTGTGCCTGTGGGGGTTGGGGCCTCAACATAGGAATTTTGGGAGGCTCCATTTCAGTCCATAGCAAGTTTGTATATACATTTATTTGTATTTACCAGTTCTTTATTGACAAAAAGTTATCTCCAATCTTTGCCATTAAAAACACTTCTGCAATGAGAAATTTGTACACACAGCCCTGGCTGGCGTGGCTCAGTGCATTGATTGTCGGCCTGTGAACTAAAGGGTTGCCTTCCCTTCCCCTCTCTAAATAAATTAAAAGAGAAAGAAAAAAAAAGATTTCCAGCCCATTGCAAAGTACCAAAGGTTCCCTTTCACATGATGTAGAAACCTACCTCTATCTAAAGTAGCTATCAAGTAGACACAAGTTTGAGTTTTAATGTCAGGGATGGGTAAGCGGTAGCTACTGGCCAGTGTTTTAAAAAACATACCCCTTTCTACTTGATTCCTAAACAGAATTATCTGCTATTTTGAGGAGAATGGGGCATGTTTTATAGTCTGGCCAGAAGATAGGGGTCTGTGTTTGGAGAGAGTTTGCTTCTCTTACGGGCTAACTACCCATAGAGGCATGGCCGGCTTGGTTGGCCTCATTTTGGCCTCATTATTTGGAGGATGATGTATTTGCTTTCATTTTAGTCCTTTTTTAAAAAAGATTTTATTTATTTTATTATTTTTAGACAGAGGGGAGGGGAGGGAGAACGAGAGGGAGAGAAACATGAATGTGTGGTTGCCTCTCTCACATGCCCCTACTGGGAACCTGGCCCGCAACCCAGGCTTGTGCCCTGACTGAGGAATCGAAGCAGCAACCATTTGGTTTACAGGCCGAAGAGGATCAATCCACTGAGCTACACTAGCCAGGGTGCAGTCTTCTTATTATAAGAGTAATATCTGTTTGTAAAAAAAGATACAAATAGTATAGAATTGTGTTAAGTGAAAAACAGAAGACCTCACTGGCAGTAGCTACTATTAACAATTTGGTATCCTTGGATACATTTTCTATATGCATATAAATAATATACCCTGCCCAGGTAACTCAGTTGGTTAGAAGGTTGTCCTGATATGCCACTGTTGCTGGTTTGATCCCTGGTCAGGGCACATACAAGAATCAACCAATGAATGTGTAAAGAAGTGGAAATGCAAATTAATGTTTCTCTCTCTCTCTTCCTCCCCCCACCCCCCGCTCTGTCCCTCCACCCTTCCTCTCTCTGTCTCTCTAAAATCAATAAATACAAAATTTAAAAAAATGAACTAGCTTTATAAAATATATGTATATAGATATAGATATCCCCCACGGACAAGATTATATCAAACATATTGTTCTGCTGTTCACCTTTCACGAAATATATGATGGAGAACTTTCCATGTGAGAGATAAGGGTTTCAGTGTGGGATTTTTAAAAGGCCATGTTTTAAGAAAAGATTTTATTTATTTTTAGAGAGAGGGGAAGGGAGGGAGAAAGAGGGAGAGAAACACTGATGTGAGAGAAAACCATTGATCAGTTGCCTCTCACATGTGCCCCAACTGGGGTCCAAACTCAGAACCAAGGCATATGCCCTGACTGGGAATTGAACTGGCAACTGTTTGCTTTGTGGCATGAGACCCAACCAACTGAGCCACGCTAGTCAAGCAAGGCCATTGTATTTTATTTAAAAAAATTTTTTTATTGTATTTTTTTCCTCATTACTATCTAGTCCCCTTATATCCTCCTCTCCGCCCTCAATCACCACACTGTTGTCCATGTCCATGAGTCCTTTTTCCTTTACAAGGCCATTTTAAATTACATAATTTTCAAATTTTTTATTTTAATTTTGCTGCCTCTATTTGAAAACATTGAGAAATACTTCTAACAGAGGTTTTCTTACACATGAAAGAGGTAAAAAGATTTAGTACGTGATCCGTATATTTGCTGTCTCTTAGGTGTATTAAATTTAACTCAAATGTTTCCCTCCCTCTCATTCTCCCTCCCCTCCCCTCTGTCTAAAAATAATAAAATAAACCTTTAAAAAAAAAAGACTAAAATGAAAGCAAATATATCATCCTCCAAATAATGAGTTATTTCTATTTCTTCATTTCTAATGCAGTTTAGTTCTTCATCCTTTAAATATGTAGCAGAGAAGGAGAAGCAGACATAACTAAGAGGGAGATGGAAATGTGAAGACAATAAAAAATCTTGACTGAGTGGTCAGTGAGTGTTTTCTGGGCCAGCCTTGGCAGAACCCTAAATGTCACTCTGACATTCTGCAACTTTTTTAACTTCAGTCCATCAGCAAATTCTGTGGACTCTGCTTTAAAATATGTGTAGAATCTTATAATTTCCTACTATTGTGTTGACCAGAAAGTTTGTTTAGTTTTTCCCCTAAAATAAAAGATGTGTTTCATTTTCACCAATAACTTTATTGATTTGGATATTTCGAGTATGTCAGCTATCTCCCGCTAGTGGCTTCTAGTGGGTAGAGGCCAGGGGTGCTGCTGCTGAACGCGTTCCAATGCATAAGACAGCCTCACAGCAAAGAATTCTTTGGCCAAAATTCCAATAGTACCAAGAAACTTTGCAAACCACTTTTGACACATTTGATCAGTCACAGCACCTTCTCCATACATCGCACAAATCTTTTTTGCATTTCAGTTGCGTTTTTACCTTTCTTGAAATAATAAAGCATAATATGCTGAAAATGTTGCATGTTTTCTTCCATCTTCAATATTAAAATGGCTGCACAAAAATTCACCAGCTTTGATTTTTTTTAAATGCACGCTGATAATGACATCTGTCACAATACAATCTAATAAAATTGTTTTGAATGACATTAAAGACAACTAAGCACTACTAGAGCCATCTTATGGGAAAAAACCAAACGAACTTTTTTGGCCAACCCAGTACTTCTACCAGTCACCTGAAACCAGAGCAACCCTTTGCTCACTGTTAAGTTTAAAATTATCTTGTGGTTTCCTATGTTTCAGTAAAAACCAAAAAAATTTTAAGACCCATAAGGCACAATCTGACCATGTATGCCCTCTCACACCTGTTAGACCTTATCTACTCTTTCCTATACCTCTTTCTGTTCCAGCTGTGCCTGCCTTCAGGTCAAGTACACCTGTTCTTGGGACTTTTGTATACCTCTACCTCAAGTACATAGGGATTAGAATGCCAACATGGCTTTGCTTCTTCTTTTGTTCAAATGTAAACTTATCGTGAGTCCTTTTCTTAACCACTCGAGGAGAGAGATAAGTTAAAGGAAGGTCTATTAAACAAAAAGGATTTTAGACTTGTTGGTTTTGAAAATTCCCAGACTGTCTGGGTGGCACAAATGGTCTTTTCTTTGCAGGAAGTTTAAAAATTATTACTTCAGTCTCCTTATTTGTTATAGATCTGTTTAGGTACACATATGAAAAGATATTCAACATTATTAGTCATTAGGGAAGTGCAAATCAAAGTCACAGTGAGATACCCCTTCACATCCACTAGGATGGCTGTAATCAAAAATATATAATATCAAGTTCTGGCAAAGTCCTTTGCCCATTTTTTAGTCGATTGGTTGGTTGGTTTTGTTGTTGGGTTGTAGGAGTTTTTTTATGTATTCTGGATATTATATCCTTATCAGATAATATGATTTGCAAATATTTTCTACCATTCTATATGTTATCTTTTCATTGTCTTGATTTTGTCCTTTGAGGCATAAAAGATTTTAATTTTGATAAATTCCAGTTTATTTTTTCTTTTGTTGCCTGTGGTTTTGTTAAAAAGACTGTCAACCATTGAATCTTCTGGCACCCTTGGTAAAAATGAATTGACTATATCTGTATTTTTTAAAAGATTTTATTTATTTATTTTTAGAGAGAGGTGGAGGGAGGGAGAAAGAGAGGGAGAGAGACATTAGTGTGTGGTTACCTTTCACACACCACCCCTTCTGGGGACCTGGCCTGCAATCCAGGCATGTGCCCTGACTGCGGATAGAACCCGTGACCCTTTGGTTCACAGGCTGACACTCAGTCCACTGAACCACACCAGCCAGGGCTGTATTCTCTTTCAAATATTAGTTCACAGATTATTTTGTTAACTTGTTAGATTACTTTGGGAGAAAAACTGTCACGGTTTCAGTAGGTGACCCTCTCATTCTAGCTGTGTTTTGGACCGTATGTGTGACAGTTTTACAGTGACAGGAGCTCATTTTAGTTCACAGTGTTAGAAAAGCCTTCATGCTTTCTGATAGCTTTGTTGATGTTGAAAATATGAATAGGTACATATAAAACAGACAGGAATGTACCCTTTCTATATATCCACCTACACTGTAAAATATTTATTGAGTTGAGTACTTACTATGTTAAGCTAGTTGTGCGGAGGATAGAAGAGAAGTGAATCAAATGTTGATCCTAGGGTTTTTTAGGATAAATCTTGAAATACCAAATGATAAATGTCAAGTTCAGAAGAGGAAGAGGTCACGTATGGCTGTAGGAATTGGGAATGCTTGGGTTGGGGGTAAGCCGAAGAATATGTAGTGTTACCGAATTGAGTGTGAAAATGCCCTTCTATGTGAAGCACAGAAGGGAGGAAAGTAGAGGCCAAAAGAGGGTCTGGCATCTAGCAGAGTAAAATGTTACAGGATATAAGAAGGGTTTCTGGTAATGGACAAAAATGTAAACTGAAGTGTGAATGTTTGCAGCTAAGAGTCCACCCTTTATGCAATAGGTAGCAGAGAAACTATTGATAGAACAATGTGATGGTATGATCATAGTTGCTCTTTTAGAAGATTGATCTGGCCCTGGCTGGTGTGGCTCAGTTGATTGAGTGCCAGCCTGTGAACCAAAAGGTCACCTGTTTGATTCCCAGTCAGGGCACACGCCTGGGTTGCAGGCCAGGTCCCCAGCTGGGGGCACGTGAGAAGCAACCAATCTATGTATCTCTTGCACATTGATGTTTCCCTCTCTTTCTCCCTCTCTTCCCCTCTCTCTAAAATAAATAAATAAATAAATAAAACCTTAAAAAAAAGATTGATCTGTATGTGGGACCAATTGAAACAGGTAGTGAATGGGAACCCACCCAGTTAAGAGACTATGGTAATAGTCTAGGACTAGGCAAGAATTTATGAAATCCTGAACTAGGGTGGTGTGTCACTTGTTTGCCAGTTTGGAGAATTTGAAGTAAGCTTTGACTTAAAACTTTGTTGCTAATTCAGTAGGGCTTATTTATGTTGTTAGAGATGATGAGAATCCTGACAGCTTCCCTTGGTTAGACTCCTTGAATAGTTTTCCTTAGGACATCCTTATTAGGTAGGATCATCCTTTCAGCGTGACTTGATGAGGCATGTTAGTGACTGGTTGGAAAGGGTTTTTGTCCAAAATGTCATCAAATTAATGCTATAAGAGAGTAAGGAAGAAGGGGGGACTTGGTGATGGTGCTGTCAGTAACTCTAGAAGTTGGAAGAGATGAGTATGGGTCCTGAGAAGCATAGAGGAGGAGGTAATATGGCAAAAGAATGAAATACATACATTTGTGTATACGAAAGCTATGTTAGTTTATATGGAAAGTGGGACTTCATATATAAATTCAAAACCAGAGTTACAATTATGAAAAAAAGGAAGGTGGATCGAATTATATACTAGAGTTGTACTGAAGGCCACATGAATCATAAAACAAGGAATTAAATTGGCTTGAAAGCAGAACTTTAAGACAAGTTTACAGGTAAACTTGAATGAGGGCTAAACTGAATTTAAATGCTGTGGAAGAATGAAAACACGTTCCAATAGTAAGAGGGGTGATATGATCCCAGATCTGCTTTGATATTTTGTGGAGTATAAAGGTCACACTTTTGGAATGATTTGCAGCCCCTCCCCCCAAAAGTCATCACTCTCTATAGGAAGACATGGTTGTAGGAAGTCAGTTTTTCCTCCTACCTCTCTGAAAGAAGGAAACTTGATGGGACTGTGAATGTGATATACCAAAGAACTAGAGATTCTTTGATTTAGGGGGGATATATTTCTTAAGATTAGGTTGGTTAAGGCGTTCCTTTTCTTCCTTTTTTAAAAGATTTTATTTATTTTTAGAGAGAGGGGAAGGGAGGGAGAAAGGGAGAGAAACATCAATGTGTGGTTGCTTCTCACACGCCCCCTACTGGGTACCTGGCCTGCAACCCAGGCATGTGCTCTGACTGGGAATTGAACCAGAGACCTTTTGGTTCGCGGGCTAGCACTCAGTCCACTGAGCCACACCAGCCAGGGCTGGTTAAGGCATTCGTATAGGGTAAGAATAGTTAATACCTAGGCTATGGCTCACTATGGGGTTTGGTCCTATAGGAGCCCTATGCCTATTAGGCTTTCTTATACTGCGTAATATGTCTACAGGGGCTGCCATTATTTTGAGAGGGACAATCTGCTGAAGGACTTTGTGCCTGGACCCTTCTCCATTCCACATGATCTGTTCTTACTCAGTCTTACACTCCACTGCGATAAATACAGATTCTTGAAGCCATGGGTCTTCTAGGAGATCCACAACTAGGACAATATCACTCAGGACATCACTCTGATCTATGGAATGAACATCCTTTCTACTCCTGCTAAGTATGGTCTACTTGGTAAAAGCTTTATTCCTGGATGTTTTGTTAATTGAGGTCTTACTGCTTATCATCTGATAATCTGTAGTCTTCTTTAAGTCTTTATGGGATTTAGCATGCTTGTAATTTAAATAACTATTATTAGTTTGTTTTTTTCCCCTTAAGCTATAAGCTTTACCAGGGCAGAAACAGTCTGTTTTGTTCATCACTATATTCCCAATTCTTAGCATATAGGTGCTCAGATACCGTTAGAATATTAACTCACATTATTTCACCTCTCTAGGGTGTTTCTTATAAAATTTAGAGTCATGTGCCTGCTTGGGCTTCCTCATAGCATGGTAGCCAGGTTCCAGTAGTGAGCATCCTAAGAAAGCAAGGCAGAAATGCACGGCATTTTTATGACTTAGTTTGGGAAATTATGTCATGTTCTATTGTATCATACTTTGTCAGGCAGTGACAAAGTTCTTCCCAAGTTCAAGGTGAGGGAATATGGATCTCATCACTTGATGGGAGGAGTGGCAAGCTCACATAAGAAGAGCATGAGAAATGGAAAATCCTGTATTGGCCATCTTTGACAAAGACAGTCTATTACAGTTTGTAGTTTTCATCAAATTTGGAAAATTTTTACCATAATTTCTTCAAATACATTTGTCCTCATCTGCCTTGTTTTTGGAATTTTAATTATATGTATGCTTGATAGCCTACAGATCATTAAAACTTCTATTTTCAGTTTTTCTCTTTTTGCTTCATTTTGAATAATTTATATTATTGTCTTCAGATTGTTAGTTTCTTCTGTAGTCTGTTATTAGACCCATCTTGTGAATTTGTCATATATTCTGTTTCTCTCATTTTCATATTTTCCTTTAAATCCTTGAGTATATATATATAGTAACTATTTTAAGGTCTGCTATTCTTTCATCCCTGATGTTTCTGAGTCTGCTTCTATTAACCGATTCCCTTTACCCCCAAATGATGGACCTTTTCCTGCTTCTTCACATATCTAGTAATTTTTATTGTATGCTAGCATCTTCAATACTACATTTTTAGTTATCTGGATTTTGTTGTCTTTAAAGAATACTGAAATTTGTTTAGGTAGGTAGTTACTTGCTAATCAGGTTGCTACTTTAAATGTGTGCTTTTAAGTTTTATGTCAGGGTTGGAGTAGCTTTTGTTCTAGGGGTAGCTTAGCTTTAAGGCTAAGGGGTGATCCTTCTGAGAATTCTACTGAATGTCATTGGTATTCAAGGAGGTCTGTCTCCTTTGGCTACAACTATGCTAGCCCTGTGTGAGCCTGGGATTATTCATCTTGCAATCCTGTCACTTCTCTGTCTGGCACCATGGGGTGTCACCTAACACATGTGTAGGTTAGTATTCATAATAGACCGAAGGGACCTCTATGTAGATTTCTGGATATATTTTTCTGTGGTACAGATCCTAGCCACCTCAGCTTCCTCAAATTCCAATCTCAGTTTACTCCATTCAAGACTGACGCTCTGCCTGGCACCCTCTACATTGCAGTCGGCACGCACTTCCAAGCAGAAAGCTAGGGTGATCTCAGGACTCGCTGTTTTCCTTCTATACCAGTATTAAAAGTCAAAGTACGAATTGTAAGTCCAGGATTTCTTTCTTCTTTTAACCACTTGAATTTTTAGTTTCCAAAGGTAAAAACGAAATGGAGTCAGCTATGGGCTAGGATTAATAATTTCGGTTCAGGTTTCATACCTATTTCTAACTTGCATGAATATTGGTAAATCTCACTTCTTTGACTTTTACAGAGAGATTGAACTGAATATAACCCTATTCTCCTTGCTTCTCAGGCATTTCATAACAAGCAAACAGAAACAAAAACAAATCACATTAAATAAGGGTTATAAAAGCTGACACTTCCAAAACCTCTCTGGACCATCTTCCAATTTGTACCGTAAAGTTCAATATACAGGGGCCTGAAATGAAAGTATGACAAGACTGATGCTGTAACTGTTGAAATGCATCAACTGCTGCTGATGGAGAATCATTGTCTTTAATTGTAAAATCATCCTCGGAATCCCTTCAACAAATCCTGTTTATTTAGTCAGCCTGACCGATTTCCATGAGGAAGCAGAAAGATAGGGCTCTGGTTGGAATATATGATTCCTGAGAAAAATGGATCATCGGTATGGCAAGAAATGGTGGAAAATGATATACAGCAAAAACTACCCAAGAAGTAGGATCTAAGTAGAGTCCAGAGGGCCCACTGTGTGTGTGTGTGGGGGGCGGTCACTGATGTTTATTGAATTTCTTCTGTCTGTCAGCTGTTTTGATATTAATAGTTTCTAGTATTATTTTTCTCTCCATTTTCAGACACATTTAATCAAGTCAGGAACCAAAATGCTAACACACTTTCCTGGAGAGAGAAAGGCCAAGATCTCTTTTACTCAAAGAAGAGCTCCACCTGCAGGCGTTCGGCAGACCAGCATTGCCTCCTTCTTCACCTTGCAGCCAGGTATGATGACCTTCCTGGGAGCACCCAGGGAGCAGAAAGGAGTGCATTCACTGTTTTCATGCTGAAACATTTATAAGTGGTGACACCAGAGGATTGTGTTAAAATAGCTCACCTATTAGAAGTTATAAAACACAAGAAATCATCACCTTTTAAAAGCAATTTATACATGCTTTTACAAACATACTTTTCCGGTTCTGTTTTGCTCAATCTAATATTAAATATTTGTATTCCCTGTCAGAACAGTGAGGAAAGGTATACGTGAGAGTTGGGGGTATATAGGGTTGCTGGCCTTTAGTTAGGTATGTATCTTGGATTGGTCATACTGAGGAGTCTATGTAAGACTGATATTTTTGTATAAAGCTTCTCAAATTAGTCAAGGTTCATCGATGCTTTTTTCTTAGAAAGGCTGGCATAAAGCTGGCTTGAGTCTCATCATCCTTTGACAGTTCTTTGCTTTCACGTGCCACTTCAGGGGGTCAGCTGACAGAGCAGGCTGGAGCTCACAGAGCAAGGTTCCTGCTAGTAGGAGGGCGTTGGAAGGAGAGCTCTAACTCCTGGTGTGATTCCCAGAATTTCTTTGCATAAACCTTCAAAATGCATTCTCCCCACCCAAACAAAAAACCCTTTTGCTTTAACAAGGACAGACTTTTTTTTACAGAAACACTCTCCATTTCAAATTTCGGTATAGCCTACAGTCTACATAGAATTCTTAGGCAAAATTGAGAGCTCTTTCACAAAACATAGTTTCTGCAGTATAATTCTTAGAGAAGGAAAGGAGAAATCCGTAATTCAGCTTTGTTTGTAATTAGATTTTGGTATAATTTTGTAGGGGGTGGCGAATTCCATGGTATTAGTCCTTAAGGCAGAACAGGGTACATTCCACACCTGCTAAAATTGGCAAGCTAGACACTAGCAGTTGTTTTTTATTATTGTCCTTCCTGCTGGTTGGCTTAGCATCTAATTGTCTTTACTCTTTACCATGAATTGTTTGCAGAGTGGTGAACCTATGTTCTTCACACTGTCACCAGAAGGTTTCTTAGAGTTGAATGGTTAACATGATCTTCGAGGCCTTACAAAAATAGTGTATTGAGCATGCTTCTCAAAGGATAATATCCTGGAGTAACATCTGGCGAGGATCACTAGCAGAAAGCAAATGAAATAAAAGACAAAAGCAAAACTAATGTGCCCTCTGTTACACAAACCCCACATATGAAAACTCAGCTGGAAAAGTAGGCTGTGGTCTAATCATCTGTCATGCTTGGCTTTATTAGGTAGGTCATGGAAACCATCCATATATTGGAGTAGGGGAATATATAAGATCCGTGTTTTAGAAAGATCATTCAGGAGAGGATAGAAAGATTGAAAGCAGGAAACTTAGCTACAAAGGTATGTAAAGAGCCTAAGACCCCTGCACTAGGTAGTGATAGTAGCTGATGCTGATTTCAGGAAGAGCCAGCTAAATCCTGCTCAGGGCAGAGTTTTCCTGCAGAGTAATGTTTGTTCATGTCTGTTTTACTAGGAAAGACAAATGGTGGTGAGAGGAATGTTTCATCTCCCATAGAAAGTCAGACCAACACAGAGTCTAAGAAAGATGCAACCCAGCTACACCATCTGATCCAGGGCTCAGGGGATGATTGCATGGTACCCCCTTTAGCCACTTCAACCCCTGCAGACATCCAGGAAGTTGGACTTTCTCCTCAGTCCCTCCAGGCTTCTGGTCAACACAGAATGGGAGTCCCAATCTTGACTGTGTCTTTGTTCCAGCCTGATATCTTAGTCTGTGCTGGAGAAAAGCAAGACTCACTGGCTTGTTCCTTCACCCAGGACTTGGAAAATTCTTACTTGTTGGACCAAAAGGAAGGAGAGATGGATTCTTCCTGGAAAAGGGAATGGCTTCGTGGATCTAAGAAAAAGAACTGTCAGGGTATGGAGAGATGCAGTAAGCCACCTGGGGGTAAGGGCCATCAGCCCTTGGACAAGTCTAAGTTGGAAAAGGCGTCTGCCCAAGAAAACAGGCAGGCCCCCGTCCTCTTTCAAACATACAGGGATGCCCGGAGTGGAGAAAACACGGAACCAGTGAAACAAAGTTCTTGTCCTGTTCCTGTGCTTTCCTGGGACAGTGAAAAGAATGACAGGGACTCCTGGAGTCAGCTTTTCACTGAGGATTCACAGGGCCAGCGGGTCATTGCTCACAACTCTAGAGCTCCTTTCCGAGAGATAACCAACCACCAGAATCAGGGCTTAGGGCAGTTTCCTCACAGCTCTGGCGCTCAGTGCCAGGACAGGCCCGCTCAGTTAAGTCCGCAGTCTGATTGGCTCTTTACCCAGGACTCTGAAGGCAATCAAGTTATCAGGCACCAAGTCTGAATGTCTTTCAGGGTTTAGTTTTACACACGGAGGAAAAGATCTTGGGGAGGGGTTGGGGGGAGTATGTTTGGGTAGGGGGAAGTGTGGGATGAAGCTGTTATTACTGAGCAATCTTTGTGTAAATAAAGCAGGTGGTGACACTTGAGACAGTATGATTGGCATCCTGCCTTTCTCTGAATTAGGGGTGGTTGGTAAATTCTCTGTATGAAGCTATGGTGAGCACCAAGGAGGCAGGGCAGGTCCTCATCCCTCCACACCAGAGCCTGTTACTCAGCCTGCAGTGAGTCACCTCTTCACCTTTCAGATGCCTGAGAGAGCGCCTCTTATAGATATGTGTACTTTTAACCCCTGGTTGTAACCAAACTTACTCAGGCTAAGCATGGGGCCATTATTCCTGACACTTTGAGTGGTAAGTCACATCTCCCTGACCTGGGTGTACAGGGGCAGGGGGATAGAGAGATAGGTAGAGGGTAGAATGATGGCAGTTTAATTTTTAATTTTATTTTTGTGGTAACTTTATAGCATTTTAGAGTTATATATTGTTTAAACATCTCCCCTTAAAAGCTTGGGCTATATAATATTCTAGATGTGATCATAGCACTCTTCTACTAGAGAGTAGGAGAGGACTCCCTTTGTAAAACTGAGTCCAAATAAATGTTTACAAAGCTGGCTCTGATGGTAATTAAAACATTACCCATTTTATTTTTGAAAACGGAACTTTTTAATGTTATATGCTGTGGGCCCGATCTGAAAAGAGTCTAACTTGACCTGTGTTCTACCTAAGATCTTATCCATCAGGTAGCAGTTTCCCGTGATGCAGGTGTGGGACCTAAGAGGCTCCTGGGGGCAAGCTTGCAAGCTCTAAGATGGGACTGCTTTAAAAGGTCAGGGCAGAATCGCTAGAGAGAGGGACAAGAGTCTGAGGAAAGTTTTCTCTTACATAGGCAGGACTTTATTAGGAAAGGGGCGGGGGAGCCAGGAGCCTGTTAATGAGAGTCCATATTCTATAAAATTAACATGAATCCTGTATCTGTGGGGGACACCAGCAGACTTTAACTCAGAGATGGACACAGCAAATGCAGTATCTCTGCAAATCCTTTCTTTAATGTCAGGTAGTGCTTCAACCCAAACACACACAATACATACCGTAGAGAAAGGGACCTGAGGGTGTCTGAGTCATGCAAGGTGTGGGTACGAACCTTGTCCCAAGACACAGGAGAAGTCAAGGGCCTGGAAGAAAGATGGTGTTCTCTTTCCCCTCCCCATTTCTCTTTTCTACCGGGCTTAAACTAAAGTCCACAGAAGAGCAAGAGTTCAGTCAGTGGAACCAATGAGGCCCCAAGGCCTTGGAGGGTAGATCTGGTTGTACAGTATTACAAAATATATTTAAGAAAAAAACAGCCCTGACCTCTCAGGAGCAGCCCAAAAGTCAGCTGGTTCAGAGGCCCGACCTCTACTTCTAGGTGTTGGACAGGGGAGAGGGTGATTGCTGGGCATTGGTGCCGGTGTATGATGGAGCAGCATAAGATTTTTCCTGCCCTGTGAACATGTACATAAACATTTAGAGCTCCCTTGGCTCTGTTGCAAGGAAGCTGCTGAAAGTAAGTGACAGCTGGGTGCAGTGTCCAGTGAGACCAGTTATGGGGTCTAATGCAGTGAAGTAAGTCATTCCGGACCTTTTTTCACACAGGGGCAAGGAAAAACCAGAAACCTGTGGCTCAGCCTTTAGACTGAAACATTCCAACCTACACATTTACCTGTAACAGGTGTCTCAGCTCAAAACAAGCCTTAGCGTCTGCTAAGGTGTGAAGTATGGGAAACATAATCCAGCTCTTTCAGTCCAAGCTCTAACTTTCGGCAAGACTGTTGCAGAAAACTTCTAATGGAGAGGCAGAAACATCTGCGGTGAAGAAGGCAGCTATTGAAGGAATTCCAGGAGCGTGAGACTGAGTTTGCAGAGCTGAGTGCTATCAGTTTCCTTTTCTACTGATATCTTCTTCCTTCAGAGCAAACTTCCTTCTTAGGACCTCAGAGATAAGGATGGCAGGGTCCTCCTCCTTTAATAAACTCCGGTTCCTAGAGACACAATAATAGCTTAATTATTAATAATTTAATTTATTGAGTACTTACTCTGTCCTGGGGAGCATTCTATGTCTTTGAATATGATCTCATTTAATTCTCATAACAATCGTATGAGGGAGGTGCGATTACAACCCTCTTTTACCAATGAGGGAACTGAAGCACAGAAAGGTTATACAATTTTCCCAAAGCTACTAAGCCAATAAATGGTGAATCCAGAGTCCAAAACCAAGCTAGCTAGCTGTAGATCTCATTTCTTAACCAGAATGCTTTACTGTTTCCTGAGATGCTGTAAAATGTGGCAAAGTAAAGGCCCATTAGACCAGTTAGAATTAGCCTGTGGTGGCTGAGCTTCTGCTCCTACCTTTGGTGGGAAATGACTAATAACTCTTGGCCATTCTGACCTTTATTAGTTCCAGGGAAAAGATTTTCTGAAGATTACCTACTATGGTGTTTCCCTAAAAGGGCTGTGAGATATTTTTTTAAATGAGACCTAGGATTTGTAGTAAAATATTCACATAAGGGACCTGTGGGAACAAATCCAACTCCATACTGGGATAGGTTCAAATTATCTCATATGAAAGAATGTCCTAGTCATCTGGAAAATAGTTGCTTGAAATCCTAGTGGACTTAATATACATATATACACATCCTCATGAAGGTGTTTTACTAGTCCTTAGGCTATTTATTAAGGCTCAACATTGACTATTTAACCTTGAAAGCAAAAATAAGTGATTGCCTTCAGGCTGTCACATTTTTCTGCCTCTTTGTTGTTGGGGCTACTTTCCCATCCTTAGTCATTAACCTATCTCCAATAATTAACAAGGGACAAAAGGTCCCAGGACACAAGTGGGAGAAGGGGCTTGGATCTAATGTGGGGCAAGGGGAAAGTAAAAGAAAATCTGAGAGTCAATCTATGAAACACTGACTAGAAGAGAGAGACTCAGGGCAGCCCCGAGGCCGCGGGTGAACTTGGGAACGCAGGAGACCAAGCTGGCTATGGCCAGAGAAGGAAGGTGACAGTGACTTCCATGAAGTGTCAACTACCAGGAAGCAATGAGGGAGTCACTTAGGTTTATCTGGTTTTTGAAGAGAAATGGGCCCTTGCACAACAGGACTGTCATCAGCTCAGGAGAGAGCCCTCACCTCCCACAGAGCGTTTAGTCTACATTAACAAATAAAGCTGCATGTCCTGGCCTCTGGCCTTCGGAGTCTGGATGTCAGACTTAAATGCCTCAATGTCCAGGAACCTGCAAACAGACTCCTGGTGTGTGCCACGCAGGTGCTCAGACCACTTGGAAACACTGCAAGGTGGTCGCTCCCCGCAGCCGGAGCACTTATGGCTTCTTTGCTAGATGAGTTGCTCAAGGTAGGGATTTCCCAAATTCCCTCACATTCCCATCAAACAGCTAGAGCTCCCTTCCTTGGGGTTCAGCTTTAGAAGTATAACGTGTATTTTGAACAAATATGAGCAATTCTGATTGGCGGCCAGATTTAGGAACTTCCTATGAGTTAAAAAAAAGCCTTGTTCTCAAATCTCTAAAATTGCAGGATTAGTTTGCATAATGAACCGCTGTATTTGAAAGTAGAACTCTTTATGCAGTTTTCCTTCCACTAAAAAAGTCTACCAATCTGAGATACTAATTATTATTATTCAACCCTACTTTGAAGGGTGAGGCATGGGGGATGCTTACTAGCAGTATGAGAGTGGAAGTGGTAAAGCCCCTGGGGGACGGAAGTAGGATTAGATGAGCCCTGTAAAATTCTTACTAGTCTAACATTTGGTTGGGTTAGAGCACCTCAATCAAATGTAAAGTGTTACTCCTTCCTTAAACTGGGGTAACACATGGATACTACTGAGGACTTGTTATGTAAGTAGCACCTATTAGATCATTGGTGACAAGTGACTTAAATAGTAACTAGATCCCTAGAGCTCCTTTTCAAATACTTACAGATCTTGGCTCTGTTTCATCCGGTGGAAGTCCTTCAGGATCCCCATCATATCTGCAAAGCTGCTGGCCTTGGACAGAGAGATGCAGTCATCCTCTTCAGACGAGCTGCAGGTAGCTTTGTGTTCTGGTTTGCAACATTCAGGGCTGGCAGAACAAAGCAGGGGGACTGATGGAAGCTCAGGGACCTCTACCTCAGTCTCCTCGGTGATGTCACTAATGACAAAGGAAGTTGTAGAGTGGAATGAGGATCCAAAACAAGGTAAGGGAGAAGAGACATTTGAACTTCCTGGAGATAAGAAATCTGGCGTTAATGAAGCCGAAGCTGAAGCTGAAAGA
Source organism: Mormoops blainvillei (assembly GCA_004026545.1). Classification (NCBI taxonomy): domain Eukaryota; kingdom Metazoa; phylum Chordata; class Mammalia; order Chiroptera; family Mormoopidae; genus Mormoops; species Mormoops blainvillei. The sequence goes on along the minus strand of PVJD01002655.1, from coordinate 170,556 downwards.
GAAAACAATAGTCATGTATGGACACTGGGGCTAGAATACAGCAGTAATATCTTCACAAGCACTGCCTACCAAACATTCATTTCCTGGGCTGATATTCATCTTCCTGGAAGAGCCCAGGTTGGTATCTGCAAGCCAGTGGAAGGTTCCTTCACTACCCTTCCCTCTCAGGATTTCAAGAAGATGTAGAAGCACTGGTCTCTTCAAGTGTTCCAGGAGAACAGAACACCCCCTCTCCCCGCCCTGCTAATAAAGGCCTTGGGTCCTAAAAGCTCCCATTCCACAGTGAGCTATGGAGTAACGACCCTGTTTAGACTGGGACAGCAATGACAACCAAGGCCTGAGTTTGTCCTTTTCTCTAATTGGGCTAGTGCTTCTGACTACCCTCCTTTGAATACTCTCTGAATGGAAGAAGCATTCTCCAACAAACATAGAACGGTGAGAGTCCTCCTAGTTTCCCAAATTTTAATGGAATTGCCTCTTAAGTTTCTAAGAAACACTCTGGTTTTTCATAAACTACTACTTTAGCTTGTCTTTTAGATGACCAAAAAGTAGCCATTAATAAAAATGGAAAATTCAAGTGAATTCCTTCATAAAACTGCCATATAAGGGAATTAAATACATGATTTCAAAGACCACCACAACTTTCATGTGTTCTACCAATTGATAAGGTTTAGGAGCTGAGTAAGCTCAATTAGGAGCAAAAAGAAAAAGAATACGAGGATAAATAAACCCTGAGCTCCTTGGGAGATTACACCCGTTGGTAATTCATGCTGCCAGTGAGGGCATATCCCATCCATTTCTAGTGTCTGCCTTAACTGCAGACAGTGAGGGGAGGGGTGGGGAGGTGACCTCTGGTAGACAGGATGAGGGAAGGGGAGACCAGTGCTTAAAGGGGATGTTTATTTCTTACACTGAAAAGGAAAGCTGCTGAGGGCTAATGGAAGAAGACGTGATCTTAAAGACACTTGGCAAAGGGTGTTGGTTTCTGTCAGCTCAAAATAATTGACAGAAACCATCCAAGAATTACTATAGGCTAGTCAGGCCTCGGAGCAACCCCAGAGCCCTGGGCCCAAGTCCCCCTGGACCAGGCACCATTTTCTTTACCGCTATTCTGTCCAAAAGCCAGGGGGAAAGAAAAGCCTGCTATATTCTGGCCCTGACTCAGAGGCTCCTACCTGCATCAGCTGCCACTATCTTGGCAATCTGGCTACGCAGGTGGCTCAGCTCATCCTGCAGCTCTGTGGTGCGGCTTAGGGCTGGCAGGGCTGGCTTCTTCAAGGCCAGGAGCCTCTCCTCGGACCCACGCAGGTTGGGCACTGAGGCATTGCGCTGCATGACAATCAGAGGGCTCGGCTTCCAGGTGTGCCTCAGGGGGCGCGTATCACTCCTGGACCAGGGAAAGACAGGTATATCAGTCAGCTGGCCACCGCACCCCTTCTAAAATTCCTTCACCCACTATGAGATTAACAGCCACTCTGAGCCCACCGATCTCAGCTACTGCCCTCGCCCTTACAAGCATTCCCCTGCCACCCGCCACCTCATCGGGGAAGAAGCTCCTCAGCTACCTGACCCGGGCATAGGTCTCCTCTTCATCTGCGGCAATCCAGGCGATGTCAGCTAGAGTAGGGACTGGGGGCACATCCCTTAGACACAGGTCAGAGACGTTGGGCAGGGTCTGTAGGAAAGCAAAATTCGTCAACAAACACATCATGATGAGATAATCAGGTTGGGCAAAATATATAGGAGGGGCACCTAATCTAGCACTGGGTGTCAGGACGGCTTCCTAGAAGAGAGGAGAGTTCTAGGTTGGAAACAGCTTCAATAAGAGGCCAGAAGCAATAGGTTTTGTGGGATTACAAATAGTTCAGCATGGCCAGACTAGACAGTGGGGGTGAGGGGGGTTGCATGAGGTTGGAAATGAATTAGGAGCTTTGATTCTAAGACCAATAGTGAGCCACTGGAAGGTTTTAAACAAGGATTAGATTTTAGATTTTAAAAGATTACTCTGGCCCTGGTTGGCATGGCTCAGTGGGTTAGGTGTCAGCCTGCGAAAGGAAAGGTCGTCGGTTCAATTCCTGGTCAGGGCACATGTCTGGATTGTGGGCCAGGTCCCTGGTTGGGGACCTGTGAGAGGCAACCGATTGATGTTTTTGTCACACACTGGTGTTTCTCCCTCCCTTCCTCTCTCTCTAAAAATAAAATCTTTAAAAAAAAAAAAAGACTACTCTGCTGCTACGTGGAACATAGATGGGAGGGTGAACAGACCAGTTATGAGGCTGTTGTATTCAAGCAAAACAGGGTACACTAGAGGAGGGATGGGGCCTGTTTTAATAAAGTATTTGAAAAATTGCACTGATTTGTTTATTATGTGGTGTTTGTGATGACTTTTAAGCTGTAATTGCAAAAGTACGAAGTTGTAACACCACCCACAGCCTAAATGTTTATTATCTGGCCTTTTAAAGAAAATGGTTTTTAGTGGGATGGGCCAGAATTACCTTGTAACAGAAGGCTACTGTCTTAAGAGCGTCTTGCCCTCTGGCTGTGAGAACACAGGTACAACGACATCAATAATCTATCAACAGGAAGTTTTGTCTGGCTAGCTCTTTTCAACACCTTTGTAGCTAATTGGGATTTACACTGTTAACAGACACATTGTTTTAAGCCAACTTGATCATTTGAATATTTAAACAAATAAAAAACATGATTAATTACATAAAAGGAACAGAGTAAGATTCTTTAAAATAGCCCCTCAACCCAAAGGAACAACCAGGGAACAACCAGAGCGGCTGACTGACATTACGTTAAAATTCAGTGAGAAATTAGGAGGATTCCATTATATTTTGAATATGAATAAAAAAGACAAAACATATAGAAAAAGAACTACACCAAAACATTAAAAGTTACTGTGTCATGGTTATGTGATTATAGGTCATTTATTTTCCTTTCTCCTTTTTTATTTTCCATAACTTACTATTTTATATGGGTAGAGTAAAAAATAAATCAAGATTCTCTTAAATAATATTTAAGGTAATTTACAACAAATTCAGGGATATCGGTAATTTCTCAAAAACCCACCTATACATGAGTTAAATTCAGATGTTCCTGCTACGAACTGTTTGGCAGGTGGATCGGGAGTTGATGGCTCTCGCTTTTAGATAGGGGACCTGGGTGTCAGGAGTGAAGTGAACATCCACTGACTCAGGAGCTACTGCTAAGGTGGGCATTTAAGGAAGCTAGAGCACTGCTCGGCCACTGGCAGCTTAATGAGTTTACTGAGCATGTGCAACATGCTCAGTAAATGTTAGCTGGTATTACTAATACAGGCATACCTCGCTCTTCTGCACTTCACAGATGTTGCATTTTTACAAACTGAGGGCAAGACCGTCCATGAGTAAAAATGATTACAACTTTTTTTATTGCGATACTTGCTTTATTGCGGTGGTCAGGAACCAAAGCTACAATATCTCTGAGGTATGCCTGAATTATTCACACATATTCCTAACTCTGTGGGAATATGATTTGCTCTTGTGTCCTTGATTAAGCTCTGCCCGGCAGCATCTGGCCAAAGGACTACAGATGTTATAACCACGTGTGGGAGCAACTTCCGGAGTCCCCCATACTCCCTAGCTGTGCTTCCCTGTGTTTCTGATGCTGGAGGCAGGTAGGGCCACATCCCACTTGTGCCCTTTAGGCAAGTCTGGATAACCTGGGTCATGTGACAGTTTCCCCTCCACTTCCCAACACACACATTCACTTCTAACCCCCTTCCTGACTCTAATACCAACCCTGACACCACTTCTGACTCCAGATCCAGCTCCTACACTAACTTCGCAGGTCAACATCTAATATACAAATTCATCTCCATTTCTATAGCCACCTGGATCCACATCTTTTTGGGCATATATTTCTGCCTTCTCTGTGTAGGCAAAAAGCTGAAGTGTTGTGTGTCCCAGCTCTGGAGACACACACCTTAAGCATGTAGCCCCAAGCTGGTGCTTAACCATTAGTTCTTTGACAGAGGCAGCTGGCACTAATAAACACTACTTGATTTTCATTTGCAGAAGGGGGTCTCAGAGACACCAGCCAGGCAAGAATCATTACTGCAGAGTGGATGCTAAAGGTCCCCTAGACACAGGTAAGACTCAAGCACCCCAGTAAAGGAGTGGCCAGACTTGCCCAGGAAGAAGAGGCTGGGCTCCAGGGAAACTAAGAAAAGGGGACTAAGCAGCCAAGTCTTAGGGGTAGTAAAGAAAAGCAGAGTTCAGCTCAGAGTCACACACAGCATTCAGTGTCCCACCTGGGGACATGCCAGGGTTGTAGGCAAACACCTCAGGGCACAGCCCTGGTTAGTGTGGAGATGTAGTTCAGCGAGGGCCTGTGGCCGCTCTGACAAACTGGATGGCTAGAGGCTGATGAAATCTGAGTCACTTACCGGACGCATCAGACATGTAAGACAAGCATTTACGAGCAAATTGGAAACCTGACTGCTGTGGTCACAGGTCTGTGTGCAATCAGGGAGGCATAGTGACCAGGGTCCATTCATTATAAGCACTTACAAAATGAAGGAAAAAAAATAACCAGGAAATCAACCTGCCTTGGCAATGCCATGGAGTCTGGGGCATGGAGCAGCCCTATCCTTCCATACTCTGAGCCTCTACTCTCCCTGCTTTTCAGTGCACTCACCTGAAAGGATGCCCGGGGACAAGGCTTCAGGGGCAGGTTGGTCCCGATTCTTCTTACTACACTGCGAGCAGCCCCATGCGGTTTGTTTTGCCAGATTGGGATAGTCTAGAGCAGAGAGACCGACAGCCATAACCTCAGAAATGAGTTCAAGTATTGTCCCCAACCTCTTCCCTACTCCCTTTTACCAGGGAGACTGGATTCCTCAATCCCAGGGACAGGGCACCCTGTGGGGGTCAGTCAAGTCTCAATTATAAGTGAGGGCAGGTTTCCCAGTTGTTAGCCTTCACCTTGGCAAGCCACCTTAGGGATACTTGCTGCAGCCAAGGCACAGTCAATGTTGGAAGGGTCCAGTAGAGGGCTGAGAAATTAGCTGGGAGTAGGGGTCACCCAGGCTTCCCTCCCTTCTCTCTGCACAGAAAGGCATAAACACACTGACTCTTTAACTGCCCCTAAGATCATAATTGGTTTTGCCTGGTGGAGTCGGTGGAAGGGTGGCCTCCCTCCAGTTCCAGGTCTCCAGAGGAAAGGAAGGAAGGATTAACTGAAGAGTCTCAACTTCAGTAGGCTCCATGCTCAGCCTCCCCCCCCACAGCACTGCCCCCGGAATGCCCCTTACCACATTGGCTTCCATTCCTGACATTTCAACTGGCTCTTGCACTTGAAGGACGAGGCAGCCTGGGGAGTCGGGAGGCGTGATTCCTTCATATCAGGCCATCTTAAGGAACAGCAGAGTCCCCTCCCTGTGAAACAACCCTCACAGTGGTGACTCAATGGTCACCACACGAGCCCCGCAAAACCAGGCACTGCGAAGCAATGACTAACACTAAGGGTTCTCTTACATCTCACAGGGGAGAAAACCAGCCCAAGAGGCAGCCCTTACCCAACAACGGCTCTTCCAAATCCAGGCCCTTAAAGGTTCTGTTCCAGACTTATTGCATAAGCTTGGACAATGCGGGAACCCCTCCTGGGCCCTTGGTTTCCTGAGGCAAAACTTCTAAAGATGAAACAGAACCCTTTGGTAGTTAAAAAGCTCATGGAAAGGGCAAATTGTAGGTACCACCCAAGCCCAACTTTCATTCTTTAAAAAATTTTATTTATTGATTTTTAGAGAGAGAGATTAAATTATAAAGAGAAACATCGATTTGTTGTTCTACTTATTCATGCATTCATTGGCTGATTCTAGTATGTACCCTGACTGGGGATAGAACCTGTGACCTTGGCATATCAGGACGACACTTTAACCAACTAAGCTACCTGGCCAGGGTTCCAGCATTCATTCTTGAAGATGAGATATAAAAGCCCAGCATGTGCCACTCAGCACTGCTCGGCCTCTGATAGGGGGAGAGGTAAAAGAGACAACAGAAGAATGGATAGCCTCCTTTAGTCTCAGTCTATTAGGCTATAGGGAAAAGAGCCAAATGCTTTTATCCTGGCTCAGCCCTTTACTGGCTTTGTGGCCATAGGCAAGTCACTTAATCTTTCCAAATGTTGGTTTATCCACCTATAAAAAGAGGACAGGAACAGCTGCCACTCTAGGCTACCTTAAGGGTCAATCAGTGACATAGGGAATTTTAAAGGGCTTAACGAACTGTTAAAATGTGACAGACGGGATCACTCTTGATTGGATTCTTCACAGCTGCCCTTGCATGGAGAGCAGATGCAATCAATGAGCTCACTCATGCCGCTGTTCATCAAACACTAACAATGTCCACCTTGTGCTGGGCACTGTAGGGGCCATGAAGGAGGAAGACAGAGCCATGTTCTCAAGGAACTCACAATCTAGAAGAGATGGCACCTGAATACATAATTGTAGCCAAGAATACATAATTATGTTAAAGGTACAATAGGCAGGTGGTCAGGTATATTTAGCCCCCTAGCCCCAGGGTCCTATGGTAGTTTGCAGGGGGAAGGAAGGGAAGGAAAACAGTAACGACAGCACAGGTTCAGGACAGGAACGAGAGAGATCTCTTAGAGGAGTGGAGTATAAGGGGTAAAGATTAACTGGGGTCAAGTCGTAAGGGCTGAGCACACCCAGGTGAGACGTACCGTATTTTGCTGTGTATAATGTGCACTTTTTTGCCCAGATTTTTGAGGGAACGATAAGAATGTGCATATGGGTATAACAGTTACATATCACGGGTATAGTAACGGGTATAATAATCCTGTGTAAACGGGCACAAAACCACAGGTGCGCAATAGACATGGGAGCGCATTATACACAGCCAAATACGGGTACCTAGGGAGCCCGGGAAGACTCTGAACGGGATGGGCTGGGCTGGACTACCAAAGCAACTCTTTCTGGAAGCTCGTGTAGAGCCTCTCACCCCTGGGAGAGGAGTTACTATTCACTTTATGGGGAAAGAGAGTTGGAAAGAAGGAAGTTACCACTCACACAAGGAAAGGAAGCTGGAGAGACTGGACAGATGAAGGAACTGGTCTAAGGTCACTCATGACAGCAGAAAGCACCTCAAGTCTGGTCCAGATCCCGCTGCCTCCTGCATGCTCTCAACTTCTAGGCGCAGGTCAAGCCTTTAAGCAAAGTCCCTGTGTGTACCGGGCTCCATGCTGAATGTCAGTACCTGACCAAAGTTCCACAAACAGTACTCCCCCTCCCGTTTCTCACTTTAGTCACTGTAGCCACTTTCTCTCCGAACTTAACTTCTAAAGCCTCAGTTGGGCCCAAGTATCACACACAGCCAGAGGCATCTTCCTAGAACACGATGCTAGTCATTGTTTCTTCGTTTAAAACCCCCACAGATCCAGACTCCTGCCGGCCCTCCGCAACCAGGCCCAAACTCAAGAGAACAAACTCACCGCAGCCTACGAGGCCTACGATCGGGCCCCTGCACACTTCGCAGCCACACATCCCGCCTTCGGCTTGCCCTTCAGCCCCCCCCCCACCACCTCTGAGGTCTTGTCCACACTACAGCCTTTGCTCAAAACACCTGCACCCCTTTCCCAAAGCTCACTCTTAATCATTCTTCTGAGCTCAGCTCAAGCATCACCTCCTCTTCCCCGACAGAGTCAGGTCCTTTACTGTTCACCCCACATCACCCCGCCTCGCCTCCATAATTAACTGTGTAAGGAAGGTGCCATTTGTCCCAAGGGCAGGGACTTCCCTAGGCACAGCACAGCGCGTGCCCAGCCCATAGTAAGCATGTAAACATCTGTCCAATTAAAAAATGAATGAAGGAAAACAGAGAGCACCGAGGGCACCGACAGCCTTCACACCCTCCGTCACCACCTTCACAGTGTCGCTACCCAGAAGCTTGCCCCTGCCAACGCCGGTTGCTTCTTACCACCTCTGCGCTCCCACAGCCCCTCTCGGGGCTGCTGTCGTGTTTACACACGGTCTTCCGCAGGAGACGGGCAGGACAGGGCAGGGCCCGGTCTCATCACTCCTGGGTCCCCTCGGCGGCCGCCGCGCGCTCAGCGGAACTTTGCTGAGCCCAGAGTTGCGCCGAGGAGCCTGTGCGGGGACCTTGCCCGGGACACGCCTCCCCTCCCCCGCAACAGCCTGACCCGAAAGGGGCAAGGTCGGCCAAGTTCTCGCTGCCGGCCAGGCGGTCCCTGGACCCACAGGCCCGGGACCAGGCCCCGGGAGGAGCGGGGAGGTGGCAGAGGCGGCCCAGCCCGCGAGGGACCACAGCCGAAACGAGAAGCCCGCCGTGTGGCACGGCCACCGAAGCTGGGTGACTCGGGCGAGCAATTAACCTTTGGGGACTCAGTTTCCCCCCTTGGCAAATGAGGCAGACAACACCAGCTCCCGCGAGGTCTAGAGCGGGACAAGGAGCCACGAGACCCGCACAGCGCCTCGCACGAGGCCGCGCCCCCTCCTCCCGGGCCGCACCCGGTCCTAGCCTCTCACCTAAGACTCCGGCTCCCGGACTCACTCACCTCACGGCCCCTCCTACTATAGCGGGCCGCCCAGACTCAACTGGCCTCACTTCCGCTGGCCGGCCTCCGGAAGCAATCCTTCGCAGCTGCGCACCGAGCCGCGCCCCGAAGCGCCCTCGGATAGCGGGCTCAGCTCGAGGCGGGGCGAGCTCGGCCTCTAAGCGGGCGGGGCGGTGGGCCGCCGCACGTGCGGACCCCGGGGCAGGGACACGCCCACCCGACCGCCCGAGACCTTCGAGGCCACGCCCCTCTGCCAGAGCTCTAGATAAAAACTGACCGAGCTCTGAGATGTTACCCCTCTGGTCTCTTGTCTTTTTGCTGCTTTTAGTCCCGATCCGACCTTTGCAGCCCGAGGTCTGACTATGTCGCTGTTCGGCCCCCAAACTGTGTGGTGTCTACGGTCCCCACCCCGACTGCAAACTTGAGAACCCCGGCGTTCCACTACCTTAGGCTGCAGAGCTTGCCTTGCATATAGCCCTGGTCCCCTTCACGTTCGTACTCACCGGCTGAGACCCACTGCCTTCTCTCCAGCAAGAGTGGGCTTCTCCTCTGACTTCTGCCCTCCAGCGCTTTGTAGCTTTCTCCTACTTTAGCCTTTATGTGTCACACATACACACAGTGTTTTCAGTGACTTGGTCAGATGGGTAGGATAGATTCCCAGAGGCATTGGGAAAGAGAACCACCCACATTTCCCCATTCCTTCCGGTCCACTCACCCACTCCCTCTTTGTGCTCAAACCCTCTCTGTCCCGTTGTCCATGGCATCCAGGCCTGGATCACATGCCCTTCTCTGACCGCAGCACGTGGCCGTGCCTGGCTCCCAGGTTGCAGTTCTTTGGTCTCAAATCCTGCAAACCCCAAGGGGCCCTGCATTTTCATTTTGTGCTGGATCCTGCAAATGATGTGGCTGGTCTTAGCCAGAGAACTTAGAGGTTCCTGAGCCCCACAATATTTCGAAGGATGTTGACTTCCTGGTCCTGCCCTTTTTCCAGGATGGCAAACTGTTGCTTATCATTGATTTCACTTTCCTGGGCAATGGCAGATCCCTGCAGGATGTGGTAGATGCTGTCTTGGTGCCCCACCCAGATCCCCTTTACTCTGCCAGTGAATTCATCCTCCAGCTGCTATGTTGGCTGCTGCTCACTGCCCCCTTTTCTGGAAAATCACCCGTGCAGAAGGGAGAGTGGAGGCCCCACCCTGGGAAGTTATCCCACTGCCCTAGTCAATGACCGACTGATACACGTTACAAAAGGCTGGTTTAACTCTGTGGTGTGGTTTATGCTCCAGAGCCCTTTCCCTGTGATCAGAACAAGGCTAGGCTTTGACTTTATCTCTGCTCAGTGTTTTTCCTTCCTGCTTCACTCTCTTTACAAGTTTTTCCTGAAGTGGACTCCTTCAAAAAGAAATAAAATTACCTAATGTCTGTCTTGAGTTGTGCTTCTAAGACAATGGGTTTGACTTTGTCAACACAGTATCAGATTCTAAATATATCAAGTTCCACTCTAAGGTCCATCACAAAATTATTTTAAGAAAGTCACAAAAGAAAAGCCTTCTGGTAACAGATGAGATAGTCCCCAAAGGCATTCCAGCCACACTCCCTTGCCCATCTGGCAAGCCAAGCCCACAGAAGAGTCAGCTCAAGACGGACAAAGCTGAACAACATCCCACTTACAGGAAAGGCAGTTCGAACCACCCTCATCTCTCCAATTTTATTATAGGACATGCTGGGGACAGGTGAGGGAATTGGCAGAGGTGTGACAAGAGGGCAGCTGGGGGCTCTCCCCGACCAGGAGCTTCCGGGCACAATGGGTCAAGCAGAGGCATCTGATGAGGATGCAGAAAGCCCAAGCAATCAGCGCCTTACTGCCACCATGACTGGGAGCACTGAGAAAGGCTTGGGGCTCCCCGCTGCAAGGGGCGTGGAAGCACGCCACCCGCAGGACAGAAAGGACCCCACTGAGCTTGCTGGCTCACGCTTCATTTGGTCTGGCGATCAGAGGGAAAGGGAATATTTTGGTTTGAAAGGCTTCGTTTTCACGTCAGTGAAAACGGGCAAGGGAGAGGGGTAGGGGTGTAAAGTAGAACAAAACACCCCACAATCAAGACGCAGGCTGAATCTCAACTCTGCCACTGAGTGACCTTGGGAAAGTCACTGCATTTCCCTGAGACTCAGTTTCTTTTCTTTTTGAAAAAAATGTTTTATTTATTTACGTTTAGAGAGAGGGGAAGGGAGGGAGAAAGAGAGGGAGAGAAACAGCAATGTGTGGTTGCCTCTCATGTGCCCCCTACTGGGGACCTGGCCGGCAACCCAGGCATGTGCCCTGACCGGGAATTGAACCAGAAACCTTTCAGTTTGCAGGTCAGCGCTCAATCCACTGAGGCACACCAGCCAGGGAGAGACTCGGTTTCTTGGTCTGCAAAATGGGAACACTTAATATCTGCTTCACAGGCTCGTTGTGAGGGTTAAATGAGAAAAGACACGTAATTTTAACAAAATGCCTCAGATGGAGAAAGTTCAGTGTGGATACTCCAATAGCGGGCAGGAGAACTCAGCTGATGGAAGGCCTGGGAATGTGTCTGAGGAAATGCCTGCCTTCCTTCCTCTTCCAGGTTTAAGAGAGAACCCCTGTGGGGTGGGGGCGGGGAGCAGGCTTGGCTCTAAGGCCTTAATGAAAGCCCTAGGGGTCCCCATGGGCCTGAGTGGAGAGCAAGGATACACTGACCCTCTGAGGATTTTTTAAAAAAGCTAAAAGAGAAGGAAGAGAGGTGTATTTCTTCCCAAAGGCGCAACTGCAAAGACATCAGACTGGACCCACCTAGGATTTCAGGTCCAGCCGTCATGGGCAGTGCTGGAGGGAGCCTTGCCCTCTCCTTCTCTGTAGTGCTGGGGTTATCAAAAATACCTACAAACTGTGAGAAAGGTCACATAAAAACACTGTTCTGCATGTATAAAAAAGAGGCTGGCTGTCGTCAGTGGTTTGGGGTGTGAGCCAAGGCCCTAAGTGTGGCCAAGGAGGATCAGCAGCCACCAGTAGTGGACAGGCTGGTCTGCGCTGCCCCGACAGCTGGAACCATGCCGGCTCTGGGTGTGCGGACGCCCGGCCCTTTGGCTGGGCCGCGCTTCCCTGGAGCTGAGGTCTCGGGCAGGAGGCGATACCAGGGCTCTGGCTCCAGCAGTCCTCCTATAACCCTGTGCTGGGGTGCGCAGGGAGGTGCCTTAGGCCTGGGCCTCAGCCTCAGCCTCAGGGACTCTCTGTGGAACCCCTTGCTGAGGTTGGCAGCCTACTTCACAGCAAACCTTTCCAGACAGCCGGCCTCCAGCAAGTCCCCTAACAGGTCTGGGGCGCCTATCATTAGGTCGGACAGACGGGTCTGGGGAGCCAAGGTCTGGGAGACTGATGGTTTCTTCTTCCAGAAGGGTTCTGCCCACAGCCTCCAGATGGCTGTCTCTGGCTGAGACTGACCTCACTAGGGACACCAGGCACAGGAGGGTAGCTAGGGCTGTGGCCAGGGAGAAGCCTCCAGAGAAAAACGAGGTACTTCTCTGGCACCCGCCACCCTGCCCCTGTGCCAGGACTTCTTGATGTTCCTTCTGGGAAGGGGTAAAAGTAAGGAGAAAGGGGTGACCCAGTTTTCCTAGCACTCGCTTCTCCCTACTCTTCACCCTAGAAGGGCCTGGACTTTCTGCCTGAGGGGGTGATGTCTAGTGAAATGAGCCCAGGCTCCGTTTCAGGGGGTGCCAAGCGGCTTCTGAAGCCAGGTGGGTGGTAAAGGGCCAATGGTGGCAGCTGGAGCGCAAAACTAGGACAGCCACCCTTAGTGGGCCTCCAGCCTCACAGGCAGCACAGGTGGGGTGGGAATGCTCGGTATTTAAAATGTGCAAGGGTCACTATGGCTCTGGGGCTGAGGGGCCTGTCCATCGCTGCTGGAGGCCTGTCTTTCCAGCTCTCCCCTCAGCCTGGCTCCTGGAGGCCCAGATGAGGCAGCAGCACTAGGGCTGGAGGAGGGGCAGGCCGCGCCGGAGGCCCTCCTTCAGGAACTGCATGTAGGTGGCGGTGGACGGGTCTTCAAAGGTGGACGAGAAGCTGAAGGTGTTGCTCTCAATGTCCTCAGGCTTCATGGAGGTGATGTCCAAGAAGTAGTTGGCGTTGATGTGGTGGACCTTGGAGGAGGACTGGGTGAGGCGTGGGGCCCACCCAGGCTCAGCGCCCCTCTGCTCCGTCTGCTCGGCCTCTCTTGGGAGAAGTGGCCGCTCTCAGGCCTCGACTGTCCTCCCCGAGGCGGATGGCAGGCGGGCAGAACCCTTGCCAGAACCCAACCCCGGGCCCTCCCCTGCCTCTGCTCACTCAAGGCCCTCTGACCGCGGGGCTCCCACACCTGTCCACTAGGGAAAAGAAAAGCTAACGCCTTTGATTGCACCTTTCCCTCATCCCCACGCCCACTCTGCTCCTGTGACCCCTGACATCCATCCCCCATCCTGTCAGGAAGAGCAGGAGATGCTGAGGTTCCCAGGCGGGCCTGGTTTCAAAGCCGGCTACACTTCTTACTTATGTAACCGTCGCCAAGTCTCTGGGCCTTCTGAGCCTCCGTTTCCTTGCTTGTAAAATGGGTATTTGTAATCATCTAGCTCCCAAAGCTGCTGTGAGAATCCAGCTGGAGGACGGGCTTGAGTGCCTGTAAGCAGCCCTTAGGGAGAGGTAAGGTCTTGAAGTCTGCCTGGGCCTCGGGTGGAAGGGTGGTCCCTGGTCCTCTCTACCTGCCCCTCCTTCCATCCCAGGGCGGACGCAGCGGTCCAGGTGGGCTTTCCCTTCCAGGCCACGCGCCTTTCCACTCTGCTGCCACACTGTGCCCACTGCCCAGGCCCCAAAGTGCTGTTGAGGCCCCCCCTTCCCAGAGGAACGTCCTGACGCCTGCGTGAGGCAGGCAGACTGGGCAGGATTCCTATTTTATCGATGTGATCGCTGAGGCTCAGACTGGCTGAGAGACTGGCAGGGAAGTGGTGGGGCCAGACCCGAAGCCCGGTGAGGTCTGTGAGTCCGTGCCCGGGGCGGGCTGCTTTCTCCACCCACAGTGCCCGGCCCTGCGCCGGGCGTCGGCGGTGGGGGTGACCTACCACAGTGCCATTGGGCAGACAGATCATCATCTCCACGGGGAAGCTGTACTTCTCCAGGTGCAGGTCGGCCAGCTTCTTGTGGGATGGGTTCTCCCGGTTGTTCTATGGGGACAGTGGGGCACATGCCTGATGCCTTCGCCCCAGGCACTGTCCTCGGGGCTCCCAAGGGGCTGTTTCCACCACCCCCCGACTCACCTGCAGGTCTTCCAGCTCCTTCACCAGGGACCAGGTGCTAATGAAGCTCTCGTTGAGGAGGGCAAGAATGGGCGAACTTTCCAGGACCGTCTCCCGGAGAGTCCGCCCTGAGCCTGTTCAGGGAGATGTGCGGCCAGAGTGTGAGGCACCCCCAAACGTCTCACTGGGCTTTGATCAGCGATAAACCTCATGGGCAATAGGATGGTCTGTGTACCAGGTGAAATACAGATTCAAAGACTCTGTAGGTGCTGAATAAATAATAGCTGTAACATACTGGCATCCTGGGACTTGTAGTCTCGAATCCATGAAACTCTGTGTCCCAGGGCCTTTGCACAGACTGCTCGTCTAACTAAAATATTCTTCCTCCCGTCACTTGACAAACTCCTGCTCTTCCTTCAAAGTCTCAACTTAAACGTCACTTTCCCTAAGACGCCTCCCCGACACCCCCAGTTATATACCCTCGCACCACTCTGGACCTTGCCATGTGTAACACTCACGACGCTTGCACTGACATTCAACGCCTGCCTCCTGCACTACCCTGCGCACTCCCTGCGGACAGGGACCACGCCTGACTTCCTCACTGCAAGACTGCCAGCGCCTAGCCTACGGCGTGGCACAGAGGGCGCCCAGAATGTTCGTGGATTGATTGGTTGAGGACAGGCTCATTGTTTTATTCATCTTTGTACCCACTGTCTGCCACCCAAAGAATTTTGCACTCAGCAGCTCTTCAGTGAATTTCCTGAATATGCGAACGCATGCCCAACCCCTGGCACTATTTTTGTTTGTTTGTTTAATCTCACTTGTGTGCCATATTTTACAGAGCACAGGCACTTACACATCCATTTCTTACAGCTCTGGGAGGTAAATATGTCACTCCTCCTTTACTGTTGAGAAAACTGAGGCTCGCGGAGGGGAAGTCACTTGGCCAAGGCTTCTAAGGTGAAAATGGCTGACTTGCACTCTTTCTGCTGCATCCAGTAGCTCCCTCTGAGCTCAGCACAGAAAGTTCCGAAGCCCTCACCCCGCGCCCCTGGACTGTGTAGTCCCAAGTCCCTCATGCTCCGACAGGAAAGGCCATTGGTCTTAGAGCCTCCTGTACCCCACAAGGTGTGAAGTCCCCCGCCACGTTCTCTCCTTGGACTGGCCAGGTCTCCCTCACCTCAGCAGGACTGGTCATCCAGGGCCCCCCACAGCAGGATCGAGTGCACCAGCTTGTTCTTGGCCTTGGCTTGGTCGAAGGCCTCGGTGAATGGCAGGTAGGTGACCTGGGGCCAAGCCGAGACAGAGAGAAGCTACTGTGTGCAGCCAGGGTCCTATTCAGGGGCCGAGTGTGTAACGTGTGTGCGGGCGTCTGTGAAGGGGTATTGCCGAGATGGGGATGCCTCCTCCAAGTTCTCAATGGCAAAGGGAGGCTCCCCTGGCCCTGCTGTGCCCTGTAGGGAGAGAGCCTCAGGGGCAAGCCCTGCACAGAGCCCAGCGCCCCGTGCCCACCTACCGCTCCCAACACTGCAGCCCCAGCCCCATGAATCCTGACCCCCGCCCTCATCCCTGCCCAGTCTCACCTTCTTGAAGGGGTACATGGCCACCTCCAGGCGCCGGGCGGCCTCCTCCCAGCTCAGTTCCTGCTGCCACTTGATCTCCTCAAACACAAACTGGAGGGGCTCCCCCGAGGGCAGGCGGCTGTCGATCATGTTGCCATCCTCGTCCAGGATCACAGAGGGTATTGAGGGGCCTGTGGCCTCCAGCTCCATCTGGGCCGGAGGTCAGCGAGGGGTTTCATCAGTGAGGGATGTCTCAGAGAGGGGCGAGGATGCTCAAGGGGCCCTGAGAGACCCCCAGAAATGCCCCACTCATTGCAGAGGTGGGGAAACTGAGGTCCAGGAAAGGGCAGGGCCTGGCCAGGGCTATGCCTTGGGCCTGGGAAAGGGCCAGTGTCCAGCCAGCGCTCCTTCCACTGCGTGAAGCTGTCTGAGGACCGTGGCAGATGTTGGGTTCTGTGTGCACAAACAGGTGGCTTCCCAGAGCCCTGCTTTGGGCACAGCTGGCCTCAGCCTGCCTGGAGCTCTGTCCTTCACCCTGGACAGCCCCGAGCCTCCTGGCCACCTGGGCACTCCCTGCAGCCAGGCTCAGAGGTCCTGTGACCGAGCCCTGCAGCTGCGCCCCCACCTTCCTAGCCAGGCACGGACTATCTGTGTGCTCACCTGGGGTATGTAACCGATGTCCACCTCCATATTGCTGTTCTCACTGGCCCCATATAGCCACTCCATGTCCACATTCAGAGACCTGGGGACAGGTGAGAGGGCGGCCAGGGCAGAACACCATAAGCAAGGCTGCTGTCAGACATTAGCCTGTTGAAAGTGCACAGCTGTCTCCATTTAACAGATGGGAACACTGAGGCGTGGAAAGCTGAACCCAAGGTCTCAGAGCTGCCTGCGCCCCTTTCTCTCCCTGGGGGCTGCTCTTCCTAAGGCTCTGCAACCACATCACCTTCCAGCAGCCCAGTCTTCACAGTTCACAAAGGGCTTTCATATCCAGGACTCCTGCACTGCCCTCGGCCCTTCCAGGCAGAGGCCATCAGCACATCCCCCAGGGCACAGTGGAGCAGGCAGGAAGCCCTGGCACTGTCCTCCAACAGGAAGTCTGGCCTGACCAGGTGCCACCTGCAGATCTGCCACATGAGGGCGCCCCCGGACTAACAACCAGCCGCTCTGGCAGGATGAGCTGCGTGTGGGGTCCGCAGTCCCTGTGGCCAGGTCCTGGGGCTGGGCACTTGCCCCTCTCCTTCTGTTTCCTCCAGTCCAGGAGCCCCTGCCTTCAACCCTGGGACGGGAGCCGATGTGACCTGGGCTGAGCCAGCCACTTGCCTGCTGCGTGGAGGGAGGAAGGATAAAAGAAGTGGGAGGAAGCCACTCTGTTTCTGGGGGTAACTTCCTCTTCCCAGGTTACCCCAACCATCCCTGCACTCCTGCCAGCCTCCTGTCTAGAAAATGAGGAAACTGAGGCCCAGAGAGGGCCAAAGCCTTGCCCACAGACACGCAGTCTGCTGATGTCACTGCTGAGACCCAATCCTGGGCCTCCCTGCTCCCAGCCTAGGTCTTGTCCCTGTAGAGTTACTAAGTGGCCACTTAGGAATCAGGAAAGACTTGAAACGTGCCCCCACCAGGCCTGGTGGTAGTGACTGCAGGCAGCAGAGTGCATGCACGGCTCCCTCTGCCTGCTAAAACCGCCTCGCTCCCTAGGTCTCTGCTTAGATGTCCTTTCCTCTGAGAAGCCTTTCTAGACCCCACCCAGTCAGGTCCCGGCCCACCTGCTGGCCAGCCCCTCGGGTGGCGTGAGCAGGCTGTGCTTAGGGGTCAGCACTGTGAGGGTGGGGACGCTCCGGCTTCAAGGAGGGTCTGTTACTACTGTACTGGGTGGTGGGCCCGGCCCATGCGGCACCTGGGACATGCTTGTCGGACGATGAGATGACCCTTAACCTGCCTCAGGCTGCCTCCTCCTGGGTCGGCTCCCTCCCAAGGGAGGTGGTTCTGGGGAGCAAAGAAGCGGCAGAGGCTGAGGGGACCTCTGGACACCTGCTTCTGACCCTGGAGCCGGGGGCTTGGGCCAAAGCTCCCACCTGTGGTTGGGTACGAAGAGCCGGAAGTCACGGACGTGGGTGGCATCTTTGGAGAGGATGATGTGGCCGGTGAACTGGCCAGGCGAGAACCAGAAGGGGAAGTCCGGTGGCTCGCTGAGCTGGAACTCGGCGTGGATCCTGGGGGAAGAAGCCCAGCTGGGAGCAGGCCCTGCTGAGCCAGAGCCCGCCCTCCCGCGTCTGCCCCAAAGCCTGGGAAGCCGTGGCCAGACTCCGTGGGGGCGGGGCTGCGCGGGGCAAGGAGAGCGTGTGTGGCAGGGAGAAGGCACAAGGCCTCCGAGCACTGCCCGACCTTGGGGCCCAGCTCCCGCGCTGCCTTCGGAAGCCTTGTCCGGCCCTCCTCTGAGCTCGCACAGTCTCTCGAGGGGGTGTGTGACCTCGCGCCACAGCTCTATACCCCCTCCGCTGTGTGGGTGACGATCACGGCCACCAGCCCGTGCTAAGCACACTCTGTGCCTTTTCCTCCCAGGAGGAAGTCCCCGCCACCCTGCTCCTCACATGGGGAAACCGAGGCTCAGAGAGCCTAAGCACATAGGCTGTAAGTGGGGCTCTGAGCCAGGCCTGCCCTCCCCCCGCCGAGCCCTTCTGCACTGCCCTGCAGGCCCAGGTCCAGGCGGGAGGCGAGGACGGGCCGCGAGGCCCACAGGCCCGCTCACCGGAACATCACGGTGTAGTAGAAGTCACTGATGGCGGTCAGGCAGGCGACTGCGCCCTGAGGGGCGAAGCGGGTCTTCACGAAGGGCCGCGGGTGGAACATGCTCAGGAGCCGGTGGACGATGACCTGGGGGAAGGGCGGCGGGACGGGGCTGGCTGCTGGGCCCTCGCAGGCCTCGGGTCCGGGCTCCAGAGGGAGGTGGAGAGCAGGCGGGGCAGGCCTGGCATGGGGGTCCGCGCGCAGGCGGACAGGGGCTGGGGCGCAGGGCCTGGGGCGCATCATGGGCTGCCTCACCTCCTTGCCCTTGGGTGGTGGTGGGTAGAAGCGGTTGTTGGACAAATAGCCGGTGAAGACGCTCAGTTCACTGGGGATGATCCACCAGGGCTCGCCCAGCGCCGCCTGGCCCGGCGGGGGAAGGAAGGGCCGGAAGTGGCGGGCGGCAAACACAGCGCTTGGCGAGGCTGCAGTGGTCCAGTTGCGGAGGCCAGACAGGGCCATGCGGGAGACCTGGGGCAGGGCAAGCCAAAGCTCTGGGGCACTGAGAACACAACTTTGGGGTCCCCTGTCCCATGCGTGGGTGGAGGTCTTTTTTTAGCCCTGAGCCAGCCCACAAGTCAAGGATGCAGAGAGACCTGGGGGAGGCTCCTGCCCTGATGACGGCCACAGGCCTGGCACCGTCCTGCCAGAGCTGGGGCTCACCTTCACCCATCCCTCCTGGGCCCCCGGCCCGAGAGGCAGTGACCTATGGCCCACTGAGGCCTAGTCCAGGCCAAAGCAGCTCACTGGAGCGCGGGGAGCTGAGGGGGCTGGAGGGCCGCCAGGACTGGAACGGGAAGCTAGGGGGAGCCTTCCTTACCCTTGCCGCACACCCTGCTTTCCACTCCCTGATCCCTTCTCCAAGTCTGATCCCTGAGGAGGTGACTGTCCCACAGACAAGGTCGGTGTTTGGGTTTGGAGCTAAGTCTGAGGACAGAGTCAGTAACCACCTTTTGGGCAAAATCTCCAGGGTCAAGAGCAGGATGAGACTGCAGAGACGGGGAAGAAGGCCACGCCCCAGCGAGTGCCCTGGGCCCCACTGGATGGGCACCTGCCCCACTTCCACCTGATGTGCTGACGGGCAGGAGAGAGTGAGGGTCAGGGGCCGTGCAGCCTGTCTGCACGCCGGCCTGGTGTGCAGGGGGGACCCGGGAGCACACAGGGCCCCTGCAAGCACCGCCTTCAGTAGCTCCTCCCTGCCCTTCTGGGATACAGGAGGGAGTCCCTTCCCACTGAGGCATCAGCCCCATGACAGAGAGTGCCTGGCACCCCCAGGGTAGCTCAACCATCGGGGAGCTGCCCCTGTCTTGGACAGCAGCAGGTCCCCTCTCCCTTCCCCACCTCAAAGGCTCAGTGGGAAGTGGAGGCAGGAAGAGAGAGGGGCAGGGAGTCCCCACTGAGGGGGACTGAACAGGCAGGTCCTCAGAGCAGCCCTGGTTGTGCAGGGCTGGGCAGAGCCTGCTGACCTGCTGGGTCCTGTGCACAGGCTGGCGAGCTGGGGAGCTGCCCGCCAGCGGGGGCGGCGCTCTGCGGGGGAGGCCGGCCTGGGGGCTGCTCCTCACCCAGCTCTCCTGAAAGTGCACGTTCTTGCTGCCCCGCAGGGGACTCATTTGCTCAGACAGCTTCAACCCCAACTCCAGGCTCGTCACCACCAAACCCATCTCCACCCAGAGCTTGCCACGGAAGGTCAAACCTGTGTGTCGAACCACCTACTGGGCTCTCCCCTGGACATCCTCTCAGGACTTCAAATTCAACCTGTCTGAACTGCTCTGATTCCGACTCCACCAGACCTGCTTCCTTCCTTCAGTCCCCATGGGGCAAATGGCCACTAGCCGCCTGGTCACCAACTGGAAGCCTGACTCCTTCCTGTCACTTTCCATTAGTAGCTACCCCCATCTCCCCGCAGCCCCATCCTCTAACACTACTGCCTCCCCTGTCCGCCTGCCTCCTTCCCAGGAACTCGTCTTCTTGCCTCCCGTCCGCTCCAGCTGCCATCCTGGAAGCACAGATCTGATCAGGGAGCTGTCCTATTTAAAAATCTGCTAAGGTGTTTTGCTACTGCAGAATGAAGTCCAAAGTCAGGCAGCTAAGGCCCTTCTCCATGTGGCAACTTCTCTCCCAGCCCCACCGACTGGGATGCCAGGGCGTGTGTCCCGCATGCCCTGTGTCCAGGCACCCTGCTCCCTGTCCCCAGACGACCGGCCTGGCACTTTCTGCCTTCGGGCCTTTGTTCATGCCAAAGTGACATTTCAGCTAAAACAGAAAGCCTGAGTAGGTGCAGGCTGGGCACGGAGAAGAAGTTGTTCCTGGCTAAGGAAACGGCACAGAGAAGGCTCGCGGCTGGAAGAAAGCCTGCGTGTGTGGAGCGGTTGGAACAGAGAAAGCCCTGGTGAGAGGACGGGAGAGGCAGGCGGGGTCTGGGGGGCTTCGGTCCCGTGATGGGCCTGAGGTTCAGGGCGTAGCTGGTTAGCAAAGCATTTGTCAGGTGCCCTCCCCACCCCAGAGCCCCCCGCCAGGGGCCCGGGGATGCACAAAGGTGGGGACAGGCCTGGCCCTCAGCAAACTCACCGCCTGTGGGGGAAAAGGCTGACTTGCAAAACTGATGATTCTACATAAGGAGGCTTCACCAGCACAGTCTCCAGTGCACTCGCTGTTTCCTCCAACCAGCTCCCTCCTTCCCCTGCCTCACCTGGCTAAGCCCTCCTCCTCCTGCAAACTCTGTCAGGCGCCACTCCTCCAGGAAGCCATCCCAGATCCCCCATCGGGTGAGAGGCTCATGCTTATGGCTCCTGCCTCCCCCACCACACTGTGTGCCTGGACAGCAGCGATGGCATTGCACCCACTTCGGGCCCCCGAGGGCACACAGAGGGCGGCCGACAAAGGAACAAGGGGAGAGAAGGAACGGTGAACACAGTTCCATTCCCCGGCGGTGAGCGCACACAGGTGGTCCGCCTGTCTATGGTCCCACCGGTGGGGGCCCCCCTTACCCCACCCCAACTCACCCCTAGGAATCCATCTTTGCTCTTGGTCATGGACTCTGGGAGCAGGGGCTGGAATCGGGCTTCTATGGTGAGCGTCTCCTCGCTGGGGTCAGGGGGCAGCTCCTCCTCCTCGTAGCTGGCCGTAGGAGTTGACCCTAGGAGACACAGGTCACTGGAGAGGTGCCCTGCCCTTAGGCATCCACTCTGGCCGGTGACTAAGGGAGCCAGGCCTGGAGTTGAGGGGTAACAGGTGACAACTGCCCAAGCAACAACCAATATATATGGCACTCGGTTTCAGAGGAGCCCTGTGAGGCGGATAACATACTACTAGCTTCTGCTTTATGAAGGAGAAATTGGAGTCTCAGAGAGGTGACGTCACTCCCCCAAGGGTCACATAGCTAGGTAGTGGGGGAGTCAGTGTTCAAACCCTGGCCTGTTTTACTCCAAACCCATCATTAACCACAACCCTCTTCCGGGGAAGCCAAGATCTTAGAGTCTTAGTTTCCTCAAAGGCTCAGGAACCAGGTGACCTGGGATCAAATCCCAGCCCTACCCCTCACCAGCTGTGTGACGGTTGGCCATTGTGTGGCTTGTTATGAGGATTAAATGAGACAATCCACGTAGCGTTAGCTCAGGGCCTGGTAGAGAGTAAACCCATACTAAACTTCAACTGTGTTACTATTGGCAGAAGTTTCGGGGTCAGGGAGCTGGGCAGCTGGACTCAAACCTAGTTCTCCTGATTCCAACCTGTGCTCTTTCCAGCAGGCCAGGCTGGCTGCAGACAGGCCATTCTCACTGTCACCCTTGCCTCTGTTCTCCAAACCAAGTCGCAGATGAATTCAGTGCTGGGCCCACCAAAGGTGGCATGCGGGCAGGCAGCTGCCTCTCCCAGCAGCGGGGATCCCCGGCACCAAAGAGAGAAGCTATGTCCTGGGACTGGGAGAGGAGAACACAGCCCACGTCCCGGGTGAGGTTGGCTTCATTTCCTGGACCATTTGGGGCAAATCACTCAGCCTCTTTTGTTGTCTTGCATGAGAAAAGGAGACCACGCTATCAGAGGGTCTTGTGAGGGAACAAACGCTGCTCGGAGGGACCCGGCGCAATGAATGAAGTAAGAAACAGAATCAGGCCATCTTTGGTGTCAAAGAGCGAGCGCTGGTTTGGGAGTTAGGAGACTTGCTTCTCTGATTTTCTGGGGGGCGTTGTTTCCCCATCCGTATAAGGGGGCCGGACCGGCAGGGGCTGGCCTTGATTTCTCAGGTTTCTTCCTACTCAGAGGTGTGCCAAGTCTGTGATCCTTCAAATGTGGAGGAAGGCGTGATGGAGGTCAACGTGTCTACACAGTCGATGTCGAAAGGGGTGACAAATAGAAGGGCAGGGCCCCACAACACTGGTAACAGAGTAAAGCATCGGTGGGTCCTGTCACATGTCACATCTCCTCTCCCAGGGCAGGTTCGTGGTACAGAGACTGCGCTTGGCCTTTGCTGACAGGCTGCACGGGTGCGTCCAAAGCAGTCCCTAACCCGGGTCATCGGGATCACTCGAGACCCCTTTTAAACTGCAGACGCCCAGAACCCATCTTGGACCCACTGAGTCAGGGTCTTAAGTGGCTAGAATCACCAAACTGCCCTTTTAATTAACACTCCCCAGGGCGCCAGATGCAAATCCCAGGCCTCAAGAATCACTGTTATTGCTCTGTTTGTAACTCAATGCAGCGGATCTTCCCAGAACCAGCAACCTGGGAACCTCAGGGGAAGGGACGGTGGGAATGGGCAGGGCTATTAGCCCGCTTGCTAGTTTAATTATTTTACTGTTGTCACAGGTAATCATTGATACTGTCCAGCATTTTATAGCCCTTTGGTTTTTTTAATTAAAAAGTTTTACTTCCTGACTTATAAGTAACATTTGCTCATTATAGACGACTTGTAAAACTTTTAAGGTATAAAGCAGAAAATTAAACACTCGTGACTGTACCAAATAGAGAGACGGTTTGTCTCTTTTTGCTGCTTAGATTTGGTGTTTTGGTTTTGTTTTTTGTTTTATTTTCCCCAAACTTGGTCCAGTTTTGCACTCCCAGTGGCCTCGGAGGTAAGGAAGGGTGGGGTTACTTTCCCAATGGAGAAATGCTTTGTGTAAAAAAAATTTAAAAGGCCCCCAAGGCCAGCAAGCTTGGCCAACATGTCACTGTGCGGGAACTCCTGTTCACTGGCCATGAAAAAGGACAAGGAGGTGGCTGTGTGGAAGATCGGAGAAGTGTGTCCAAATGAAGGGTTCAGGGCCAATCCACTCGGGGGCTGACCTGTTTACCTGCCCGTCTGCTTTCACCACAGAACTGACTGCCTCACTGACACAGGTCTGCTCTGGCAAATGAGCACTTTTCATCTGACTCTCCTCCTCTGGCAGTGACCACAGGTCACCAGGCCAGCAAGTGATGGACCTATCTGACCCATCCTAAGACCCAGAAAGCACATCACAGGGCTTTGGTGCTTAATCACTGGAGAGCAGCTGGCATCTCTTCTTCGTTTTTTTTTTAAAGATTTTATTTATTTATTTTTAGAGAGAGGAGAAGGGAGGGAGAAAGAAAGAGAACCATCAGTGTGTGGTTGTCTCTTGTGCGCCGCCCCCCTACTGGGGACCTGGCTCACAACCCATGCACATGCCCTGACTGGGAATCGAACCTGTGACCCTTTGGTTCACAGGCCAGCACTCAATCCACTGAGCTACACCAGCCAGGGTGCATCTCTCCTTGCTTTTCCTATCAACTGACCTACTTACACTGGGGAAATTAGGTAAGAAGTAGGTGCCCAAGGTAGAAAATTCAAGAACTGTCACCAGAAATGGACAGAGGTTGGGGGTGGTGGTGATAGGGTGAGAGAGGCATTTTATAATTCATTAGATGTTTCAGGTTTTCATCTTTATACGACAACAACAGAAAAATCAACCACTGATGACAGCCAGGCAAAAACGGATAGCGAGAATGGGACAGGAACCTGACAGCACCTAAGAGACTTTAATGTTTAGTAAAATAATCAGAATAGCTCCCACTGACTATCTACTGCTTATTTTCGCAGTTACTTTCTCTAATCCTGAAACTTGTGAGCTGGGGCAGGACCTGGGGTCAGATGGCCCTGGCTCTGCACCTTCTAGCTTGAGCAAGTCTGTGAGCCTTCCTGTGCCTCAGTCTCCCAAACTGTAAACATAGGGTCACGACAGTGTCAGTCTCACAGGGCACTGCGGAGATTACAGAGGGAACTCACATGAAGTGCTTAAAGTGGTGTCGGCCCTCAGGAAGTAAGTGGTCAGGGAATGTTACTTCATATTATTCCCCGCGAGGAGTACAGACGAGTGCGTGTGCGGACGCAGCTTGCCCAAACCAGCAGCTGCGAAGTATCCGAGCCAGCCTGCCGCGACCCGCAGTCTTCCCTCTACTCCAGGGCGGCCTGCCTGCCCGCTCAGAGCAGAGACGGCAGCAGAGAGGCAGAGGGAAGTGCCTGGGCTCCCTCCCCAGCTTCTCCTGGTACCTGTCAGCTTCTCCGCGATGGGCCTGAACTCCTCAGGGCTGATGTACATGTCCTGGTCAGTGTCCAATGAGGAGAAGAGAAAGAGGCCTTCGGTTCCCAGGGCCTTCAGCGCTGTCTCCTGCTCAGGGGGGAAGGGGCTGGCTGAACACCAGTTGGATACCATCTTCCTGAGTTCTCGCAACATTTCCTGGCCCGTCGTTCAACTGTCACTGCCCTAGGGCCGCAGCTCCCCTCCCCTGGTCGCTGCTTTACTCTGTGCCGCACCCGCCATCTGTCCTATCCTTCCCGGCCCCTTCTATTTGGCCCCATCTCCGTTTCACCCTATTCATAAACCCACTGTCCTCTCTTGCCTGCCCTCGCCGCTCTCTCAGAGCTCCCCAGTCCCCGTTCTAGATTCTCTGGGCCCAGCTTCGCTCTCTGCCTTGTCTGCCTTCCCCCGTCCTGTGGACTGTCCCCCCGCAGCTCGTCTCAGCCCCTGCCTCACTTCCCCCACCGGTCCTTCCAAGTCTGCCCGACCCCGGCTACCCTCTTTTCCCTTCGCTTCCATGCCATCCTCCGCAGCCCACTGGTCCCATCGGGTCCACCCCCCTCCGGGCCGCCTTTCCTTCCGCGCCCTAACCCCAACTCACTCCTCCCATCCCCCCGCACCGTACCCTCCGAGAGGACGCAAGGGCCTGCCCCACCCCGCCCGCCGCCTCCCCTCCCCTCCCCGGGGCCCGGACACTTTGCTCCCCCGCCCCCTGAGTCTCCGGTCCCGCGCGCCCACCGCCCGCCGGCCGGACCTGCCGCGCGGCCGCCTGGGCCTCGGTGTAGCGGGCGTAGGCCCGGGCGGCGGCGGCCGCGGCGGCGGCGGCGAGCAGGGCCCCGAGCAGCGCCACGGCGCGAGCGCAGCGTGGCCAGGGCGCTGGGGGCGCGGGCGGCGCGGCGGGGCGGGGGCTGGGGGGCCCGCGCTCGCCCGGCCGGGCCCGGCCCATGGCTGCGGCTCGGCGGCGGCTCCCGGAGGCTGGGAAGCGAACTAGCGGGCGGCAGGGCGGGGCGGGGCGGCCCGGGCGGCGGGGCGGGGCGGCCTCGCGGCTGTGGGGCCGCGGCCCCGGGGGGCCGTGTGTCGTGGCCGCGCGCCTCCTCCACCGCCTGGCACAGAGTCTGGACAAACTGTGGCGTTAGTAGGTGCTGAGCGAGTCAGTAAAGAGATGCCAGGACTCCCCGCCACCCCTGCCATCCCCAGGCCCGCCCTTCCTGTCATCTCGGTGCCTCTTCCTGCACTTCTGTTTCCCAAACAGAAACCAGGCCCCCGCGTCCCATCTTGCTGGCGGAGGCAGGGAGCAATTCCAGGCTGAGGACCCGGAGGAGGAAAGGGCTGGGGCGGGCGGTGGAGAGGATCAGCACATCCCTGGGCTTCCTGGGGAGTGGGGTCATGGGCCATCAGCCCTCGTGTCCACCTCCGCTGGCGCTGCCCCTCCAACTGCAGCAGATGGGCTTCCCACTCTCCACACCCCCACGCTTATCCCACTTGCTTCTAAAATGCCTTCAGCCAGCCAGAAAAAGAAGAATTTGAAGTTTAACGTTTATTCCCTTCATGGTCCAGCTGGAAGGCCACCTCTGCAAATTTACCAGGGATGGAGAACTACCTGTTCAAGGCATGCACAGGTAGGTGGTGCAGGCTTGAAACCCTCACCTGCCAGGGCCAAGCTTTCCTCGCCCGCAAGGAGGAGTGAAGAAGCCCTCCTGTGGGTTGTGCTGAGGAGGGAAAATCTTACCTGGTGGCTCTGGGCTCTGAGTCACGGCTGCCCTCTGCTCAGCTGGGCCTGGCCTCCTTGCCACAGGTGTGATTTTTCTGGGGCACATTCGGCGAGCTCGCAGAAGGACCTTGGGAATGGAGGTGGGTGGAAATTGAGGAAACGTTTTTTTGTCTGTCAAGTCCCCAGGACCCTAGATTCCACTGGAGCTCTCTTCCTTTGTTATATCAAGGCCCCCAGGAACCCCGGGAGGCTCTGCCTGCACTTTCCCAGGAGAGGGCAGCAACTACTGAAGCCTCTGGACCAGCAGCCTGGTCCCAGGGGAGTAGCAGTGCCGTCCTTGGACATCACTGCCAGCCCCAGTGCCTGTGCACCTGTCGGGCTTGGGATAGCAGAGGGATTTAACAGGCCCTGCGCACCCACTGTGCACTGGACTTGGTGCTGGGTGCCTGATGTGATCTCATTTTGTTCTCTAGCCACTCAGTGAGGTGAGCGCCATTTGCCTCATTTTAAAATTAAGGCGCCTGAGCTCTGGCTCCTAGGTTTATCTGAGTCCCAATCTCTTGCCACGTTTGCCTTCCAGGGGATGAGCCAGCCGGCTCTGAGGGGCTGCGGGCTTGCCTCTACCACCACTTGTGTTCTTCCTGGGTAACCAGCCATGACGGCACCAGGCAGGCAGTGCCCATCTTCCCAGCTCCCACACAGGACCTGGGGCACGGTGGGCATTCCAGTGTCTTTTGGATGAGCCACTCCCAGGGACCAGAAGTTGTGGGTCCTAGACCCAGCCCTTGCCCAGCGCTCTGGCCCAACACCCTCAGAGGCACCCACTGAGGGCCTGACATCTGGTGTTGTCTTCGAAGGCTTCCAACTGTGCCACTTCCAACTCATTACCATTAATATTTGGGGACACCCAGCATATGGCAGATGCCATTAGAAAAGCTAATACCATTCTATCAGGAAGGAAGCAAAGCTAACAGAGCACAAAGCAGGTTAGGAGGGGAAGATGGATGAGCCAAGGCCCCTGGAAAATAAATGAGGGAAGTTTTCTTTACCAAATTACTTTTATTTATTACACTTGCTTTTTGTTAAAGACACAGATACCCCACAGGTCTCCGGGCTCGGCTGGAGAGATGCGCTGCAGGAATAGGGAAGGGTGTAGCGCTCAGAGCTCAGCAGGGCTTGGGGCAGGGGTGGGTTTACAAGATGACTCAGGTCAGGGAGCCTCTGGGAAAAGGGTCAACCTTGGGACTCAGCTCTGGGGAGACCTCAGCTCTGGGCTTTCATAGTGCTGCCCAGAGGCCAAGAACAGCTGCTAGACCTGAGCAGGCCCATGTGGGCTTCCGTCTCCTCCTTGGTGAGCCTTTGCCTGCGGGACTCATCAGGACTCTGGACTCTGTGAAGATGAAATATGAGTTGAAACTCAAACATCCCAAAGCAGAAACATCTCTCTGCCAGCTTCCTGGGCAAGCTCTCAGCATCTTCCTTCGATTTTCCACCCCTTCCTGAGCATCCCCCGGGGCCAGGCCAGCCCCTGGAAGCCCAATTTCCCAGATTCAGGGATAATGGCAAGGTGCTTGTTCAATACGAAAGGCATAACATGTTCAGGTTTATTGCTTGGAGAGTTTGGTGTGTCCCCTGGGCCTGGTTGACGCAGTTTCTTTCGAGTTTTGGAGCATTTCATTTTTTTAAAAAAAGAATTCGACGGCAGTGTTTTGCCTAACATTTACACAAGGCTTTACAGTTTACAAAGAACATTCACATATTAATAACGGTCATCACTGTGTATTGAGTTCCTATGCTGGGGAGCTCAACTGACCCTTGAAATCACCCTCCCTTTCCACAGATGGAGAAACGGGGGCTCAGAGAGGTTAAGGGCCTTGCCCAAGGTCACGCAGCCTGTGGAAAGGGCGGGGCAGGGCCGAACCCAGTTCCATATGGTTTCAGTCTGCACTTGTCCTCTTCAGTCCTGCCACTCTGCCTTTCTTGTCTTCAACCTGACCTAATGAACAAGAATCTACAGATAAACTGCTAATGAGAAAAAAACAAAACAAAATAAAAGCCAGAGGCTTTTGTAGAATGTAGTCAGAGGCTGGGATGAATATAAAAATAGCCAGGTGTGTTCAAGGAATCCTTGAGTCCCCAAACAACATGTGTTGTGTTACGATTACTTTTTTAATGATGCAGTTGGTGGAGGGTCAGGGAGTCAGTGGACCGGCTTTCTAAGTTCTAAGACTGCATTGTCAAAAACGGCAACCAGGAACCACACGTGACTATTTATATTTAATTAAAATGAAACAAAATCAAATATTTTCTTCCTCAGTTACATTTGCTACATTTTAAGTGCTCAGGCTCCACGTGTAGCTACCCTATTGGAAAGCACAGAGGGCCCTGGCTGCTGTGGCTCAGTGGGTTGAGCGCTGGCCTGCGAACCGCAAGGTCGCTGGTTTGATTCCCAGTCAGGGCACATGCCTGGGTCGTGGGCCAGGTCCCCGGTTGGGGGCGTGCGCGAGGCAACCTCTCCCTCCCTTTCCATCTCCCTAGAAATGAATAAATAAAATCTTTAAAAAAAAAACCAGGACGGATATGGTGCAGAAAGGTCTACGGGACAGCATCGTTCCACGCCACCTGCAAACCTGCTCCTTTCTTATCCTGGCTGCCCTGAGAGGCAGCGGCTGCCGGCCCAGGTAATAGGCACACCTGTTTCGAGGTCACTTCCTCTGCCAACGAGGTACCTATAGGTGCCATCCCAACACCTAAGTCCCTCTACGCTACCCTGGAGAGGCTACAACTCCAGGGGTGCAGAAACCAAAGGAGTGGCCATTGCCCGAGGCCTTGCTACTCAAGGGTGGTCCCAGGACCTGTAGCATCAGCATCTCCTGGGAGGTTGTTAGAAATGCAGAATCACAGGCTCCATGCCAGACCCACTGCATGTGAGCCTACTTTTTAACAAGATCCCCAGGTGGTTCAGGTGCACAAGTTTGTGAAGCTCTGATTTAAGAGGCTGAGTGGGATCAAAATACTGTCCCAAATATAGGAGACCAAACAGATATTTTTAGATACAAAAAAAAAAAAAAAAGCATCACCCCCGCCCCACCTCATAGTGAGTGATTAAGCATTAGTCACTGAGGGCTGAGCATCTCAAGTCACGTGACCAATGAATGTGTTTTCAAGCACAAGCCCCCGAAGGTGAGCTGGGGCAGGCCCATTTCCCATCTCCAGCACCTTCTCAGACCACAAAGGGCCACCTCCCCAGAAGCAAAGACAATAGAAATGAGAATCACATTTTGAATCTCGGTGATGCTACCTTTAAGTCAGATTTCCTGTTTTTGCTTTTCTTTCCAATGCATTTGGCTTTTGAACTTCATAACTTGCCAAAGGCACAATGTGGGTGTGCAGCCAGCCCGAACAAACACACAGTCATTTAAATGGAGACATCTGGAAAAGGACTGTGTCCCCCTTTCCAGGGGTGGATGCTCTGCAGGCCTCGGTGCCTGGAGCCAGGTGCTGGCAAAGCTTCCTCGGAAGGAACCAGCATTCAGCTGTTCTATGAAGAAAACAGGTGCAAAAAGTGGTTCCGTCTGCAGCGAGGACAAAGATGAGGCTTCGGTGAGGCCGGCAGCGTGCTGACCCCAGCTGGGAAGGAGGGTCTGCTCGGGGCCTGCCTCCAGGCCTTGGATTCTG
Organism: Mormoops blainvillei; assembly: GCA_004026545.1. NCBI lineage: Eukaryota > Metazoa > Chordata > Mammalia > Chiroptera > Mormoopidae > Mormoops > Mormoops blainvillei. The sequence goes on along the minus strand of PVJD01002655.1, from coordinate 140,425 downwards.
CTTCACTGAGGGTGACTCATCCTTAAATTCCTCTCTCCTCTCGGCCTACCTTGGGCCTTACTTATTTTTATCCCTGGAATGCAGTTAAGTTGCCTGAAGAATGATATTTCTTCATCTGCAAGGGCCCTCCTGCAGGATGAATTTTAAAATATTCAGTTTTACAACTTGCTCCCAGCGATAACAAGCAGAAGACAAGATGCTGGAGAGGAGAGGAGGACAATGACATGGGTCCAGTTGGGGAGCCTGGGGCTTCAGAGAACTTTGAAGTGACTTTGCAGCGGGGAGATAGATGATATTCCAGCAGTTGACTTTAAGGAGTTGGAGAAGAGGGACAAAGGAACGGTCAAGTATGCTCTCATAACTGTCTTTATAATACTGAAAAACATCAAAGCAAAACCTGTAGACAGTCCTGCTGTGTTCACCCAGCGAGCAGGCAGCTCTGTTATTTTGGCAGCAAACCTCATTTTTTCCTCCAGTCAGGATGCCCCACCCCTCCCTCGGCTGGGGGCACACGACTTGGGCAAGGCCAATTGGAAGCTCCTGTCCTTGAAGGGAAACAGTAGGATCTGGACACACTTGGACTCGCCTATGCTGGTGGTGGTGGTGTCTGGGGAGGCTGCGCCCTGGTTCTTGCAGCCTGGATCCCTGGCCTAATTCTCTGTCTTCCTAGTCCTTCTTGAGGTCTGGCTGTTCATTCTCTTGAGATTTCATGAGCCATCCCAAGGCATTTCAATACGTTATTATTATGATGATTTTTGCTTCAGGCAGAGATGGTTTCTATTGGTAGCTAAGAACCCAAACTGACACAAACCCAAATGCCCAGCAATAGCGGCTGAGCCCCACGCAGCACGATGCGGCCCACGGTGGGACGCTACGCACCAGGTCCCGCAAGGAGGGAAACATTGCGTGTTTGTTGACATGGAAAGATGTTCGTAACACATGGTTTGGTGCAGAAGCAGATTATGATAAAACAGGATGCACAGTATGATACCGTATTTGCAAAAAATACATTCTGTGTATTCATAGAAAAAGATCTAGAAGAAAATATCGCCATATTCATCCTGGAGGGTCGGAGAGTGAATGATTTTTCTTTAAGTTCCTTTATTTCCTAACCTTTCTACAATGTTTGTGTAATGAGTTTTTCTGTTTTTCTTTCTTTTCTAATGGGCACAGGTGAGTTGCCAGAGCCGTGTTTTCAGGAGTGAAGAGACGCGCGGGGTTTAGGCCGTGACTTCCTCACCAAACGCCAGGGCTCTTGCTGCAGGCACAGTTTGCTGAGAGCTCTGACTGCTGCTCAAGAAACATGCCGGAAACGTCCAAGTTCTCATTCTTCAGAACAAGGGAGAAGCACTTCCCACCCCCTCGGGGCACCAGCGGTGTCCCACTTGCTCTGACTGGAACCCTGTGGGAAAGATGGCCCAGAGAGGTGAGGTCACTGGCCCAGGGCCTCAGCACCCCAGGGGCTATTCAAGTGTATAACAGAATCCCAATGAAGTGGCTGAGCCTGTGGAAGGGCTCACGATTACCCTGTGAGGCAATGGTAAGCCGTGTGGACCAGCTGCAGAGAGTGGAGGGACGAGGGCTGCGACAGTGCTCACTGTCCAGACCTGGATTCCTTGCTGGGCAGACTGGCCGCAGCTCACGCAGCCTCACAGGTGGTCTCAGGAGACTGGATTTGGGGGGTGCTTGTCCCACCTGCTCCTTCTTATCTTCCAGGTCTCCGCTTGAAGGTTATCTGGTCAGAAAGGCTCTCTTTAACTCTAAGATAGGTCCTAGCCATCAGTACTTCAGCAGGTTGGTCTCCTTTGTAGCATTTCATGTAACTTGCTGTTCCGTTACTTACCTGTTGGTTTACTTTACTGTCTGTTTCTCCCTCCTTGACTTGTATGCTCCCTGAGGGCAGGACTTCTGACTGGCTTGCTCACATGTCTCTGGCATCTAGCCCAGTGTCTGATCCCCTGTAGGCACTGACTGAGTATCTGCTGAACGATGAAACAAATGAACACAGAACCCGGGTGTTCATCAAATCACAGGGGCTGGGCTCACTTCTGCCTTTATTGGCTATGTGACCTCATGTAAGTTGCTGCCTCTCTCTGGGTCTCTTCCGAGCTTTGACTTAAGTATAAATATCCAACTCTTTTAAAAGGATTGGCCTCACCCTTCCTGAATACAGTGGGCGCTATTTAAGGGAAGGCAAAATAAGTTAGAGTCATTTACTAAATTGTACCTTAAATCAACTGCTGGTTGATTATTCTGATGATAACATTACAGTGGTTTTCCTAGGAGTCACTGATGTAGAATGAGCCCAATCATATTTCTTATTCAATAAATTCTTTTATTGTAGGTTTACAGATTTTTCCATTACAATAATGAAAATAGCACTAGTGATTCGTAACACTGAAGCCCAAATCAAAGGGGAACGCCCTCCTCAAATTATAAGGTAAATGACAAATAGTTGAACATATAGTGAATGTTGGGCAAGAGGCATTTAAAAATACAGAAAATGAGGCCAAGGTTTTATATGTGTGCAAACATTTTAAGGTTTAGTTTACCGGGGTGATTGTTTTTGAAAGCATAATTCTGAAAACTATGTTTAATCTGTGATAAAACACAACTGTAGAGAAAAGGCAAAATCAAGCAAAAACAAAAATACCCCCAAAATGAAAGGAGTGAACCAAATACATGGGGTCGATGTGCAAACCTCCAGTCCTTTGGCCCGGGAATGGCAACTGAGTGGGTTTTGTAGAAATTCTCCGTAGAAAGGAAGGCCTGGGCCTGGTGTGACATCACTGCGTCTCCAAGTCCTGTCTCCTCACAGAGGAAAAGAAGCTGCTTGTCCGGCACGGCTGCCTAGAGCGGGGCCTGTGTTCCCAGCCCTTTGAGAACAGTCCCCAAACCTGAAAAGGCAAGGCGTCCCCGCGGCGGCCTCGGCAGCGGAGGGAGGTGGGGTCAGAGTTGGCCCCCCGCCCTGCCGACGCTGTCTGAGTGGTTCACGGGGAGTGGGTGGGCCTCTGTGTTGAACACCCAGTCTTCCAGGGAGAGCGTGTCATCTTCAGAGAACAGAAGGTAGAGATACCTGTGCCGCCAGGCAGGGAGGGAAGCAAGACAGCCTGTCAGTGCCCTGGGGCACAAGGGGCCCCCCGGGAAGGAGTCTCAGGGGCCTCGGCAACAGGCCTGTGGCTCTGGGTGCAGGGCGGTCTGAGACCGCGAATCCCCTGGGAGGGCCAGATGCAGGGAAGATGCTGCGGACGCGGAGAAGAGCACTGAGCTTTGGGGCAGACAGACCTGGGCTAGTCGTGGCTCTGCCCCAGCCCTTCATTCAGGTCCTTTCCCCACCGGGCCCTGCGTGTGGTCCTGCCAGGACACCTTATGGCCTCGTTTCTCCTTTCTTTGCAGGGGGGCCCGAGCATTGCTCCAGTCCAAACTCCTGGGCTGCCCCCTTATGTGCCCCCCAGGAGACTCTATAAAGCAGATGTTGGGGCACTAGAATGAACAGGAAGTGGTGACTCCAGAACCCCAACTTCCCAAGCCATGTGGGTTTTTACTAGAAAGAACGGACCATTCCAGTTCATCCTAAAGTGAACAGGAAGGAAGCGAGGAAACAGTGTGGCAACGCCACAGAGGGAGAATCACCGGCAGTGACTGGTATCGGAGCTGCCGTCATTATTCTTATTTTACAGAAGAAGACAGTTCCATAGAACTTAAGCAAGCTGGGGAGACAGGTTACAGAACTGCACGTATCACCCAGCTAACACTGTAGCAGGTGGAGTCCGACTCAGTCTCACTCTCTGAGAAACCGGCCTGGGCCAAGGCTCGCCCCTGGGGGTGTCACACTCTGGATCCTAAGTCCCGCATCCCTCTCGGGACCCCTCCCTGTGACGGCAGACCCTGACTTCGGAGAAGGGACAAACTGCCGACCCCTCCCTCCTCCCTAAGAAACGTCGCGCTGTCCATTGGAAAGAACTCTGACCGAGGCCCAACTCACTTTAGGGTCTCCGCTAGGAAGAAGGTCTGCTGCCTGTTGTCGTGGTTGGGCGTGCTGCTGTACACGTCTTGGATCCCAGAGAAACCGGCTTCTGTCCGACAGTATTTCTCCAGGGCCTGAACAAAAGGAAGGCAGCTTTGGTGTGGGGAGAGGAGAGGCCCCGCCAAGACTCATGCCTGGGCAGCGGGCCAGAGCTCACCAACAGGCAGGCCCCTGACCCTCAACTGGGGACGCCTGGCATCTGAGGAACCAGATTGCCCTCGAGGCTCAGCGCCAGGCTGCAGGCGCCCGCTGCCGAGAGCTTGGCCCCGGCGGGCTGCGCCCCGAGCCCTCCGCCTCATGTGAGCTGAGAGGAATCTTCTCTCTGCCTCTCAGGGAATAGGCTGGTGACAGACTTGCCCACAGGGGGCACAGAGGAAGGCACTGGTGACATTGGTGGGCTGGATCGGGACTGTTATATCCCGGGATTCCACAGGGAGGGGGCTGAGCTGCTGGCCCGGCAGCCGTTCCTGTTTGAGAGGGGACATCTAAAGCTTTGGTCCAGGCTTCAGGGTCGGAAAGCAGTGACCACATGTGCTCTGGGCCCCCTTCGGCTGCTTCCCTGCCTCTTCCCCTCTAAGTCTGCTGGCACCAGTGCCAGGTCCCCAAGACTACAGGTCTCAGAATCCTCCTCTCAGGTTTCTGGCTTGATTCTGCCCAGCTGGGGACTCCTGGCTCTGCAACCACAACCTTGACCCTTTGCATTCTGACCTTTAGCCAGATGTCAACCTGGCTTGACCTTCCTCTCAGTGCTTGAGCTAGGGAGTTTCAGACCTTGACTGACTTCTCAGGGGCACCTGCTCCCTGTTCGAGCCTCCCCGCCGCCCCCCACTGCCCGCAGCCCGGCCCGCTCACCATCACCACTTCCCAGCCCCACTCCCTGTAGATGGGGTTGTGGGTCTGCCGCCACAAGTACATGTAGCTCTCCACCACCTCGGGTCTCAGGATGTAGTAGCTCTCGCTCAGCTGCGTGGCCACCGCCTCTCTGCCGGAGTTAAACCAGAAGGCCTCGGGCCCCAGTTTGGTATCTGTGGAATGACCAACCAGAGGGCCTGGGTCAGACTGCCCACCTGCTTTTCAGGATCCAGGTGCCCCGGATAGATCTGGGGGCGTCGGCTGGCGATGTTGGTGTGGGATGGGCCCTGCCTGGGCTTCCTGGTGAGGCTGAGCCTGCCAGATATACAGCGTCCCTCTTGGCCCAGGCTGGCTGAAGCAAGACTCTTGAGGCCTCAGAAATTTTGCAGTTTTAGAATCTGAGCCTTCAAGTGAACTTTTCTAAGTGTGCTTCCTGACTGTGTATTCTGAGACATTAGCTCTGCAGGATGTTAACCCGCGCTCAGCCAGGACAGGGCTCCAGGTTTAATCACATCTGGAGAACAGTAGGTTAAACAAAGTGAACTCCTGCAGGACTTATCAGATTCTTTAATACGCTAATACTTTAATAATTAATACGCTAATACTAATGTGCAATGAAGCTTCTCCACAGACCTTAGGAAACTGCTTTTAACTCCTCCCAGAAGCATCCCTCCAGAGCTGCCAGTGTGGGAGACTGTTGACATGGAGATGAGGGGAAGACCGGCCCAGAACACACGTGCTCAGGCAGAGGGAGCCGACTGATAAGGAAGGCTGGGGAGGTCTGGGTTTTGCTGCTGTCCTCGTTTTGTTTCTTTTCGGGCAATTTACTGCCACTCTTGTTTTTTGGATGGCCACAATTATATAACCACCACAGCCACCATTTATGATTTCAAGGGCTGTACTGGGAACTTTACATACATTATTTCAACCCTTACAGAAATGGTTTTTTTGGTAAGAGAGATGTTATTATCCCTCTACTGCATGTGGAAACTGAAGATCAGAGAGGCTAAGTAATTTGTCAGGGGAACACACAGGGAGCTGTGGCTGAGCTGGGTGTGACCCGCCATCTGACGCCCGTTTCCCTAGGCGCCACCCCCCGCGCCCCCCGCCACCACCACCAGGCCTTCTGAGGGCTCCGCCTGCACAGCCCGCCCAGGCTGGCTGGGGCGCAGATCTGGCTCTGTTGGGAGCTCTTCCTTCCCTGTTAGGGTTCAGGACCCGAGAGGCCCCGTGTTGCTTTTCTTCCAGACACGGGCTTTGCAGGGTGTCCTGCTCTCTCGTGGGGGGCTTCCTGGAAGAGGAATTAGCCAGACCCGGTCCTCTCCAATCCTCTCAAATGGTGCAGCCGCTCCTGCCGTCAGAAAGCAGTCGTCTCGCCAAGCTGCTCGTGGGGTGAGGGCGCGAGCGACTGCTGTGGCCGTCCGTGGATGAGCGGGCGGGCTGGGACAATATGCTCTGTTAAGCGGACTGTCTTTTACGGTCTGGGCTGATTGTTCCAGACAAATAGCAAGCTTTTTATTATTCCTGAGATTTCCTGTTTGCTTATGGCGCCAGCAGAGAGAGCTCTTTGAAGGGAATTGAAGACCAGTTTTAGGGACCCATTGTGAACTGCTGGCTTTCTGAACAGCTCCAGGAGATCAGGATTAACCGCAACTGCCACAGACACATTTCAGTGGACCACTAACAAACGCCTCCCGTGCTGGCGGCTGGCAACGTGCTTTCTGTGGGACCCTGTACTGATCCTGGAGACCCATGTTATTGTTCTCATTGAACCGACGGGAAAACAGAGGCCACCTAGCTGCTAAGTGGCAGAGTAGCACTTGAACCAGGAATTTTTACTGCAAATCTTGGGTCCTCTCTCCAACCAAGGCTGGGATTAAACTCAGGGTAGTGGGCACCTCCTGGGGCTTTGGTGGGTGGGGGATTGTTCTGAGGGCTGCTGTTCAGAGGGAGCACTTGAGGTGGAGCTGAGCATCAGAAGACCTGGGTTCTAGCCCCACCCTAGCCACTCGAAGCAGTGTGACTGTGGCTCTGGACTGACTCAGTTTCCCCCTGTGTAAAATGAGGAGTCAGGTTCCTGCTCTGTAACATGACTTCTGACTCTAGCGTTTGACAATTCTGCATGAGTGCTGAGCAGATAGATGGTCAAGAAGCTCTCAAGCATCCCAGTGGTCTTGGATCAAAGAGGGTAAATGGAGGGGTTCTGGGGAGGAAAAGCAGTGATGCATTTAGGGGTAGGGGGTTGGGGAGAAAAAATTTGCTAGACCCAGGAAGCCAATGTTCCTGCCTCAGGGGCTGGAGGACCCTCTGCTCTGTGCCCCACACACGTGACCTTGGCCAAGTCATCTCTGAGCCTCAGTTTCCTCATCTGGTTTGTGAGGTTCAGTGATAATGTACGTCAAGTGCTGAACAAACACCTGGCACACTCCAAAGGGCTTAGTACATCCCTCTTGTCCCTTCAATTTAGGGTACAACCTCACTGCATAGATGGCACATCCTTTGTTCAAATTCTGCATAACTGCAGAAGGTGAGACTTCCCTAAGACCAGGTGTTCTCTTCACCCCCTATCACTCTGTGGACTTTCCAGTTCCTCCTGGTACCTAGCCTCAGTCTTTCCTGCTGCCCCATCCCCTTGCAGGGTTACCTGAGCGGTCATACGACTCGTGGCACGTCTTAGTGATCTGGGCTGCGAGCTCTCGGTAGTGGGCCCTCTTTTCCTCCTCAGCATCCTCAGCCCCAAGGGCGATCATGCCCCCGGAGAAACAGGCCAGGTGCCCCATCTTGTGGTCCAGAATCCCCCCACGCCACTCAGCAAAGTAGGTCAGCCCTCCGGGAGACACATTCAGCAGGTGGGTCTCTATTGCCTGGGAGCAAAGTGGGAATTGGACAGGGAGAAGGGGTGTGAGAGGGTACAGAGAAGGGAGGGGAAAGGACAGAAAATGAATATTTTGGAAACAGCAGCAGACGTGGCTCTGCCAAGCCCTCCATCCCAGGCAAAGGAAGGCCCACTGACCTCTGCCATGGGCCAGCCCTAACGGGCCGGTGACAAGCTCTGCCACTCGCCCGGCTGAGCCCTGGTGCCTGCTGGGGGCTTAAGGTAGCTCCCATGGTGAATCTCTGACACAGAATTTTAAATCTTCTACATACAAAAAATTTCAAAAAAACCTTTACAAATCCTCCTCCTCCTTATATCTTTGGTTAGGGAATCTTAACCCAAAGCCCCATTGGCCTGCGGATCTCCCTAAAATTGTACACGCCACTTCTGTGTATGTGCATTTTCATGGGACAAGAGTCTTAAAAAGGACACACAGAAAATGAAAAGCTGCTTTCTGTAGGCCCTGGTCACACGCCTTCTCATTTAATGCCCACAACGAGCCAGGTGCACGGGCTGCAGTGCTCCCTACGAAGAGGTCCAGTGGCTTGTCCCAGGTCATCCAGCCACACCAGGATTAGGACGAGGACCCCCAGATGCCCAAGCAACACTTCTTACACTACCCGACAGCTGCTCATTTTGGTGGCAATGGGCTTTGAGAGCCCTCCCCTGCTCCCGTGGGAGGTTATGCTGTTGGTGAAGACTGCCAGGAAGTTGCGGGTATAGGTGTCAGGCCATCAGGCCTCCCCTCCCTGCTGGTAGCCCCGGTTGCCCTGGAAATGTTGGCATCTGCCCACACAGCTGCAAGGCTGGGCTGGATGGGCCCGTCTGAGGGTCCTGGTCCAGGGCAGGGTCTTGCCCCTCCACTCTGTTCTCCAGGGGGTCTCTGCACTCTGTCAGTAACAAACCTGACCATGTCTTGTGTCTGCTTAACGCCCTTCCGTGGTTTCCAAATGCCTGTAGATGAAAGTCCAGCAGGGCCTCCAAGACAGCCCGATCTGGAGCCTGAGGTTTAACCTGACACCAGGGACATGGCTCTCTGGTGCGGTCTCCTTGGTCTCAAACCCCATCTCCGTCGGTTTCAAGCTGGGTGACTTTGGGCAGGCTCTGTTTTCTCTGTGTCTCAACTTGCTCATGTATAAAATGGGGATAAGAGTGTGAGCCACTTCCTAGCATCGTGAGGACGAAACGAGATGTGTCCGGAGAGCTCAGCCTATTTCTCAGCGCGGGGAGCGCTCTCAGTAAAGGTTGGCTATTGCACCTCCTCCCCCGTTTGTCCTCTGTGCCTCCCTCCCCTGCCCCTGTCCCAGCCACACTGGCCTCTTTATTTGTGCACCGTCCCCGACATTGAACTTTTCGTCTGCACCTCCTTGATGCCAGCGTCGTGCTGGGGGCAGGGGAGACAGTCCCCTGAAGACGGGCCTGGACCCTGCTTTAGGGAGCTCACCTATGAGCACAGAGACTTTCCCAACAAAATCAAATACACGTGAGTAGCACAGTTTGCGATGAGTGTTTTGAATGAAACAAAGTGAGAGGAGAGGACAGGACAGGGAAAAGCTTGGGGAGCGGGTCCCACGTCGGGGTGAGGTCAGAGAGGGTCTCAGCCCCGGTGACGTCCGTGAAGCTCATGAAGGCTTCTGCCTCGGGGCTTTGCCCCAGCTCCCGCCTGCCCCCGCTCTGCGAATGCCAGCTTGGCTCCGGGCCCGCTCCGGATGAGTCCTGGGAGAGGACAGCCTAATCTACACCGCTGCTGCCCTGTGCTTCTACCCCCGTGACCTTTCTATGTGGGGCTCTTCCCACGTTGTGTTTAAGTATTTGTGTATGTTTCTGTGGAACATGTCTCTCCGCCAGGAGCCTATGTGCCGTGTGACAGCAGAAGCCACCACCAGCAATCTCCAGCCAGGGCCCCGCCCACAGGAGGCGCTCAAACAAAATGTGCTCCTTGAGTGTTTTTCCCTTTTCCTTCTCCTGGTAAGGCCTGCGCTGGCAGGCTGGCTGCACGGCCCTCACTGAGCAGTAGCGGGGGCAGTTCTGATGATGGCCAGGCCGGGGCACCTGCTCACGTGGAGCGCTGACTGCTGCTGGGCTGGGTCTGCTCTGGGCTGGGCCCTGGTGCCTGGGCAGAGGTGGGGCCGGGTGGCCGCTCTGCACCACTAAGTGTGCAGGCGCAGGCCTGGTGCAGGCCTGTTCCAGGGTGCAGAAACCTGGTGCAGTTACCCACTGCCAACACTCGGGAGAGAACAGACACAGGTATGTGTGTGGGGGAATCCCCAGAAGCCTCCTGCTGTAGCTGAAAATCTTCATCTTCAAGACTGTCTCCCATAGGTTATTTCTATTATACTTGGGGTTAACCTCAAGCTAAATAATTTTGGTAAAGTGGAAATGATAAAACAGTCTCTCTTTGAAGAGGTAACTGAGATAGCAGATGCAAAGATAAAAAAAATAACAAAAAACCCTAAAAACCAAGGCTTCTAAAATACTGAGCAAAACGCGAGATGGCACAGGCTGGCCGCGGGCTGGTCAAAAGCCTGAGATCATGGCAAGAGGCATGGCAAAGAGGGCAGAGGCCTGCGTTCGAGTCCCAGCTCTGCAACTTGAGAGCTAGGTGACTTTGGGCAACTTATTTCACTTTTCTGAAGACTCCCTTTCTTCATCTGTAAAATGAGACTAATTTCCAGGCTGGTCGTGAGGCTGTTCAGAGACTCTGGCTTCCTTGGTCTCCTGCACGGGACCCTACCCCATCTGCACCCTCCTGAGAGGGACTTTGGGCAAGCCAGGCTCCTCTGTGACTTGGTAGCTGGTAAGGAGAGGCAGCAGCAGTCAGACTGTGTTTGCGCCCTGGCTCTGACACTTGTGTGTCTTGGGCCTTTCTGAGCCTCAGTTTCATCACATATTAACACAGGGGCTAAATAAGAAAAGGCACTAAGGGTACCTGCCCAGAGGAGGCCAGAGTGACAGAAGCTTCCTGTCCTTCTTGTCCTTTCTCCCGTGACCCCCGGGGGCGGCCAAGTCGGCCTCTCTGAAGCCCCCATGTCCGCCTGCCAGATGCTGGTCTACCCTGCACACTGGCGCTTTCCAGGCGGTTGCTTGGGCCCCACCCCAGGGGTTCTGAGGTAACCTTGTTTGGGTGCAGACTGGCCATCGGGATTTTTAACATGTGACTTTTAACATGCCAACAAGGTTGAGAACTGCCAGAACAATCTTCAACGCCCCGAACTTGCCACAGGCTCAGCCCTTACACAGGGTCAGAGACACTGCAGGCTCTTCACTGGGGAGATCAAATAGGAGCGAAGCCAGTTGTCTCCCGCTCAGTCGTTTCCATAAAGCTCCCAGTTTGCTTAAATAATTCATAGTCATTTCTTCCCTTGAAGCCTCAGCTACAGCGCGCCCTCAGGGCAGGGGACTAGGCTGCTCATTAACTTGATGTTTATTTTGCAAGGGACGTCAGTCAGGCAGGGCAAGGCCTCTGCAGGCAGCACACCTGGCCACCAGCTGAACGCTCGTCTGACAGGAGACACTGGCTGCCGGCGAAACTCAGCTGTAGAAGCTTGGGGTACACGGGGCTGAGTCAGGCTGAGCTGGGACTGGAGTCCCGGGAGCTGCTTCATGACTGAGACCTTGGTGCTAGGGAGCTGGGCAGGAAAAGCTCATTACTGAGCCCAAGAGTCCGCAGCCCTGAGGGCCGGCTTCAAGGTGCTTCTTTTAAGCACTGCCATTGCTGGCTAGATTCATGTGATCAGAGCGTAGAGAGAGATCATTCGCCCGTCCAGCCAACTGCCCACACCATCCACCCACCCATATCCACCTACCCATCCAGCCATCTACCCATTCAGCCTTCTGTTCATCTATCCAGAGCCAGGAGATCTTGCTCTAGCTTCAGCTCTGTCGGTTCCATGCTGTGTGGCTTTGAGCAAGTGTTTCCCTCTCTCTGGGCCCTGGCTTCCATCCACAGAGAGAGGAGCAACAGAACTGGATGCTCCACTGACAGAGGCCCCTCCCAGCTTGGGTGTGCTGTCACCTCTGGCTCGGCAGGAAGGTGGCTGAGGGTCTTGCTTTGGCCGCCTCCCGTGGGGGCTCCCAGCCCACTGCCTAGCTGCTTTTTGGGCTCTGACGCACAACTGAAGCACAGATATCGTGGTTTCTGAATCAAACTGCCTGCCGCTTCCTGTGAGGCCTCAGGCAAATGACTTTGCCTCCTTAAGCTTGGGTTTTATATCTGTGAAACAAGGACTAACATGGTCCTAATTTCAAGGTGTTCGAGAAGAGTTATGAGACTGGGTGTGCAAAATGACTGACTGGGGAGGGAACTGTCTTCTCATTCTTCTGGCCCACTCGCTGTGGAGGGGGGTGCGGACAAGGCTGTGGCACTCAGGGGCCTGTGTGAGCACTGGTGGCAAATGACCAACCCACTGCCCGTGAAGAAGCAGGCGCCTGTCTTACCTTCAAGGCTTCGTAGTACATATCTTTAGCTTCCGTATCTGTCTTGGCCGACATCAACCAGGATTTGATCAAATATTCATAAAAACTGTCCCCGAGTCCTCCAACTGAGACGTGGTCTGTGAGGGAAAAGAGGACAGAACATTATCTCCATCTGCCGGGGCCGCTGGCAGGACTAACGGAGCGCGCCTCCTGCCCACTTGGCCTCGATGGCCCCAGTGCTGTGTGCGGGTGGGGAGCGAGCATTTAATCAGCAGCCACCAAGCCCGGAACAGAGGCTGAGAGAAAGGCACGGCCTGCGACTCGGCGGAGCCAGGGCCATCTTGAGTGCAGTGGCCCTGCCCAGAGGTATGCAGCCTCATCCAGGTGCTATAAATCATGTCGCTTTAGCAGACCAAGGACGGCAGGGCCTCTAGTTATTAACTGTAAATGAGTTGCATTTCTTTAAAAAGATAATCTGGTGGCAGGGAGTTCAGAGACTTTTACTGCCTGGTGACAAACATGGTAATTAACGCCGGGCAGGTTCATAAAAGGCCATGGAAAGGAAGGAGGAGAGGCTTAATTTAGTTGGTCAGAGTACTGAGCCATTCTGGAAAAACCGGGTTTAAATTTAGCAAA
>PVJD01002655.1:0-127519 GCA_004026545.1 Mormoops blainvillei | reverse complement strand
ACGATGCGCAGAGAAAAGGACGAATGCGAAGAGGGAAGGACGAGAAGTCAGGGGTAAAGACGGATGGGGACTGGGAAAGGGGACCGAGAGGAGGTCTCCCCAGTAAACCAGCCCTTCTGGCCCCCTCTATGAACAAATCCTGGCCAGCAAGGTTTCAGGAATGGAACAAGCACTTGCAAAAATTGGAACAGACCAGATAAAGCCTGAGCCTTGGGGAGGAATGAGAGGAGGTCAGTGTGGGTGGGTTTTTCCAGTGAAGAGGGAAGAGAGAACCAGCACAGTGTACCCACTGGCTCCCTGCCGCTCCCTGGGTGGAGGGCATAGCTTGGGCAAGCACAGAGGGAGGGGCGGGGGTGTGCCGGGCCCAGCATGTCGATGGCGCGTCCATGTTGGAGCAGGAGGTCTGTGCAGAGCTGGCGTGGGGGGAAGCGTGTCAGTCTGAGTCAGCCTCCGCCTGGAGCCCACTGACAGCTCACGGCCGGAGGAGGCCCTGGCTCCCAGTATGCGGCTAGGGGCACTGTCATCTCCACACTCATCTCCTGGCCCTGCTACCCTCACTGCTTTCTCCGCCGCCCCACACATTCCTAGCCCCTAGCCTTCTCACGTTATTTCTCGCCTGTGACTACCCTCCACCCCCCACCGCCCACCGGGAATGACCTTCCCCACCCTGCATGGCAACGCTCCCTCCCTGCTACATGTGGCTCAGGCATCCTCTCCTCGGAAAGGCTGCCCCCGTGTTCTCGTGGACCTGCTCACAATCCCTCCTCCAGAGGGACCACGAGGACTGAGTGAGGTAAGGCACACGCTACACCTGATCATGTGCTTCACGAAGGAAGGGCTCAGCGGTGGCCACCCTTCCACCGCGGGGTGTGAGCCTGACGCTGCGTGAGAGTCTGTCTGTGGGTCTGCCTCCCAGACAACGCTGTGGGCCCTCGGCAGTAGACAGAGGCTGGGCAGGACTCACAGTTTATGTGCAGTACCTTTATGGCACACAGCAGACGTCCCGGACGACTGAAAGGGAGGCAGGTTCGAGCCATGCTGGAAAGGGCCTCGAATGCCAAGCCAAAGGGTTTGGACTTCATCCTAGATTTCAGAGAGTGCGTGTGTGATGCGGCCGAGGGCTTCACCTGGCAGGTGTGTGCAGCGAGGGGAGCCAGGCCACCAGGAGGTGCACAGGCAACTGAGACATGACTCCCTCTTGTGGGGGGTGTGTGTGTATAGTTTCTCAGGGAGCTTTGACTGAAGGGGACATTTCTCATTTGGAGGTCCCACTGCTTTCTAGCTACCATGTGTGTCTGTGGTATCGACCCCAGCATGGTGTGACTTACTGGGAGAGGCGCAGGAGTGGGAATTGGAAGACGGACCTCCCGTCGGCTCGGGGCAAGCCATTTCCCTTGTGGGCTCTCAGTCTTCTGACGTGGAATGCTTTCAAAGGGGAGTACGAGCTGGCGTCCATGGGCCTGAGAGCAAAGATGGGCCCTGCTGCTTCCTGCCCGCGTCAGCACTCGCATCGCACCTGGCGGCAGAAGGCAGCCACCCTACAAGCCAGGAATCGGCCAGCAGAAAAGTAGCAGGAGCTGGGGGAGGCTGCCGGGCTGGGGCAGATGGGCAGCTCATGTCCCCATTTGGAAGAACCTAGACATGCCACTTCCTTCCCGCTGAGGAAAGAGTAGGATTCAGGCCGTGGACAAGGAGGGCAAGTCACACCAGGGGCCGAGCCGAAGGGCAGGCAGCCCTCTGAGCTCTCATCCATGCTTGACGCCAGCAGGAGCCTGGTGACCTTCTCCTGGTTGTGAGGTCCTGGCAGCAGGAGGTCTTGGTCTCCCCTGCTGTCCTGAAGCTCAGCTTCAAGCAGGGGTGGGGAGCAGGCGAGAGCTGCCCCACTTCCTCCTTCGCCTCTCTAAGCTGCGATTTCTGTGCTTGCAAAGGGGCTACACAGAGGACTGAAGGAGGGCAAAGGAAGGGAACACTTAGCCCATGCAAGTTGGGGACATTATCATCTGGAAAAATACACAATCTCACTCACACACACACTCACACACACACACACACTCACACACTCACATGCACGCGCGTGCGTGCATGTGTGCGCGCACACCCCAAGCCCAGTGGAAACCACAGTAACCCCGAGACGCCCCAGGCGCCAAAGCTAGGAAGGAGGACAGACAGAGGACGCCCGGATGAGCGGGGCTCTGTAACCCTGCTCTGCTCTTTAGCAGGCTGCAGATTCATATTTTATTAATATGAAACAATATTTCACATGTGACTGACTTTGCCCAGCCCTGTGACCCCTGGCGAAGACTGAGAGAAAATTATGCTTCTCGGTGGGGCTCCCCTGTAATTTGCCAAGGTGGCTGTTCAGGCTGGGAAGCCACACCCCTCTCCTTTTTATGGGTTTTGCTGCATTGTCCTGAAGCGGCTAAGGCCAGCAGCAGGGTGTTTCATCTCTCTGCCCAGTCAGGCCTTGCAATTAAAAGCGGTAACAGTTATTGAACTGTCTCTTTCCGTGGCCATAATCTGTAATTCAAACCTTTATTTTCTCCCCGCTCTTTTGGATTTGGCAGCATGTTTGGTTAAAAATACTTGGCATTTCTATACGTGGCTTTTGCAGGCGGCCCCTGGGGAGTGAGGTCATCACCTGGGAACTGGGGCGAATTTTCTGGGCCCCGTGGACCTGCAGATCACAGAGGCTCGGCTCGGAAGCACAAGGCCTCTGCCATCTCCACAGCATCCCTGCCGGGCCCTGCTGGCTTGCTTTTGTAGATGGGCCCCTCGCCTTTCGGGACAGCCCCTCCCTGGCCGATGAACCGGAAGCTGTTTCCTGCCACTTTTGATGGTTACTCCACACCCCCCACAGCACACAAAGAACATATCTCAAGTTCTGCTCCCATTTTGCAGGAGAGGAAACCAAGGCTCGAAGAGATAAAACGAACCCCCTCCCCCGCAGCCATGCAGTAATTAGACTCACGTCTACTTTGCCCCTGAGCCCTTGCTGCAACCATAACAGCTGGCGTTAGAGGAGGTGCGGGAGGGAGAGGGGTCCTTGTTTGGGCAAAGGCAGTGAGCTGGGGGCTCTGGGAAGCCCCTGGAGCAGGACCCATGGAACTTGCTGCCACCAGCTTGTGCTATGACCACATGACCAGGCCTTGGTCATGCGGGCAAGGTGGAGCAGGGCTTCCCAATGGGGGTGCAATGCCAAGGGCCTGGGAGGCTTTTCAACACTCTCCTGCCTGGGCATCCCCTCAAACCCCATTCTGTTTCAGCGGGGGAGCTGGGGGCTGTGAGTGAGGCTCCACAGGTGACCAGGCGTCCGGCGACTGTCTGGTTGAGAAACAAGCCTCTGAATAGAGAGCAGCAGGAGACCCCGGGACTGATTCTTGCAGGTATAAGGTACCGCGGTGAATGCACAGTTTTTATGTTACTGTATTAGCTACGTTCTGCTTAAATTTTCTTTTTAATCTAAGGTTGGAGGCGGGGAACCAGATCAAAGAGGCTTGCAGAGGATGCATGGCTTCTCTTGGAGTCACTGCCAGAGTAGACGGTTCTACCTGGGACTCTCCTGGAAGGGTCGGGAATGATGAAGGAGGCTTCGGTAGGTGCCACAGAGACAGAACGCTGTAACCCTGATGGAGGCTAGAGGCAGCTCTCGTGAGCAGGGCACACAGGGCAGGGCCTTACTAGACCATCACATCCGTCACCACAGCGATGACAACCATAACGAAAACTCCCCAAGCCACCCAGCAGGGCAGGGGTATCCAGGAACACTGAGCGAGTGACTCGCTGGTGTGTGCCTAGCACGGGGCCACACGGGGACGCTGGGCGGGAACCTGCGGAAGGAGGGGCAGCGGCGTCTCCGTACTCACGTTGCATCCAGTTCCCGCTCACTGGACTGATGAAGTTGGGGTAGAGGCCAAATGGCTTATCGATCTTCCTGAGGACCTTCCGGATGTGCCTGACCTGCCAAGAGATGGACACCAGGTGCATCTTCACTTTTCCGAAGAAGCCAGCCTGCTCCCAGCCTGCTGAGGACTGAGGCGGCCGGTTCAGATCCGGAAGGACCGTTCCACGAGGCAGGGAGGGCTGCGTAACCAACAGCAGGCTCCAACGGGGAGCTGCTGGAATGGCCTTGACCTTGTGCCCATGTGAGGGTGCGGCAGGACAGGGCCACAGTGGGGTCTGACCCGCTATCTCTGCAGGGACCGCTCTGCCTGGGGTCTGCCAGGCCCCATCCCCCCACTCCCACTTCATTCCTTCCTCATCGAGTGTTGCTTATTGGCAGCAGGGTCTTTTTAGGAGGGGGATTTGTATAAGAGATAGTAGCTGTTTTGTAAGTGTGAGGTAAAACTGCCTTTTTAATAGGTCAGAAATGGTCAAATATTGGCAATTTCATATGGTGCAACCTGGTAACACATTATTTTTTCTGACACCGTCGGAGCCCTTCCAGAGGAGAGGCCTGGGCCCCCCAGTAGCCCTGCGCCCTCGTCGGCACTTCAGGGCTTCACTAACAGCAGCAGCTGTTACCGTTTCTCAGCTCCTCCGAGCCAGACCCGTTATGCTCACACACATTATCTCCGACCATTAGAACGACCTATAGCATATCGTTATCTCCGTTTAACAGACAGGCCCCCGAATCTTAGAGAGGCTCGGTGACTTGCCCATGGTTACCCAGTAAGTAAGTGGCGGGGCCAGGGCATGAGTCAGGTTTTGTCCGACCACATGGAGTAGCCCCTGGGGCCAACATGGACCAGGCTCGGGGTTGGGCAGCAGTGAGTAGCAGAGGCTGCCCCACCGGAGCAAGAGGAAGCTGGACTTGCAACCTTTGGGGGTACCCAGGGCAAGGGGCTTAGGGCTGTAAGGGGGGAAGGCTTTATCACTCAGGGTCTGCACTGGGGCAACACAGGGGGGCCTCCCAGCACAGAACCTGCCAGGAGAAAGAGGCCCTCACGGACTGTGCTGTATCATGCTCACAGATTTATCTACAAGGTAAGGAGCAGGGAAGGCAGCCTTTTAGCTGTCAGACCTTTCTTTCCAGGGGACAGCATTTGCTTTGCCACATCGGATTTCATATCCATTTAAGTTAACGCAGTCCATTACGGGGGACAGGAGTGTGCTTGTACCTGACTTATTCTCGACTGTCCTGGCGGTGAGCAGCGAAGCAGGCTAAATTAGCTCCCCCAGAGGGTGCGGGCGATTCTAGAATTTGGGCCAATTTGTTGACTGCCAATAATTGCCTCTGTGGGAGGCATGACTGGGGGATGAAAATAGCTGGAGAATGTAAATGGAGAGAGAGGCAGAGAAACAGAGAGGCAGTGGACGCGAGAGAAAAGGCCTGAAGCCTGCTGTCCTAATCTGCTCTTGAAAGAGCGTGGACTTCAGAGGCAGAGAGCCCTGGATTTGAACCCTGGCTTTATCGCTGAGCGCATGGATGCTCCAGGACAAGCGACCTAACCTCCGAGTCTCAGTTTCCTCCTCTGTAGAATGGGGATGACAGGGAGACCTATCTCCTAGGGCTCTTGGGAGGGCTAGAGGCACTATAAGGTGCTACCAGCAGGTAGGCAGGCAGTGGTAGCTATTGTCTCCAGGCTCCTCTAGCCTCCAGGGACTAGAGTGAGCTCCCCCTCCCTCTCTCCTGAGCCAGCCACAGTCTTCCTGGAGGAGTTGGCTCAAAAGCAATGAAAACAGGGAGGCAGGAGGAGGGAGGGTGTGGAAGTGGGAAAAAAGGATCACCAGGAAGTGGGATTAAACTTCCTGCATGAACTTTCAAGGTGAGGCATCAACGCGAGGCAGAGTCCCCTCCGCCCCCATAAGGTGTGACAACGAGATGGGCTATCTAAGGGTGGAAGAGAGCCCCAAGCAGAGGAAACCATCAGGGATTTGAAAGGCTCTTCTTGAGTGGTTTCTCAAGAGCATGTGGGTGGAGCCCCACACTGAGTAAGCAGTCATCTTAAACCTGGGGCCAAAAAGCACGTGCGCGCTGGTTAAACTGGGCCCGGGGCAAAGCCCAGGGGTCTGTTTCCTCACAGGTCCCTGGGTGATGCTCTGGGGCTGGCTGGCTGACAGGGGACTAGAAGCCCCTGAGTAGAGCGTGGATCTAGGAGCTCCCAGCCCCCTGGCATCCTCAGAGGCCAACCATTAGGGGTAAAAGAGCTTTGGGAGCGGGGCCCTCCAAAGGGCTCTTCTTGGAGGGCAGGGCTTTATCACCCTGCGCAGGACTAAGGAAGGGACAACTGCTGATGGAGCCTGAGCACCATCTGAGGGCGGCGTGTGTGCGCTTCCCTTCTTTGGGGTTCGGCTTAGACCCATGGAGACGCTTCCAGACAGTGGGACTGTCAAGGCTGTGACATGGAGAAACTGCTCCTTGTGGAGGGCCTCACAGAGGAGTGGGCAGCCGTCAGAGCGGAAGACAGCCTGGGTGCTATGTCTCAGCACCCCTTGGGGCTTCGGCCAGCCCGCTAGCAGTGAGAAGGAACTGACACGTGCCTCTGCTGTGGAGCAGCGCCGCTCTGCAGCCTGACAGCGTGAGCGGGACGGCACCTGGGAGGCAGAGCCTGGCAGATCTCCCATGCAAACGTTAAATGTCTCTGGAAAAGGGACTTTTGCACCGGGTGGCCCATTCCTGCCAATGCGAACTGGTGCTTAGATTTCAGCTGCTGAACTTTCTCCAGATTCACACACGCGTGGCTGCCAGGGAGCTGACACATGCCAGTGAGAATATTCTCCCAGGCAGCTTTGTCTCTTCTCTGCCCTCTGTAGGATCCTGACTACTCCCTGCCACCTGGGATTGGGTACAATCAGGTCTTCACAAGTAACAATTAGTGGAGCTGTTAGTAACTATTAGTGGGTACAATGAGGTCTTCCACAAGTATCTATTAGAGGAACTTCCACAAGTAACTGTTAGTCGCCCTCCTGCTGATCTGTGAGCCACTCCCCTGGGGCCTGTGCAGGGCTGCTCTCTGTGGGAAGAGGCTGAAGGAGCTGTTTGGGGGTGGGGAGCAGGGAGAAGACTTGCCTTTTCAGCGAAGACCTGGTTGCCAGAGAGCTCAGTGAGGTGTAAGAACTCCAAGTGCAGGGATCCAAACTCCGCCAGGATGCTGCTACTCCCGGCCGTGGACCAGCCCCAGCTCCTGTTGGAGCCACTGAAGAGACAGAAGCAGCCACTGTGACCCCTCTGCCTCCAGCTGACTCCTCTGCTTAGTAGGGGAGCATCTACTCTCTGCCGGGCACTGTCCTAGGAGCTTTCGCCACATAATCTCAGTTAATCCCCCCTGGGGGTCTGTACTAGTAATAGTCCCATTTTGCTGTTGCAAACACTGAGGTCGATGAGACCTTTCTTTCTTTCTTTGCTTATTTTTAGAGAGAGGGAAAGGGAGGGAGAAAGAGAGGGAGAGAAACATCGATGTGAGAGAGATACATTGATTGGCTGTATCTTTTATGTGCCCCGACCAGGGACCAAACCCAAAACCCAGGCATGTGCCCTGACTGGGAATTGAACTGGTGACCTTTCGCTTTCTGGGACAATGCTCAACCAACTGAACCACACTGGTCAGGGCAAACCCAACATTTCTGAGTTGCAACATCCTTTGTCCCTGTAAGACTTGTGCGCTTGAGGAGGATGATAATAGAGCTGTCTTGGTGGCCAAGACATGGCACAGGTGCTGTGCTAAATTTACAGGTGATATGGATTAAGCTGTCAGGGACCTTAAAGGCCCCACAGATACTCTGTCTCCGTCCTGTGGCTGAAGGCAACCCGACTGTCACAGTCAATGATGCTGCATGTGGATGGAGGGTCTGAACTGGGGCAGATGAAAAGCAGGGGATACATGGCCCTTTCCCTCTCCCCTCCCTGCCCACGCTGCCCAAGGACACACAACAGCCCCCTCCTGGTGTTTCGTGGAACCCACACCTGATGGGCAGCTCTGATACAACCACGCGCTTGGAGCTGCCAGACCTTGGGGAAGCCGAGGTTGGGAATAAGAGAACCACAGGCTTTTGGAGCAAAGATTTCTGTGCCAGTTAACCATGCGTTTCTCAAGAACACCTTAGATAAAGTAACTTAGGCGTTCTTAGCACCCTGCCGCCTCCCCGGACAAGGCTATCAGATAACCACTGCACATACGGGGTGCTTTCAAGGAGGATGGGTGGTATGTGAGAACATGGGCCCCTTCCCAAGCTCCAGCTCCCCCTCCCACCCGTGGGACTATAATGAAGGCCATCTGTAAGTGTGCTGTGGGACCTTGGGAGCTGGGTCACCTCCTCGGTCAGAGAATAACCAAAAAGAGACTGTTCTTGGATGTGGGCCGGGATTGTAAACAGCTGGCGTTTTGATCTCACACAGTGTGTGTGCGCGAACACTCCAACCCCGCACGCCGCTTTGCCTCCCGTGCTCTCTGTGACCCCGGGCTGGGGAAGCCCTTGTTGCGGAGACTTCCCCGGCAGGCTGTCCCTGGTGCGCACAGGAGTCCTA
Organism: Mormoops blainvillei; assembly: GCA_004026545.1. Taxonomy (NCBI): domain Eukaryota; kingdom Metazoa; phylum Chordata; class Mammalia; order Chiroptera; family Mormoopidae; genus Mormoops; species Mormoops blainvillei. The sequence continues at coordinate 119,055 of PVJD01002655.1, read as the reverse complement.
ATAAACTCATGTCTTTCACAGTCAGTACTCCAGGTTATTTCTTTGGAATCAGCAAGTAACATGCTGAGGCCTTCTGGGACCTCGGCTTTCGGCATCACAGAGGAAGAGTGCAGAGGCCGGGCCTCGCTCAGGTAGCTCTCCCGTCTGCCGCTTTTGCAGACGAGGAATACAGGGCCAAGGAGAGTAGTGTCTCCTATCAGAGATCACACAGCATGTGGAGCAGCTGCGCCCCAGTACTGGTCTGATGTCCTACCCACTTAACTGCCATGCTTTTAATTACATAATAATAAGCGGGGGGGGGGGGGGGGGGGGCACTATCTTTCCAGGTGTTTTCACTTAAAATCTCCCTGGGGTTTGCAGCCAGGAGTCACAGGTTCAAGTGTGTTAGCTGAGAGGTCTCGGGCAAACCATTCCTCCTTTGAACTTTAGCTTCTGCACCTGACAAACTAGGCAAGGGCAATACCTCCCAGTCTCCATCCCAGGGCTTTTGTGGGGATTAGGAGAGGAGAGGAAAGTGCAGAATGGGGGTGGCCTTGGGTAAGCCATTTCCTCTCCCTGTGCCTCAGTTTCCTTCTATGTATCATGATGATCTATCCTATGGGATGTTTAGGACAACTTGGGGAGGGCCAGGGGTCAACCTCCTTCTGCAAGAGATTGCGGAGGACAGATGGTGGGGACAGAATGAAGTGGAGTGAGCTTCCCATTTGTAGGGGCTCCAGGATGCAGTTAGCATGGGGTAGGCTGGGGGTCAGCCACTTGGCTTCCTTGCTGTGATAGCTCTGCCCCCCCCCCCCCGCCCCCAGGAATGGCCCCTACCTGTCCCTCTGCCTTCCAGGGACAGGACCCAGGAAGGCAGATGTGGGTATGAGAGGTCACGGTTTGCCACCTGAGGGGCACTGCTTTTCCTGGGGTGGGGCTGGGGCTCGAGAGGCTGCCCTTCTCCTTTCTAAACCCCATTCTCTGCCTACATGTCATTTCTGGGAAAGTCGGGGAACTCACGTCTTCCAGCTTCCAGAAACAGAGGACTCATGTTTTGGGATCTTTTGGGGCAGGTGACCTCAGTAAACACAGAGGAGACCACTGGCCCCTTCTTCCTGTCTCCACTTCCTTGGGTATTTCCCTGACTTGGGGACAGGGGATGGGTGGGCAAGGGATGGGTTCCACAGACAGAGGACACTTGGCTCTTGGGTAATAAATAAAACAGCTTCCATTTACTGAGCTGCTACAGATGGCAGGCACTGGGGAAAGCTGTTTGCATCATTGTTTCATTTAAAGCCCATGAGGTAAAGCATCATTAATTCCAACATACAGAGGAGGACAGTGAAGCTCAGAGAGGGAAACGAGCTTCTGAAGGTCAGTCACTTCTGTAAGTGGTGGGGGTGGGACTCAAACTGAGGTCCGCAGGGCACTTCCCCAAGGGGGTCTCCCACCCAGATGACCCTACATCCTCCCAGAGGAAAGCGGAAGCTGTCTCCACTCTTTCCCTCTTCCCAAGGGAGACTTCTCTCTTTCCAGCTTGTGATCTCAGTGGGCAGAGGGTTACCTGAAAGATCGATGCTTCCTGCCCTTGCAGAGAAATTCAAGGTACAAATAAAGCCACCAGCCTCCCAGCGTCTTTTGTTCTAATTTTTCCCTACATGACTTCTCCTTCCTCTCCTCCTCCCTCTGACACTCACCCTCCCAAGTGGGCCTTTCTGCAGTGGAGCTGCCCTCGCGGATGGGCCATGCCAGCCAGAACAGAGGCAGGCAGTGGGCAGGTGCCTTCCCTTTCTCCGGCCTGGCGTCAAATGCTGGCTCCCCAGGTGACCTCAGGCAGGTGGGTTACTTTCTCTAGATCTTGGTTTCCTCATCCATTAAATGATAGTACCTACACCTCATAGAGTCATTGTGAAGTATAATTTACGCATGTAATTACTGTCATTTTACCATTGTGTAATTATGTACATGCAAATTATGTGTTGTTTGTTAGACTTATTAAGTTCCTGATATGTGCCAGGCAGCTGTGGTATCTTATTTTAACTTCACATCCAACTTCTAAGGATAGCTGCCATAATCCTTACTTCATAGGTGAAGGTATTCAGGCTCAGAGAGGGGGAGACACTTTCTCCAAGGCCACACAGTAAGTAATAGAGCTGGCAGAGCTGAATCTAAGTCCAAATCCCAAACGCCTCTTCTCTGGGCAGCATCGGAGGCTGGGAGATCCCCTGGTCAGCCCTGTGAGGCAGTGAGCTAATGGAAGCTCCACCTCCACTCCCGTCCCAGGCTTTGGAGCCTGCAAGTGGGCCAGTGGCCTGCGTGCGCTCCCTGTGGTGGGAGGGACTGCTCCGCAACGCCCCTCCCCAGCCTGGCAGAAGCTTCTGTGTGTGTGTCTGTGTGGACAGTCCTGTGTGTGCTGTAATGCTTAACTTTGGAGCCAGGCCTGGATTCTGATTCTAACCTGGTTTTGCTGCTGTGTGACCTTGAGTTAGATACCTCACCTCTCTGAGCCTCAGTTTCTTCACTGGTAAAATGGGATCCATGTGACTGCTGTGAGATTGAAAAGAGAGGATCCATTGTGCTCGCATCGTGCCTGGCACCAAGTGAACACTCAATAAACGGTAGCAGCTATTAAGATGTGTTCATTGGTGTGTGTATGCATATGTAAATGCATATTTGTGTGTGAGTGTGAGCACACATGTATGGATGTGAGAGTGTGTGTGACAAAGAGGAGGTCTGAGCCTTTATGACTTGGATGGGTGGCCACAGAGTAATGTGTGTGTGAGTGAGTCAGCTGCAGAGGTCCTTCGACCGGCCACTGCCGCTGTCCCAGTTAGCCCCATGGCCCCTGCAGGTCACAGGTCGTGGCCGCCCGTGTCTCTGCCTCCCACCAGGGAGGAAGAGCAGTCAAGCTCCCTCGGGGACCACCTCCCGACTGGCAGTTTTGGGGCAGGGCCTAGTTGCCCCTCCTGCTGGGGCCCACAGCCAGCCCTGCCCAGAAGAGGGGCAGCAGTGTATGGCCGAGCTTCCCCAGCAGGCCCTCCAAAGAGCAGTGAGCGCCGGGGGGCCCTGTACATCCCGGACGTTCTCCCTGGGGAACAGGGAGGCACTTTTAGCAACAGACTCCTACCCAGAAAATGGAACAGGAAATGTTGCAGGAAACCAGCACACACACAGGTGTGTGCCCGGCACTGGCAGCATGCAAGCAGCCCCCAGATAAATGCGCTTTCTTCGTCGGGCATGGCAGGGTCTGTTTGGACTGGGCCGGCCCTGAGGGACACGTGTGATGCAGACAGCCAGGGCTGTGGTGTGTAGGGCTCTGAGTGCCACGCACAGAGGATGGGGGGTGGGGGTGCCTGAGCCAGGGCCCTATCCCAGACCCCAGGCAGTGAGGTTCTGGAAGCTGGACCCAGCGGGGGAAGCTGGGAAGACAGAGTGTTTGTGTCTTGGCTCCATGTCGGCTGGTCCTGTTTCTTTAGGGTTGGTGTTTGTGGAAAGGCATCTGAGCAGAAATCCAAGTGTCCAGTTCTGAGGAGTCAACCCTGGCACTGAGAATGGGATTCGGTCGGCCCTGGGGGCCCTTCCCTGGCCTTCAGAGATTTAAATGAGATTTAAGTGAGGTCACACCCCGAAAATGCTTTCTGAGCACAGGGCACAGTACATGAAGGCTATGTCCTCTCTGTAAGGCCCAAGAAGGGATGCTGAAGCAATTCGGGCTGACATGAGGGTGGGACCTCCCCAGGACAGAGAGGGAGCTGAGGGCCCCCATCTCCCCTCCAGTGTCCTCCTTCCTTCCTAGGTAGCTGGTTGAAGCTCTTGTTGGACTAAGAATCCCAAGATAAGAAATCACTTTAGAAGGTGGAACGGGGAGGTCTGGTGTGGTGGAAATATTTTAGCCTTCCTCTTAGGTCTGGGGTTATAGGAGGGTCTCGAGGCTTGAGGGTGGCCCCAGAGAGCTGAGTGCCTTCTACAAGGTCCCCCAGAGGTCCACTCCACACAGCTCGGGGGCAGTAGGGTTCCCATCTGAGGGTGGGCTGTAAGAGCAGAGCTTTCCAATCGACTGTAACAAAATGGGTTTAAATCTTAGCCCCACTGTCCATTAGCTATGAGACCTTGGGCAAGTTGCTTCATTTCTCTGAGGCTCCATTTTAATAATGGGGATAATGTAAATCCCTACCCTCAAAGTGTTGCTGTGAGCAGTTAGTTGGCTGAGGCAACGTACCGAAGCCCTTAGCAAGACACCAGGCACACAGTAATTGCTCAACGAATGCCAGGAATGATGTTGTTATTAATCTTTTCTACTGCACACACTGTCTAGCAGTAATATTTGTCAAAGGAACAAAGAACTGGACATGGATCTTGCCCTTGAGAAGCTCCCGGGCAGGGCTGGGGGTGGGGGCAGTGTGAAGATGGGGGTGACAAGGGCCATGAGAAAGGAGATAAGCTGCCAGGAGGCCAGGAGAGGCAAAGACGCTTCTGGCTTAATGACAAAGGTGGCATCTGAGCTGGGCTTTGGTGGCCAGGGAAGCTGTGAGTGATGGGCAACCCAGCGAAGGAACCGAATGAAGGAAAGCACGACACAGGGGCACATCTGGGGTGTCCAGGGGCGAGATTCACGCTCCCCAGTGTATCTTAAAGGTGGCCGGGACACTTGTTTTCTTGACTTAGACTCCGTCCTTTCCCCTCTCTGGGTCTCGGTTGCCACATCTGGAAAATGGGTGGATATAAACGCACTCCCGCCCCATGAGAGGGAAGCGCTGAGGGCACGCGCGAGCTGGCCCGAGCTGGCCCGAGCTGCAGCGCTGGCTCCGCCCTTCTCTGGCTGTGTCGCTCTGGCTCCGTGGCTCAGTGGCTGCACGGGGAGATCCTAGTTCACACACCGAATCAAGCAACAGATCAGGAGGGGAAATGGTGAAAGCGACTAGTAAAAATCAATGTTTTAAAACAGAGCCAGGAAAAAGAAACACTACCAATGGATTCTTTCATTAGTGAAACCCCATGTGACTTTTTGGCCTTATTCAATATTTTTGGTATAATCCACATGTTCTGCAATGAGAATTTATTATTTTTATAGAGGGAGAAAGTCCAATAAATACTATTATTAAAAATGGAGTTGGAACTCCTGGGTTCATGTCTCAGAACGGTCAGTTTACTGGCCTACATGACCTCGGCCAGTCACGCACTTTACTCCTCAAAGTCTGAGCCTCTGTGGGCTTGACACTCCCGGGTGCCCCTCTGTGTTTTGACACTGGGCTCCTGGGACCCAGCCCCGAGGGTGGGGGTCAGCAGACCAGGGGTCTCCCCAGAAGCTTTTGGCACTTTCTCGGGGCAGGAGGGTATGGTGTGCCTCACTGGCCCCTGACCCTCCCCTGGCCCCAGCTGGGGACGGAGGGCACACCTGGAGGGCTCTAACCAAGGCGGTGCTATGGGACAACCACAGAGGAACGGCTGCCCTCCCCACCCCTGGGAGATCAGGCGTTGCCTGTCCTAAACCCCGAGAATCAGGTTTGGTGACAAGCACCAGCCCAGCAGAGCCCTTGGTGAGGACCGGTTTTCACTGTGTCCCTGATGGGCTCTGGTTCCTCTCCCTGTGCCTCGGATTCCATGCCGATGCAGCCAAAGCCACAGGTGGGAAAAGGAAGGCATCCTACCTTTTGAAGTTCACGACACCTTTTGGGATTCCCGTCGGGGTGTTGAAGGCTGGCAGGAGTTTCTCTCCGAGCTGGATGGCCTTTATGCGGAACACCTGAAGGGTCAAAGGGCACTGTGAATCTGGGCTGCGTGGGGTGCGCGCGGCCACTGCAGGAAGCTCCTGCTGGTGGACGATCCCGACAAACGGCGCCGGACCCAGAGCGGGAGGGGGCCCTGTGTCAGGCCCTGCGGAGGGGCGGGCCTGGATGTGAGCCTGGCAATGTGAACGCCTGGCTCTGGTCTGAGGTGAGGCAGCTGTCCGAGCCGCAGTTTCCTTGGTCATAAAATGACGACAAAATTGCCTTCCTCAGAGGGTTATTGGGAAGAACAAAAATCAGGTTATAGCTGTAAAGCACTTATACCGTGTCAGGACTATGACAAAGTCTCCAAGATTATCACTGTGATTTGGGTGACCATTAGGAAGATAAAGCAGTGAGGGCAGTGGGTCACCAACGGTCCACGCCTGCCCACCCCGTGGGACCAGCACGTCACAGGCTGAGCTTGTGGGAAACACATTTGTACAGAATATAAGGAGCTGTGGACTGGGAGCCGGACCCCCACCTGGTCCCAGTCCTTGTCCCTCAGCTTGACCTCTGTGCGTCTCAGCAAACCATGGCTCCCCTTGGGCAACACCTTCCCATCTGTAAGCCAGGGCAGGGCCTTTCCCCCTTTCGCACCTGGATTCTGCCTGCTGTTTCCATTGTACAGATGGGAACGGGCGAAGGAGAAGGGCTTCCCCTAAGCCACCCACAGGATGGCAGGCGAGGGAGTCACAAGGAGGCCCCAGGCCCCTGCTCGAGGCTCTGACCCCGCCAAACTGTTCTTCTGATTAATTCAAAATCACCTGTGCCCTTCCGACTCAGCAGTTTCCTCATAGGAATTTATCCTCAGGAAGTAAATAATCAAGGACGCTGTAAAGATTTAACCTTATGGCTACTTACTCCAGCATTGCTTAGAATAGCGGGGGGGCGGGGAAGGGAATGGAAATATTCTAAATAGCCAACGACAGGGCAGTGGTTAAATGTCGGCTTATCCGTGCAGTGGGGCACCGCGCAGCCACTGAAATAATGCTGTAGAAGAATATTTAACAGCAAAGGAAGGGTTTATAATGTATTAAGAGAAAAATCTGTTAAAGTAGTTTAAGTCAACTTTTGTAAAAATTATGTGTATGGCTGCGTGGGGGAAGGGTGGAGGGTACCAAAGTATAACAGTGGTCTCGTGGAGGGTTTTTATTTTCTTCTCTTGGCTTATTTCTATTTCCTGTGCTATTTTTATAGTAAAAAACAAAGCCACGTTAAATGTCATTTATCTTGTAAAAGATGAGATGCGAGTCCCTCAGCAATGGCTCCTGTTGGAGCCAACACATGTTTCCTTTTACTTCTGGAGCTTGAGGGTGACCCAGTTTGCTAGTGTCCTGTGTGTAGCTGCAACACAAAGTCATCTCGAGGTCCCCCATCCCCAGCACATGCAATTTAATAATGCTGAGGCAGCTGCTCAGGGAGTGCAGTGAGGGGGCGTTTTCAAACACTGTGTGGGAAGCGGACTAGAGACCTCTGAGGGGTGAGCGTGGTCCTTGCTTAGGAAGGGGGCAGGGAGGGAAGCAGAAGGAGAGGGAGAACCCCATGGGGCCCAGCAGCGATGGGAAAGAGAAGCTGATAACGTCAGTGCCAGATAGTAGGTTCCAGAAATGGGCAGAGGGCCAGCTATGTCAGGATTCCTGGGGAACCTGCCTAGAATCCAGATTCCAAAGTCCCCCTGACACCCTAGAAGCCATTGGTTTAGCAACAACTAAGGGCTCTCATTGGAGGCTCCTGATATCTTCATTGATTCCCGAGGAGGCTGAGCCAGAGACGCAGAGGGACCCACAGGAACCTGAACCAAGGCTGAAGCCCCAGGCCGCTGCGTGGCTGCCCTGTGCCTGCGGACTCTGAGCCAACTCTTCTTAAGTGCCCTCCTCGGCCAGCACACCATGTCTTCTCCTTTGGAAGGCCCTGGAGCCGGTGGTACGCGGGGTCTCAACCGTCCCAGGGAGGATGCTGAGTGACTGTGTGTGGACAAGAGTGGGACCACCGGGAGCAGAACACTGATCCTCTTTGTCATCTTGGAAGTGAGTGGGTGTGTAAGGGGTTCTGAACCCAATTCCAGTGTGTGTGTGGAAGTTGCCTGGAAGTTCCCCCACGCCGCCAAGCAATGCTTCAGACACCAGCTCCATGTCTAAGACTTCAACTCAGTTCTCACACTATCGGCATGAGATTCCATAGGTTAGGGGTTCAGTCCTACGAGGCTGCCCCTCCCGTATTTCAGGTGTCTATTCAAAGTGCAGGTTGTTACCCGTACTCCTGACTGAGCGGCTACAAATAAGGGGCTCCCACCGACCCCTCCTTGGGTTTGATTAATTTGCTAGAGCAGTTCACAGAACTCAGAGAAACATTTTACTTACTGAACTACTGGTTTATTATAAAAGAATATGACTCAGGAACAGCCGGATGGAAGAGAGACTTAGGGCAAGGAATAGGGGGGATATGGTGTGGAGCTTCCACGCTCTCTGAGGCAATCTCCCCAAATCTCCACCTGCTCACAACCCAGAAGCTTTTGGGTTTTTATGGAGGCTCTGTTACAGAGGCACAATTGATTAGATCACTGGCCACTGGCTACTGATTCATCTTCTAGCCCCTCTCTCCTCCTTCTAGGTCGGGGGCTGGGACAGGAAGCTCTGCCCCTCTATTCATAAGACTATTTCTCCTTGAAACCAGCCCCCATCCAAGGTGGGGTCCAAAAGTCACCTCAAGAACATAACAAAAGACACTTTTATCATTGTCATCACTTATAAAATTCCAATGGTTTTAGGAGCTCTGTGCCAGAAACAGAATGAAGACCAAATACATATGCCTTCTTATAAATCACAGTATCACAGTGTGGCAGGCGTCTTATCTGCATGGCCTTCAATCCTTCCGGAAGGCTGTGGGGAAGGTACTGACCCCCTTGGAGAAGGACCAAACTGAGTCTGGGCAAGGCGATCTGCCTAAGGTGTGGAGCTATTCGGGGGCTCTTTTCCAGGACACCAAGCTGCCCTCATAACACAGAGAAGTCCCAGACAGCCATGGTAAGCGACGGGCAGTAGCCTCCCGGCTCCAGAACAGAGACGAAAGAAACCAGCAAGAATTACATTCTGTAGCGTGAAACAGGTGCTGGACTGGGAGCCAGAGCCCAGGTTCAGATCTTTCCGCTCAGCAGCCATGGGACCTTGGGTAAGCCAGGTACTCTCTCTGAGCCTCATCTGCATAATGAAATGGTGACATGTGCCCTGGCTGCTTCACAGAGTTCTTCTAGAAATCAAATGAGAGGAGGTATGTTAGTGAATGTGCTATATGAACTGTAAAGAAGTGCCGTGCCAATGTCACCTGTGTGGCTGTGGCTGTGCGTGTGAGCCTCATGGGAGTCTTGGTAGGGCTGGCTGCTCAGCAGGGGATTCTGTTCCCACAGGTTCTCTGCAAAGCCAGAAAGGCCTCAGCCCAGGAAGGGGAGTGGGATCTCCTTTACCATCATTCCGCAAATACTCATGGGAAATTTTTAAAAAGACTCACTCCACAGACATCCACTGTGTGCCAGATCAAGGACAGAGAGGAGGGTGACTCCGGGCCAGGTGGAACAAGGGCCTGTGGCAGAGGCCACAGGGTCATGCGCTGACACAAAACATTCCTCAGAGATGGTGTGCCCTGAGCAAGTGACTTCTAAGTCTCAGATTCTGCACTTGCAAATCGGTGAAAATACCATTTCATGGGCTGAGGAACTGCGGACATGATGCACGTGCCCGATTTCTCTGCCACGTAGAGGTGCTGGGGGCAGAAAGGGACCATGAAGGCGTGGCTAGAGGACAGGCGCTGCCCCAGGAACCCCAGGAGCCTGTCTGCTCAGGGATTCTGAGCCACCTGGGCCTCTCCTTGGTCCTTTTGAACTATTTCCAAGTCATAGGTGCTCCTATTCACACCCTACTGTCTGGTCTGCAACCTGGAAAGCCAGGTTGAGGGTCCCTTGTAGGGAGCCGAGGCCTCAGGACAAGTTCTCAGGATCACAGACACCTCAGAGGAGGGGGAGGGACACGCACGTCTGAGGAGCGCCAGTTCCATCCTGAACCGCTGGCCCCACACCAAGCACTGAAGCCCCGCGGTTTCACTGCCTCCCCTGCCCTGCACCCACCTCCGCCTTCCTCGACCTAGACGGGAGGCGGGCGAGTGCCTGTGAAGAACAGGAATGCCTTTTTCTGCTCCATGTGTCATTTTCTGGCCTGCGGTCTTCAAGTGAGATTCAGGCCTTAGGTGGCTCAAAGCAGAGGGCTCCCATCTACAATTATTCGAGGACAAAACGGTGTAAATGGTAATCTCTGCTGAGGAGATTACACCTGATGGGGAGGGGCCTAAAGTGACCAGAGAGATAAAGCACACGCCTGTTGCCTCTAAACTCTTGACTTAGGCCCGTGTGCCTTAAACTGAAGGGAAGTGGAACTGGCTCTCAGAGGACAGCTGTAGAGGTGAAGCAGGGTCTTTCTCCCGCCCCAGCTCCATGCCCCGCCCCGCAGGCATAATGCGGGCGTTCATCTCTGGTGGACGGAGAGCGGGCTGTTCGGGGTAAGGGAAGGCCCAGGCCGAGGGGTCCAGCCCCAGGGCAGTGGTCACACTGAGTAGTGGACCTTCTAAGTAACGGGAAACACAGCTGACCAACGCCCTGGGGACTCACCAACCTCACTGGCGGATACTTGGGCCGTGCTTTCACAGGTGCTCATGAGGGAATAAAGAAGCCTCTCGCTTGCACCGAACTCTGTGGCTGTGAAAACTCTCTCGCAGTGCAGCCCTGGGGTCAAACCCTTTTCCTCCTGCCCCACCTCTCAACGGGGGATTAGGACCATCCCCCTGGTGGGGAAGGAAGTGAGGCCCAGGGATGGGAGAAGGGACTTGCTGAAGGCCACAGGCAAGTGTGGTGTGAGAACGAGGTCCAGGTTTTCTGACTCTGTGCCCACGGCCCTCCTTCTGGAAGCCAGAGCAGTGTACCTAGGCTGAGGCCTGGTACTTACAACTTGTGGCTGCCCCATCTGCCCTTCGGCCTGCCCCAAGGCCTGGAGCCGGTGTCTGGCCCAGAAGGGGAGGGCAAGGGGTGGTTGTGGAGTGCAGAGCAAGGCCAAGGGGCCCCTGCGTGGAAACGGTGAAACAATGCTTTCGGTTTCTTCAATCCTGAGAACGAACGCCAGCAATTACCAGCCAGCAGCTCCGCAAGCCCACACCGACCGAGCCCAGGTATTGCGGCACGCCCTGCAAGGAGCTGCATGGTGGTGAGCAGTAAATTCTGCCCTTAGAGAATTTACTACCACATGTGGGAGCCAGCTGGGCTCACCTGGGCAGGAGAATAGAAACATCAGATAGAACAGGCCAAAGAGGCTGCAGGTGGCACCGTGGAGGTGGGGGGAATGGGGAGCCCTTGGCAAATCCTCTTGGGTCCCTGCCCCCTCATCGGTGAAATGAAGGGATGGGATGGGATGGGATGCCCAGCTAAGCCCTTTCAAGCTCCTGACGGTCCAGGAGCCTGGAAGTCCCAACTCACCTCCTCTCCTGTCAGATAGAAGGCTGAGAGGAGTCCTCCGATGTACCGGATGTTCACCTCAAACAAAGACGCTTCTCCACTCTGCAGGGCAGAAAGAAGGGGGAGGGCAGTGGGGACCCTCGTGAGGTGCCCGCAGGGCTCCCGGGGCAGCTAGGCCCTCGAGACAGGTCACACCACCACTGCACCCGACCCACCCTGCTGATCTGGCCACACCTGGGCCGATTCCCCGGATGCTCAGTGGTGGTTTTCAGAGCAAAAGGCACCTGCCTGGTGGCCACTGCACATTTACACCATTCCAAATAAACACTGGGTTTGGCTTCCTTCCCCAGCCCTTGCCCAAGGCCATTGGAGCAAAGTTGTGTCTGGCTGCTCTCCAAGGAGCTTAAGAACCCACAGGGGAGCTGCTGGCTGAACCTTAGCCTGAGGGGAGGCAAACCTTCCTCCAGTCTGGCCACCTCAGCTTTGCAGCAGGATGGTGAGGCCCTTCCTTGGGGTGACAGGGCAAGAGGGAGGTTCTCAAAGGAGGTTCTGAGGCAGACAGGGCAGAGCTGAGACTGAGAGGGAGGAGTGCCAAGCAGCTATTTGTAGGTAGCCAGCAATTTCTCTGCCTCAGCTCTGCAGCCCTTAGGGCCCGCTGGGCCTTGCCTGAATCGCTGTTCTTTTCTCTCTGAAGCCTGGCCTGCAGTTCACGGTGTCTTGGGCACCAGACCAAGGACCAGATCTGGGTGAAAATCCCACCTGAGCCACTTAATTGGCTTTGGGACTTTGGGCACAATATCCAGCCTTTCCTTTCCCGAGTTTCTTCATACCGAGCAGGGCCGACGAGGTGCTGAGTGGTGCAGGTGAGGTGCCTGCCCAGTGCCAGGGTGGCTTCATAAAGGCGCCTGTTACCGCCTCCCCTGCCCCCAGGGCTCTCCTTGGCACACTTCCCATGTCATGGTCTTTTATTCTGACAAGAACAGTGACCACCCCTTTATCTGGGAGAGCTTTTCCCCTGACAGGGCGCTTGCCAAGCCACTCTGACAGTGCTCATGGATGTCGTCATTCCCATTTTTCAGATGGGAAAGCCAAGGCTCAGATGGGGGAGTGACCATGTCTTGCTTTCTTCCAGGGACACTCCCTAACCTGCGACAGCCTGCCTGAATGTCCCCAGGCTCCCTTGGCCCTGCCACTGCCCGGCTCCTCAGGCAGCTGCTTGATGCCCAATCTCTACCCACTGTCTGCAGAGGGACAAGGTGGGTCTATGAAGACACCTCCCTTCTCCCACCTCTGCTTTTCTTCTATTCGATACAGTAGGAAATGGGATTCTAAACTCATCACCTCGCGCAGGCCATCAGAAGTCATGGCGAGCTGCAAAATGGTCAGGAGGCTGATGATGATGATGGCACCACTTAAATCTGTATCGAACTTTATGGTTTTATAGAATGTTTTTACAACCCTCTGGGATAGTTAAAGCTCACAAGCCCGTGCAGTAGGCATCATTATTTTTGCTGTCGTGTAGTTCCCACCTTAAAGCTGGGGAAACTAAGGCCCAGGGAAGTTCAGTGACCTTTACCAGGCTGCGTGCCCCAGCCAGGAAAACGCTTCTACAGTGCTGCTTTCCCATACTCCCCGCAACGTGTCTCCCTCCCCACTCTGTGCTGACATTGGCCTCAGTTCTGCCGCGAGCTGCAGGAGCTGCCCCGGATTCACACCAGGCCCTGTCACTCAGAGAGCCCCAGATGGACCCCTACAGTGTGTTTTGATGCAACCCCTTCCCCCCTCCCATCTGTCTCCATTTCTTGCTCCTTAAATCCGTCTCAACAGCCTCTCCCCATGCTGAGCAGAGGCCTCTGGGATGGCTCCATTACTTCAGTCTGGGCTGGGAGATCGGTGGGGGTGGGGGCTGGTATTTACAGCTTTTGTGCCATCCAGACACATTCCCATCTCCTCCCAGGCTCCAGTCGCTGACCAGGGATGCCTTCGAGGCTGGAATCCAAGAGATTTGGACCTGGTTGTGGGCATCTCACCTGTCTCAGGAGGGTAGCGCAGGGGCAGGGGTTGGGGGGCTCCAGGTTAGAGCAGCTCTGAGCAGATAAGCCGCTTCCCCGCTCCGTAGAGTCACTTCCCCTGTTGCTGTTGTGACAGATTCAGTCCTAGAAGGGTCTTCCTGGGTATGAGCAATGTGCCTGGCACCCCAGGGCAGGGAAGGGACAGCCATGGCTGGATGGCTCTGCTGGACAGCTTGGGGCCAGAGCCTCCACACCTCTGGGTCTCGGAGATGAAAGGGTGGAGCTGCCACTGACCTCTCCACTGCTTCTGGCTCTAAAACCCCGAGGGGCTCTGACTCACCACATTCAGGTGGAAGTTCTCTTCAACCCAGGCCTTGGCCTCCTGGAACTCCTCTCTCAGCTCCATGAGGTAGAGGGTGTCAAGAGAGTCAATGATCGTTGCCCCGTTAAGGCCTCCTGCAGTACAGAAGATCGAAGGTGTGACCTAGAGTCATTCTTGTCCTTCCCATCCAGCCACACAAGCCACCCAGACCCCTCTAAATGCCTGGGCAGGCTCTAAGGCCAAGGCTGGCCCAGGAACAATCTAGGCAGACTCTAGTCCCACCAGCCTTCGACGACAAGCCCAAACCCAGTGTCTCCCTGGGGGCTGCTTCCTCCTCAGGGTAGTAAAGAGCAGGCGACTGGTGGGGAGAGACCGAGTTCATGGGCTAGGCCCCTTCCCAGGCCTGCAGCCACTCATATCTGCCAGCAGGTCCACCATCAGTGCCAGCCGGGCACCCATCACTTTTCTGTGATGTGGGGGGTAGGGATGAGCTGGCATTTGGCTTACAGTCTTAACAAATGTGCCAGCCCTCTGGCTCTTCAATTCCATCCTTTATTTCATTCTAAGAAAAAAAAAAACATAAAGATGTCCATAAATATTTATTTAGGAAGGTATTTATTATGGTGTCATATATAATAGGAAGAAGTTGGGGGAAAAAACTCCAGGTCCAACAATAGGGGATTAGTAATATAAATTGTGGCTCAAATATAAAATAAAACACTATGTAGCCATCCACACAGGTGAGATGGACCTGTGTTTATTGGGGTGATATCCATAGGATCTGTGAAGTTAAAAAAAAAGTAGATTGCAAAAGAAAAAAAAGTAAAAGCACTGTATAATTTCTTTATTGTATCTCAGATGTGGATGCACCTGCACAGAACTAAGTCTGGCAGGACACGATTCTGTGGTTAGCTCCTAGTGCTGGGATTACAAGTGCTTCCTGATGTCTTCACTCATGAATTATTGTTATAATCAGAAATTTATTTCTGTTTTAAAAAAAGAAAGGAAAAAAATTTTGAGCAAAGAAACCACACAAATGCAATAGGCAAAGATTTTCATAGCCACTCTTGCTCTAGGCAGTGAGGACTGGCCCCTGCCACTGGGCCCTCAACACTTGTCCTGGGAGTAGGCTGAGAAAATTGTGCAAAAATGAGTTTTCTATAACAGATACTGGGCAGAAGAGTGAGGAGGAAGACCTCCTCATGTGGCACAACCAGAGACTGAAGTGTAGAGGACTGTGAAGGAAGAAGGAAGGGAAAAAAAAAAATACATCTGGTGTCTCCTAGAGGGCTTCCTGGAAGAGGTGGCTGCTGCTTCTCATCAACTTCCTGCAATGACAGTCATTGCAGGCAGCAGTAATTTTCTTTAGAGACTAGAGGGTAGCTTATGAGAAGTAATTGTTCCTTCAATGCCTCCTTGCAAGGGGCTCAAAGAATTGAGAGTCTCAAGCTCCACTTTCCTCAGTGGAACTCTAGAGCTCCCGGCAGCTCTGAGCCCCACTTGAGTCTCAAGCACAGCTTTGCGGCACTCCTGCACTGAATTAGCATTTAATCTCCTTAATTAGTGCTTCCCTAACTGTTCACTTGTGTTGACTCTGCAGGCAGAGAATCCTTCTGAAACTCAAACACTTAACCACCTCGCAAGTCAGGGCAAGGTCTGAAAAAGGGCACTGTCTGGGAAACGTCCGGAGGGAGATCAGGAAGAAATTGGGAGAAAGATAAGGTTGGAGGTTAAAGAATCCACTTCCAGAAGGAGGGGAGAGCTGGGGAGGCGAGAGGCTTCTCAATCTAGAGTCACCGTTCTGGGAAGGCTTCGGTATGTGGTTTGAAGTGAACTTCTAGAATGTCAATGCCTCCTGTGCTGAAGGATTTAGTAGGAAAACATACCCAAAGGCCAAACAAAGTCGATCTTTTCCTGGTTAATCCCAGCTGCTTCCCCTGTAGGTGTCAAAGGCAAAACATGATTCACGGGAACTCTTTGCCCTCTTGAGGGGCTCAGGCATGGGGACACCGATGTACCACACATGGACAGAACCCAGTCATGTCAGGCCACAGAGAGATGGCTCTGAAGCTAAGATCCCCCAACCATTATACCACAGGGCCCCAAACCTGATTTGCATGAGGGCCACAGAGCAGGGATGGGATGGCCTGAAATTAGACTTTGGAACGAGGGAGTGGGAGAGCCCCAGCCCCTGTCAAGTGGGATGTATTTTCCACGACAACGGTGCCTTTCAGCTCCCTGTGAAAACAATTTCAGATCTGATTGCTGACCCTGCCCCACCCCTGCAGGGGCATGAGGCCAAGCTGAGCGGGGAAGGCTCGAAGAGAAACCCACGCTGTGAGCTGTGCATTCTTCAAGGCCAAGGGAGAGGTGGCCCCGGGTATCTGATTTCTGATTCTTGGCCTGTGCTGCCTGGTGTTTTCACCCCATGGGACCTGCTTCCCCTGGGCTGAGACTGGGCCCAGAGGCCCCAGGGCCTTGGCTGGGCTGGGAGGGCAGCCAGGGCTCCTCGTGACCAGCTCTCCTTCCCCGACCCCCCAGAGGCACCAGCTGAGAAGGCAGCTTGCTAAGAGGTTGTTGGCAAGGTTCTGTCCCTGCTCTCAGGTTCCTGAATCCTCCACTTGGTTGATCTCTCGCCCTCACACCCGCCTGCCGCACAGCTGGGCCGTGGCCAGCAAGGTACTTATCGGGAAGCCTTTCATTCCAGGTCAGAGGTCGCCCAGCGGCCAGGCTGGGCCGGAGAGAAGGCCCAGTCCTGAATTCAACTCTCTCTGCACCTGTGGCGGCCTGGGCAGCTTTCCGAGGAGAAAAGATAAATCCCATTCAGTAAGCAGGGCCATAATTTATACGCAAAGAGCCAACAGGGCACAAAAGTCAGGCAGCCGGCGTGGCCTGGGCCTGGGCCTGGGGCGGGTTCCAGGCTGGTCCACTCCCTCAGCTCCAGCTCTGAACCCTTGCTGTTCGTGAAGGGCCCCCTGCCCCCGTTTCCTGCCAGACAGGAGGCAGTGAGGTGTTAGAAGAACAAAGCTCTGGGTTCAAACCCCAGTTTGGGCCAGCAACAGATCTGCTCTAAGTGCCAAAGTTCTCAACTGTAAGATGAAGTTAAGACCACTGGGGTAGGGTGCTGGGGAGCCACTGCAGGTGTCCGAGCCTGCATAAATGTGCCACATACATGCTTGGCCCAAATACATCTGATAAAGACATCCACACGTGCCTGGCACAGAGCAAGTACTCGACGAATCAGCTCATTGGTTATTCGTGTGGCCCCTTAGCTCACTTTGAAACGCTGGCCTAGCCAGGGAGATGCGGGTTAAAAAGGGCTCCATCGCATACTGGCTGTGTGCGAGGGCAAGTCAGTGTAACTCTCTGAGCCTCACGTTCCTCATCTGCAGAGTGGGGACGACAGTGGGGCCTGCCTCATAAGGCTGCAGGGAGGGTTAAATGCGGGCAGTGGATAGAAAGTACCCAAGATGTTGGGTATATGTGAGCGTAAGCTGACAAATAGAAATGTGGCCCTCCTTGCC
The DNA here is from genome assembly GCA_004026545.1 of Mormoops blainvillei. Taxonomy (NCBI): domain Eukaryota; kingdom Metazoa; phylum Chordata; class Mammalia; order Chiroptera; family Mormoopidae; genus Mormoops; species Mormoops blainvillei. The sequence goes on along the minus strand of PVJD01002655.1, from coordinate 101,959 downwards.
CCCAGCTGGCCCTGGGGAGCCCCTACACAAATTCCTCTGGGGTCACTGAAGCCTTCTGACACTCCTGCACAGTAGCCTCTCCCCACCCTGCAGGGCAGTGTGGTCATGAGACTGCAATTTGCAAAACCCTTGGCCCAACTTAAAGGAAAAGCGTCACGTGGGTCCCACCTGTGTCTGCTGTTGAACTTATCAGCGCCCCTAACGTGGGTGTGCACCGGCCTGGGGATCTTCCTACCTCCAGGACCCCTCCCCTTTTCTTCCAATTCACCCTGTACACTGCTGCCTGACCTGCCTGCCTCAAACCAGACCCCACTGTGTCCCTCCACAGCTCAGGGACCTACGATGGCTTCCCGGTGCCCATGTAATAAGGGGTGAAGCCTTTCGGGTCTGACTGTAAAGGATCTGGCTAACCTCATCTCCCATCGAACTCTGCTTCCTGGACACACACTGCAAGCTCCAGCTTCCATACCCTTGCAGATGTGGTCTCCTCTGCCAAGAAAGCTTCTCCGTGCTTCCGGGCATACTCAAAGCCCATGCGTTCTTCAAAATCCGCCTCCTGCTGGCAGCCTTCCCTGATTCCACTCAGCCAACCTCCTTGTGCCCGGAAAACTCCTAAAGCATTTTCTTGGCCTCCCATTTAGGCACCCACCACTCCCACCCTGACCTGTGGGGCTTTGTCTCCTTGAGGTCCAAGGTGCCCATTGTTTCTCTCACACTTCTTCCCCTTCTTATCTCCAAGCAATCCCAAAGTCCAGAGCCCCCAACCCAAATGGGCCACCCGCCATTCCCTGTGACACTTCTGTAAATGGCTAGAATTGCCTTCCCATTCCACCTTCTCCTGTGGAAATCTAGAGCCCACCCAAATGCCTCTGTGCCCATGAAGCTGTTGTGATCTCCACCCCGTGGTCCACATGAAGTCTCACCTTCCCCTGACTCTCCTCCATGAGAACTGTTCCCTGGCCCCTTCGGAGCCACACTGGATGCCTCCACTCTGTCTACCCCCATCTCCAGCATAAGTGCTCCCCCATTCTCATCGCACCGTAAAGGAATTGTCAATTTCCCTGTTCCCGTCCCTCCCTAGTCACAGGGGCTCTAGTCTGCATTGGAGTCATCTCCAAGCCCAGGAAACACCTGGGAGTGAAAGTGGGCCGGCAGGAGTGCGGGCTTCACACTTGCTCTCCGCTGGGTCTTGGCCTTCGGGACACCACTCCTCCTCTTGCTCCTCCGTCTAAGCCCGTGACTGCTTTTTTGCAGTCCCCTTTGTGGGTTCTTCCTCCCCTCTAGGCCTCTAGAGACCTGGGGTGCCCAGGGCTCTGATTTGTGCCTTTTTTCTGTCCTCCTTCATTCCCTTAGTGATTTTGTGCAGCCTCACAGCTTAAATACCCTCCACGAGCTGATGATTCCTAGATTTAAATTTCCGGCCAGGACCTGGTCCCAGAACCCAGACTCACCCATCTGACCACTCCCCACTCACATTTCCACGTGGAGCTCCATGCGCACCTCACATTCAACTTGTCTGAAAGCAAATCCTGCTCTTCCCTCCAAACCGGCTCCTCCTACAGTCTTCCCACCTCAGCTAATGCCAAGCCCCTCCTCCGAAGAGCTGTGGCCCCAGACCCTTGACTCACTCCCACATCCTGTCCTGCTGCAAATTCTGGTGGCTCCATCTTCACTTCTTCCAGGCTCTGCCCACTTCTCACTTGCTCCTGCTATCGCCTTTAAAAATGCAAGTCATATCATGCAACTTCTCTGTTCAAAACCCTCCCATGATCCCATCAGACTCGAGGCCTGCTACCCGGCCCTGGCTTCCCCTCCCATTCCAGCTGCGCCCTGCTCCTGACGCCCTCCAGACCTGTGCCTTCCCCAGGCCTTGGCACATGTGATCACTCCACTGAAATAGCACCCCCTTGTTCTTCCCCACCCTCTTTATTTCTCCTCAGGGCCTGTATGCCAGGGATGCTACACATGGATCTGCTTCCCTGTTTACTGTCCCCACCGATGGCATCAGCTGCTGGGGGAAGAGCTCTGTTTTGTTCATGGCTTTCCTCCACTGCCCAGAATACTTGCCAGCCCATCATAGGTGCCAGATAACAACTTGGGAGTACAGGGTCTTCTCCCCTGGGGGAGATTTTGAGGGGGGATGTGGCTCACTGACACCTCTCAGTGCCTGGCCCCCAGAGGCATTAAAGGTAAATGTGTGGGCTGAACAGACTGAGCCCACTGTGAGGGCATCTGCGGTGACCACATCCAGGGCTACTGGGCACCACTGTCCTGTGCAAAGCTATTTGCCACATACATGTCAGTCTATAGGGACTGGACCCCAGCTCCTATAACCTCCCCTCTAAGGGCTGCCTAGCCACGAATCACCCTGCCCTGGTGGACTGTGGTTTGTCCTCTCCTGATTCTGATATATTCATGATGATGAGGTTTTTTAAAAATGTGATTTTATACTAGCAAAGAAAAATGGATCAGGCTGGGCAACATAAGCTCTAGGAAAAACATTTAGGACGCAAAAAATCACCCAAGGCGTAGCCTATTACTGCAGTATCCCCAGAGCCATTCACTAATGGTTGCATTTAATTTGATGATATAATCCATAGAGACTTCTTAATCTGTAAAGAAAAAACACAAATGTTTTTCTCAGCTTCCAAAGAAACCAGTGTGGCTGAGTGGCAGCTTGTACTTCCTGAAGATGGCTGCTCCATACGTCCCACCCCGCAAGAGGAACTCCTCCCAGGGCTCCTCTCCTTGAACCTGGGTAGGCCCGTGTTTCTACCTGGAACAGCTGAATAGGGCAGAAGGATCATGTGTTACTTTTCAGTCCCAGACCTTGAGAAATGGGCAGTTTCCACTTTCTCTCTCTTGGAATGCTGACTCTTGGAACTAGCTGCCATACTGCGGGGAAGCCCAAGGTAACCCGCAAAGACAGGACACATGGAGAGGCCATGTGTATGTTTTCTGACTGACAGCCCATCTGAGCTCCTAGCCAACAGCCAGCATCAATTCCACACATGTGCATGAAAAAGGTTCCAGCTGTCAAGTCGCCCCCAGCCTTCAAGCCTCTCCAGCCGAGGGCCCACACATAGCGTAGAGAGGTAAGCTGTCCCTGTTGTGCCCTTTCTGAATTCCTGACTCACTGAATCTGTGAGCCTAATAAAATAAGAGTTCTGAACCACTAAGTTTTAGAGTAATTTGTTATGCAGCGGTGTCAACTGGAATGTTCTGCCACTGGGTTTCTAGGAAGATTAATTAAAGTGATATCCCAACTACCCCAGGGTACACTGTTTAAAACCACATCGTCTTATACGGTGGGGGCTTCTGGCTGCATGAATTCCTATAGGGTTTAGGCCCTCTCCATTTCTATCGGGTCTGGGTTTTTTGTTTTCCCTCCAGTAGGAATTTTTCTTGAATCCTCCCGCAACGGCTATTTGCTGGGTCACATAAAGTTGTTTTCAGTGGCTGTTTCCAGGCAAAGGTTTCTTGGAGTCCCTGGAAGGATTAATGAAATATTTTTAGGAACTATTCCTGGAACCCAATAGAATGCTCTTACTAGGGGCTGATTAATAAAAAATGATCAGATCTAACCATGTCATTACCCTTTTAAAAGGCTGTCAATGTCCCTTCTTCTCCAAGTTCAAAGTCCCGGGAGCAGCATGCAGGGTGCCTGCAGTCCATGCCTGGGCAACCTCTCAGGCCTCAGCCCTCCACTGCTCTCTCTGCATGCAACGCTCTGCCCACATCAGAACACTGGCAGCTCCCAAGAGCTCTTGAGTGTCTGCTGACATGAATCCCTGTGCCCGCATGCCTTCCTTTTCTGAGTTGGCTTTGGTAAATACTCATTGTTCTGGCTTTGGTTCAAATGTTGAGTCTTCTCTCAAGACGTCTCTGAGCCACCAAGCAAACCTGACGACCCCTCTTTGCAAGCCCATTCTGCTCTGTTGCAGGTGGCTCTGTCACAACACTGCCCACATTACATCATACGTCTGTGCTGACACGCCTGTGAGTCCCAGGGGCAGTGGCTGGATCTGACTCTTCCCAGTGGCCCCGGCATCCATCTCTAGGCCAGGCAGAGAGAAGATGGGAACAAATAACTGTTGAATGAATGAACAGTTCGTGGCAATGCCCACAGCGCCATCCTAGGGATCTCCAAGTACTTTATAAGGCCTCTGGGCCTCAGACACACCGCACGCAGCAGCGGCCAGCTTTCCAAGGAAAACACTGTTGGAGGGACAAGATGGGTGGCCGCAGAAATCAGGGTAGCCTGGCAGAGCAAACAGCCTCCTCCACCCTTCCCAAACAGATGCCACGCTTTGCTGCCACGGCCAGCTGGAGGACGCTTGCTGCGGTCCCCTGCTAGACGAGGCTCGCTGTGATGAACGGCCAGATGCGGTTCATTGAACCGGTCTACTGGACAGGGCTCCATGGGAAAATTGGGTTTGTTTTAAAATGTTAATGGTTTATTGTTTGTTTTTAAATAAGAGCTAAGGGTGCTGCCTGACCTGGGAACTTGTGTTTAAAAATTCTGACAGTGTTGTGGATCAAGCTCTGCATGGCTTTTTATCTCGGAACATCTCTGAGAGGAGATAAGGAGGACGAGAAGCTGGAGCCCCGGACGCTGCAGTGATTTTCCCAGGTCACACAGAGGCTCAGTAGCTCAGGGCAGGGCTGCAACCAGATGCCGCCTCTGGGACCACTGGACCTTGTAGGCATGGCTCTAATTCCAGCTTCGCCCTCCCCAGGTGAGTGATCTCGGGCAACTGACTTGACCTCTCTGGGCTTCAGAAAAATGGGACAATACGGACTCCTTTTTAGAACAGTGTGGCCAGTTCAGACAAATGTATACAAAAAGCATTCAGTAGGCACTCAGTATAAGAGGATTTGCTAGACCTAGCACACAGTAGGTGCCCAGTGCTTGGAGCTAGTGTCATAAGGCTCAGTTCCAGCAGAGGAAGCCACCAGAGCTGGCAAAGCTAGGACCCTTCACAGACCCTTGGCTCAGCAAGAAGGACGGCACGGCCTTTGTGCCAGGCAGGCAGGAGGCATGAGCCACCAGGAAGCCGGGCAGGCCCTGTGGCATTTTTAACACACTTCTCTTGCCTCAACGGGGAAAAGAGCAAAAGCCAGGGCCCTTAGCTGCTCACCCCAAGAGATGCTAAAATACAATGGCTGCTTTTAGCAGCTCGGGAGGGCAGACTCAGCGTTACTACACACTCTGGCTTCTACCCGGCTTTCACCTGCCTGTAACTCACACGATTACTCGGGACTCTCTCGTCACCTCCGAGGGAGGGGGAAACATCCCTGGCCCCTCAGCCTTGGTCTTGTCCATGTAACTTGCTTTGGCCTTGTGTTGGGTGGGGAATTAAACTCTGCCCTTGACTTTAGGCTTGGCCATGAGACCTGCCGATGGGATTAGTGGACATGACTCGAACAGAGGTTTGAAGTACACTTGAATGGTTGGGCTTGCCCTGCTGCGTTCCTGCTTTTCATCATGAGAAGGACAAGTCTCAAATGGCCATTGGTCCAAGGAGGATAAGAAGTAGGTGAAGCAGACCTGGACCCCACTGGCCAGAGCCTAGATAAACCAAACTCCAGCTCCTCTGCAGCCAAACGGGACATAAATACTCACTGCTGTCTGCCACGCACTGTACGGTAATTTGTTACATGTTATTTTGGAAATAGCTGACTGATACAATGCCCTTCCAGTCCTATTTCTTAATAGTCATTTCATGTTTTAGGTACTCTAGCTAGACTACTGATTCTAGGTGGTCCACTCGTTCTGACCTTCCAGCCCTTTACTCAAGCTGTTCCCTCTGCTTCAAACGCCTTTCTTTAACCCAAAATGTCCCCACATGCGTCCCAATCCACACATCTATTTTAATCTAGAGCAAATGCTGCTTCTTCCATAACCACAAAGACATCTCTGATTCTCTCACCTAGACCTGAGGACATCTTCCTCTGAACTCTTTTATTAAAAGAACTGGTTTTCAACTTCCGTCATAGTGATCTGGGTCATTCCTGTGTGGTTTCCCAAGTCCATCCCAGGCAGTGAGTGTCTTCAGGACCGAACCTAAGCCTGGCTACTCTCAGCTGGCACAGGCCCTGCAGGGTCCGGGTGTCACTGGGGTCTGCTGAACGAAGGGCTGGACATCCTCCTCCCACTGCCTCACACCTGGATGAGGAAGCCCCCCTGCGTGCCAGGGCCCCTTGCCAGAGGCGGCCCCTCTGGGGGGTGAGGCACTACTGGGGGCGGAGATCAACTCCGAGGCCCTGGCCCAGGGCAGGCACCCACAAGGGCTTGCTTGCGGAATATGAAATTCTCCCAAACACTTGCTTTGTGCCAAGCATTATGCTACATGTGTCATACACACCTTGTTTTTTACAGCTTGTGACAACTCTATTGTTGTCCCTCTTTTTCCGATGAAGATTGAGGCTTCAAAGAATTGAGTCACTTGCTCAAGATTTACTCACCCCAAAACATATTTTTGAGTGCTCAGGATGTGCCTGGTGTGAGAGCACTGTGGGGAACTGACAGTCCTGGTCTCCACCCTCAAAGAGCTGCTGGTCTAGTGGGGGAGACAGACGCCAATCAGGTGTCACACACATGACATCTGGTGACAAAGTAATGTGCGTGATAAAGGAAAAGAGAGCAAGCAGTAGCCAAGGCCAGGAGCAGGGGCGGGTGTGTGCGTGGGGGGTGGGGGGCAGCATTGCCTCCTGAAAGAAGCACAGGAGGAGAGAGGGGACGGGGGCACGCCAGGCAGAAGGCACAGCAAGCGGGACAGCCTGAGGTGGGGAAGTCTGGACGTGGCTGTGGAGCAGAGAGGAGTCACGGGCAGTGAGAGAGAGGGCGCGCAGTGGGTGGTGAGGGGGTGGGGGCTGTAGGGATGGCTTAGAAACTTGTTCTGACTGGTGTTTGAAAATGATCCTCTGGCTGTTGTATGAAGAGCGGCCCAGCGAGGACTCCACGTGGGGTAATTCAGGGACCTGCGGATCTGGGCTGGTGAGTGACTAGTGACTTACGGAGGGGAGGAGGGAGGCAGGGAGCACCTGGGCCTGCGCATCGAGACCCTTTGAAGGCAACTGTCTGTCAGCCCAGGGACAAGAAAAACTAACCCGGAGCACAGGGCAACATCATCCAGTTGCCTCGCCTCAGCTGGGGAGACTGCAGCTGTCCTCTGATGGCACCAGGGCCGCCCAGGCCCGAAGGCACAGGGCCACCATGCCATCTTGGGTATACAGTGTCGCCACACAGAGCTATGCATTGATCACGGTAAAAACAGTTTGTGGGCCAGAGCCAAGAGGCGCAGACGCGTAGCTCTGCTCATGAAATGAACGATGATTATTGGAAAGGGGAAAAGAAAGGAAATCAAAGAGGTCCTATTCAACCCAAGAAACAAAGAGATGGCAGAGGCAGTGCCGGGAGAACCTGGTACAGAACTGAGCCCCAGCAGAGGGTCCTTCCAGTCACAGGGATGGCCGAGCTGCAGGGAATGGGACAGCAGAAAGGGATGAGCCCTGGAGCCACACCTCCTAGCTACCTCGGTTTCCTCATCTGTACAATGGAAACAACTCTGCCTTGCAGGACTATTCTGAGGGTTAGAGGTCACACAGCAGATGCAGCAGCTGCCCCACAGCAGGCCTTGGTGGATGTGACAGCATCAGCGATCAGTGAGTGTGGAGAGACACCACACTGCTGAGTGCCCCACAGGCAGCACCTCTTTTAAGCCTCCCAACGACCTTATGAGGAGGGTGTAATTAGTGTCTCTGTTTTACAGATGGAGAAACTGAGGCTTAAAGAGGTCACATAAATTTCCCAGGGTTGACGAATAGGGAAGCCAGGGTTTAACTTGGGCGGTCTGCCGGGGAGGCCCGGTGTTTCATCGCTGTGACATCTGGTGCAACAGCTGGGGACTTGGCCAGGTTCAGGGGCCCTCGCAGTGCCTCCTACCTGTGGGCAGGGCAGTGGCCCTCAGCAGCAGGCTCTGCCTGAGAAGAGGTGGGTGTCTCTTCCTGCAGCAGCCCAGCCCATGACACAGACAGACCAGCCGAGCGCCGCTCCTTCCTGGGACACATTGCTATTTCCTGCAGAGGATGGGGTAGGAAGTTATTTTGGAGTCGGGAGACGTAGTGTGAAATCTTACCTTGGCTATTCCTAGCTGTGTGACCTCTGGTTAGCTATTTCGCCCACGCGAGCCTCAACATCCTCATCTGTGAAATGGGGATAATGGCAGATAATGCCTATTACTACAGAGACTGGCACTAGAAGGTGCACGGTGAAGTTTTTTGTTTTTTTTTCTTTAAATATAAATGGGCTGTGGGGGTGCCTGTGAGTCACCTTTAATTCAATTTAATTTGATTTTTTTAGAGGCAGCAGTAAGAGTGGTTCTGGTCAAAATGTTCAAGTTTTGCTTTGCATATTGCCAGCTCTGTGAGCACAACCAAGTAACTTAACTTCTCTGAGCTGTGAGTCTGCATCTGTCAAAAGGGACTGATAACACCGATCTGGAAGGTGTGGGCGGCCTGGGTGAGGCACAGAGTCTGGCAGAAAGGAGGAGCAGGAGGCGGAAGGGTCTGTGCATGGGCTGAGCAGGGAGAGGCCCCCCAACCCACTTGCTATGCCCACCTACTCCTCAGCCCCTGCGGGACAGCCCTGAGCATACTTTCTGGGTGAGAATTGCCTCTGTTTTAGATCTTGGGGCCAAAGCAATTCACAAATGCAGCAAATGTGTCACAGCCCAGGAGACAGCTCTCTCTGCTTCAGAGAGAACACACAGTTCAATTTCCTGAAGATCGAACCCCAGAAGCCTTTCAAGGTTTTCCCAGCGAGGGCAGTTCTCGGAACTCGGGAAGCACCACCCTCCTGTGACTGAACAATTAAAGGCCCGCGTATTTGTCATTCTCAGCAAAGGTTTGTGAGGATGACTGGGAAAATGGAAAACAAAAATCTGATTTTGGCGTCCCAGTGTTCAGAAATTTATGGTAATCCACTTCTGTCAATCCACGGAAGGCACTGCTCAAATCATTAAAAAGCCATCGTACTTAATCATGCACAGAGAAGGCCGGTCCATGCCTCTCAGATCATTTTCAAATCATTTCAGGTTAACTTTCAAAAACTGACAGGCAAGCAGGGAGGGGAATTGTGACAGATGATAATCTGAGGAGTTTCTAGTTCTGGTTTCAGGAGGGCAAGGGACTTATTTGAGGGAAAAGTGCCACCCGGGCCTTGGTGTGGTGGTGGTGGAGACAGCGGTGAGGAGGGTTCTTGGATGCATTGTCTGTGACTTCTGCCTCAAGGGGTCTGCCCCTGCTTTCCTGGAAAAACAGCGAATTCACAGCCAACTATTCAGTAAACGAATAGTTATGATGTGTTGTGACAGGTGCTGATGATAGAAGGCGGAGGTTTACCCAGTGGTTAAGTCTCAGCTGTGAGCATACAAACCTGGGTTTGGAATTTGTCTTTGCCACTCACTAGCTGTGTGACCTCACAAGTTCCTGTATCTCTCAGAGACTCATCTATAAAATGGGATGCCCACCTCATAGGCTTGGGAGGTAATGAGTTAATTCTTACCAAGCCTTTCATGCAGTGCCTGGTACACAGCAAGCTCTCATTCGATGCTGGCTGAACAGCTAACTCTGCTGAAGGAGGCCTCATAGATGACCTTTGCTTTGGATCAGGAAGGACAAGGAGTCTGCAGGCGGGAGAGCTGGAAGGAGGACATTCCAGCGAAGGCCCCATGGTAAGACACTGGTCAGGGAGGAGGAGCACAGGATAAGTGGGAAGAGGGATGAGGGAGGGAATACTGCAAGCTAAACCGGGGTCCTCCTGGAAGGTCTGTGAATGCCAGGCTAAGGAGCTTGGGCCTTATCGAGAGGGCAGTCCGGAGTCATGGAGGTGTGTCAACAGGGCCAAGCCTGTGAGTATCTGTGTAGATCAGAAGCTAACTGAGCAGTAATGGGGTGACCGTACAGAAGAAGGCTGGAACAGTTTGCAGTCCAGGCTCCTCAAAGGATCAGGGACATCTGTGTCTTCTTCCAGGTCTCAGTCCATGGTGGGGGTTTGTTGACGACTCAGTGACTTCCCCTTCATCAAACGCTGATCCAGGGTCCCCGGCTTTTGTTTGAGGAAAACACCCTTTGCTATGGCCAGGAAAGCCCATGCTTCCTTAGGGCAGCACGGTCGTGGGGAAACTGCGGTCCACCCAGGAATTGCATTTCACCCCTCTTTGCATTTACGTTATGTCCTGTGACCAAGTTCTGGCCAGTGGGATGTGGGCATAAGTTACATACACCTCTGTGATGCCTGGTCCAGCAGCACCAGTTGTGGGATCCATCATCTGAAGATCATGGAGCCTCTGTCACCCTGGGTCCCCGAGTGACCAGGAGAAGCAGACTCCCTTTTCCTCCCACCAACTGGGCAAGAAAGAAGGGTCTGTTGTCTCAATCCACTGAGATCTCTGGGATTATCTCTAACAGCAGCTAGCATTATCTTAAGTAAATATACCCACTAAACAGAATGACCTTGGGCATGCTATTCACCTGAACCTCAGCTTCTCTAACGCATATTTCTGTGAAGGACCCGAACAAATACGAGCGATGCTCTGCAAGCAGGGAAGCACTCCACAGATGCCATCCATAGCAATGTTACAGCCTTAGGTCTCCCTGAGAGCCTGAAGCAGAGGAGGCTTTGCCCAGCGCCTGCTGAGGCGGGGGGAGTGCAGCCCAGGGTTTAGAGAAGCAAGGGGTTGAGGTCCACCAGCAGATCCTGACCCAGACTGGAGACCCTCACTCCAGGCTTTAGTTCTGCCCCACTGAAGGGAGGTTCTCCGTATAACTGAGTCCTCTGGCGGAGGAGGCTGGGGCCTGGCTTCCATCTCTTGGTGGCTCCCCTGGGAGCTTCCCTGATGACTTGTTCCAGCTTCTCACAACTCATTAACAGGAAATTGCACGCCCTGCCAGGAAGACGCACGTTTGATTTTTCAGACATGTCAGGTAGACACCGTTATCAAAATTTTGTCTTGTCTCTGCACAGCCCCCACATTTTCCTGCTCTGGTGCCCTCATGCCAGGCTTGACTTTGGAGATTTGAGAACCTTGTATGGTTGAATGTTTTGCCAGACAGTCTGGCAGGTAGCAGGGGCTGAGGACGGAAGCCCACATTGGTGGTATGGCTCATCCTGCACCCCATTCCAAAGCAGTCCCGCACTCCAAGCCCAGGAGCGGTGCCGAGGCCCATGAAGGACAGGAGGAGGACAGGCGGAAGGCCTGAGCAACATGGACCGTGCTGAGCTGCATGTGGCCATCGGCACCTATAACAGTATCCTGGCCATTCTGTGTCCTTTTGCTGAGGAGCTTCCTCTTCCACATCTTGGGGGCGGGGGTGGAGGAAGCCCCATCCCCAGCCTCTGAAGCCTGAAGTCAGGGACAAGTCCACATCGTCCTATATGCATGGCCCCCTGCCCTGTTCTCAGACGCTGGCCTCCCCAGCTCCCGTGCCCACACGCCTTTGTCCACAGCCTCACTCGCCAGCCCTAGTTACGAGCTTTGGGGAGCTCTCAGATCCCCTGACAGAATGAAAACAGTCAACACCCTGGACTGGGCTCTATGAAGCAACAACAATGACAAAATGCATCTATTTCCACGGTCTTTTCACACACAATAATGTACTGTTTGATCCTTACACCCACCCAACGGGTACTGTCAGCCCTATCTCACTATGGAGGAAACTGAGGCTTGCAGAAATTAAATGACTGGTGCTCAAGGTCACTCAGCTAGTCCACTAGGCAGTAATGTGAGCTGGGTTCAGCAGGCCCCGTAATAATCATGGTTACTCGTTAGTATATCCTACATGCCAATCACTAAATTGAGCATTTTATTCTTAATCCTCATAACAACTCTACAGCATAGCAAATTATATTATCTCTGTTTCCAGATGACAAAACTGAGGCTTGGGGGCTAAGCAATTTGTCCAAGGTTACACAGCAAGGAACCAGGAACCACGGCCTTTTAATGCCTAGTGTTGTTGCTCTCCTCCTATACTAATTGCCTCACCAGTGAGAAGGATCCTACCTGGGGAAGGCAGGGAAAGAGGCTACAAGCTCCAATGAAGCAAAATATAAAACTGCACATATGCTAGTTACCACTTCATTAAAAACTTGAGTGTGCAAGGGTCAGATTGGGTAGGATATGGTAGACAGTGGGTGTGTGTCTCTGGGGCAGGGCCTGGCAACATATGTTAGCTCATGGTCTCTCGGTTTAATTTTTCTTTGTAAGGATGGCAAAGGGTTAAGGTGAATAGGAACCAAGTGGGCACAGGTGTGGTGGCTCAATCTTCCCTTGGCCCTGGTGCGAAGGCTCTCCCTCCCTCTCTCCAGGTGCAGGAGCCACCTGGCCAGGTAATCTCTCCACCGCATTCCAGACAGGCTTCAGTCTCAGGCAGAGATCAAAGCAAACCAGCGACCATTCCTCTGGAAATGCACAGCTTTTGCAAAAGTGAACACTTGCAGGAAAGGGGCTGAAGCAGCAGCTATAACCCCAGCGATGTGAGAGAGGGCCCCATGTTTGCAGTCCCCTGACCCCCGCCATCACAGACGCCAAGGTCAAGGAGCTGGTCTTCAATTACCCTCTAAAAGGTACTTTGTGATCTAGCCCCTGCCCACCTGGGCAGCTCATTACCCACCTTTCATTTCACGTTACAGTCACACTCAGTTCAACATACCGCACTGCCACGCCTTTGCCCAGGCTATGCCTTCTGCTCAGGACGTCCCCCCTTCCCCTGCCCTCCTATTCTTCAGCTCAGAGCACGCATCTGTCGTTCTTAATTGCCTTGAATCCATCCCCCACTTTTCAGATTGTTCAGAACCTTTCTAAGAAGTCAAACATCTTAAACTTCTGTTAAACACTTTAAAAGGCAAAGTGGGGCAGAGAGGGAGGATCAGGAAGGGGAGAGAGCAACTAAAAAGTATGCTGGCAGAGCCCAGAGACACACTACAGCACACACCTGCTCCGGGAGGCCTCGGGACGGCCTGGAGGCCCTGCCTGGGCAGCCTGGCTCTAGTCCGCCTCTGTAACACCTCCTGGGCTTTCACAGCGCCACGCCCTTGCACGTGCTGCGCCCTCTACCTGCAATGAAATTCTGCTCTTCTCTGCATGGGAAGCTTCAGCTCATCCTTCAAGACCCAGTTTGATAAAGCTCCAGACATAGAATCAGCGGCTCATCCTTTGTATCCCCCGCACTCTGCGTCTCGTGATTACACGTGGATCCTTCTCTCTTGGAGACGAACTCTGTGGGGGCAAGGGACATGGCTACTTCACCTCTGCATCGTCCCAGATTGGCCTAGGGATGCCTTATGAATGCATGCAGGGGTGAGGCTCCTGCTAGGGTCCCAAGAGGCCTGACTCCCCGCTTCCTGCTAGGCCCTCCCCTTCCAGTCAGGAGAGGGACAACCTGCGCCTTTGTCTCCAGACCACATTGGTATTGACTAGGGTTGGGTTTTAATGGTGCTTTGACAAAGAGCAGCGCCCACGTTCATTTGCCTTGGCTAATTACATTTCCCAATTGAAACGCTTCTCTCTGGGCTGGTGTTAAAGACATGATTAGTTTCCAGAATGGATTCAAAAGAGGTGAGAAGCAAGAAAATAATTAAGCCAGTTTTTGATTGAATCAAATAATTAAGCAAATTAAATCGGTTGCCAGTGATCTATAGCCCCAGTCCAAGCCTAGAGAGTGCATTTCTCTGCTGGAGAGATCATTTCTGATCATGTTAGAGATGGAGAGCATTTCTTCCTAGTAGTACAAAGAAGTGACTCAACTGAATATAAATCAGTGGCAGGACCCTAGGTTACCAGTTTAGGCAAAGTATTCTGGGGTTAGAAGAAAGGGGGGATGGGGGCGCTCTGTTCCAGAGCCATGCCAGGGCACCCATGGTAGAGAGGCAGAATAAGCACCCCAGCTCCTCTTCCCTCCCTGTGTCCACACCCTTTGCCACTCCAAGCAGGGTGTGCTACCCTGTTCTTTTACTCTGGGTTCAGCCATGCGGATAACTTCAGCCAATGATAGCAAGTGTGATGTAAGCAGAGGCTTGGAAAAGCACTTGCTTTCTTACCCCTTTGCCATCACCATGAGAATACACCTAAACTAGGCTGCTAAAAATGAGAGACATGGGGAGGAGAGCTGTGGTGCCCAGCTGACCCAGCCAAGGGACAGCCCACACAGTTAGCTGCCCCCAGACATGAGCGTGAGCCCATTCAAGATCCGCAGAGTCACTCAGCCAACCCAGCCTGGAGCAGCTGAACCATGAAGACTCCCATGCTAAATTAACACTTACTGTCACATGCTGTGTGGTTTGTGGGTGTTTGCTATGCAGTATCACTGTGATAACAGAAAAATGATACAGTATCCCTCAGCCTGGGTTGGCCTGTTCTCCAGCTGCAGCCTCTAGAAGGTACTCTGTACCCTCAGCCAAGCATCACTTAGAACCATGGCATTTAAACATTAAATCTTTACACAAAATTTCATATAGGCTTTTGTGAAGTAGTCAGGACAGGGATCATTTGCCCCATTCTACAGATGATGATGAGGCTAAGTAATTAGAAGAGCAAGAGATTGAGGTTAAAGAGAGTGGGTTGAATAAATGCATTAGCTTCTACTTTCCCCCAGAAACTCCACTAAAACGACAGTATGCAATTTTACTTTTAAAGGCATTAACCCACAAGGACAAAGCAAACAGGGGAAAACACAATAGCTACAAAGTCTTGGCAGCTGGAAAGGGGAAAGATGTGCAGTACCGACTTAGCAAAGCCAAGAAAGAATCTGAGCCGTGATACTGAAAGCGAGCAAGCACTCAGGTCTATGCCAGAAAACCCCAGAGACTCTGGGACCGGTGGCAACACAAGGCATCTCTTGAAGTGGAATAACAGGAGGATTTGTTGAAAGTTAGCATGAAAGGCAGTAGGACCTATAGATCTCCTCCCTATCCTCTGCCTGGCTGAGAAAATGTCCCCCTCATCCAAGCAGAAAACTAGAGGTTAAGTCTTGGGAGGGAGTGAGACAAAGGTCCTCTGGGCTGTGGGAGGCTCCATCCTGACAGCACGGAGGTTAGGTGAAGGTTTCTGAACTGCCCCACTTTGTCCGTCAGCCTTCTTCACCAACTGGCTCTTAGCAAACTACAGCAAGAAGTCTGCTCTCTAGATAGGAGAATGAAAACACTGCCTATACAGAATCTGACCAGCCCTACGTAGCAAAAACTTGTATTGAGAGATACCCTGTAGGATCACCACACAGTGAGGCACCAGCCAACAGAACCCACTCGCCACACTGGAGCTCCAGTCATCTTCTCTTCTGCCCACATTTAACATGAGCACACAGCCAAGAATCCCCAAACATTTGAGGAAAAGCTAACATGCAAGGAAGAAACAAACAGGAAAAGTAAATTTAGAGGCCATAGGCTCTGTAGGAAGAAGGAAACTACAAAAAATACCTTCAGAAAGATAAAACAAAATGTTGCACCTATGAGATAAGGACAGGATGCTCAAAAAAGAACATTCACAAAATAAAACAGAATTCTCAGGAATTAATGCACTGTCTGACAGCAGAAATGAAAAACTCGATAAAAGAGTTGGAAGATAAACTTGAGGAAACTTCTCTGAGGTTGAACCAAAGGGAGGGAGGGAGAGAAGAAAAGAGAGAGAGAGAAAATAAAAGAAAAATGGTAAGAACATTAGAAGACCAGCTCACCAGGCTTAACATTCAACTGTGGTAATTCTAGGAATGGAGAAAATAGAGGAAAAAAATAATCAAAGAAATAATTCAAGAAAATTTCCCAGGCCTGAAGGACATTGTTCCCAGAATGAAAAGTTCTACTGAATGAATTTGAGAGGTATACAGAAGAGAGGGACCTGTGACGCAGAGCAAACAGTATAAGTGTGGCTGTGTCTGCAAAGTGTCCCCTAATATTCATTCTGCCTTGATTTCTGTAAATACAGAAGCGACAATTTTAGCTGAGCACACAGCCACGTGCTCATGAGAATAAAGACTACATCTCCCTGCTTCCCTTGCAGCTAGGTGTAGGAACGTGTACAAGTTCCAGTCAATGATATATAAGTGGAAGTGATGTGTGCAACTTCTGGAGAGTATGTTTAAAAGGAAGGGACATTTCTTCCCTTCTTCTTTTTCCATTCCTTCTGGCTAGAATGTGAGCATCATGACTGGGACCAGAGCAGCCATCTTGGACCATAAGGTAGAAGCCACTACTAAGGA
Organism: Mormoops blainvillei; assembly: GCA_004026545.1. Classification (NCBI taxonomy): domain Eukaryota; kingdom Metazoa; phylum Chordata; class Mammalia; order Chiroptera; family Mormoopidae; genus Mormoops; species Mormoops blainvillei. The sequence continues at coordinate 85,705 of PVJD01002655.1, read as the reverse complement.
TGAATGGTAGAACCTGGGTCCCTGATGAGGGTAGAGTCACCATACCAGTCTTGAACTGACTACCTGGACTTATAAAGGATAGAAAAATAAACATCTTTTTTGCTATTGTTATTGTTTAAGCTATTGCTATTTTGGGTTTTCTGTTAGTTCCAGGAGAATCCAATACCAAGCAATAAAATGAGCAAAGGCAAAGAGAGGTGAAGTGAAAATGTCCCCAGTGCCATAGGCTTCTGGACACCACCACCAAGATTTGACTTATACTGCTTGAGGGCAGGGTCTTGGGGTTCCTCATCTTTCTGTTTCCAGGGCTTGGCACTCAGCAGGTGCCTAGGAAACATCGAGTTGTCTGGAAGACCATGGCATGGCTCAAGCCCTAGCATGATATTACAGACTGAATGTTTGTGTCTTCCCCAAATTCATATGTTGAAACCCTAACCTCCAATAAGATGATATTCGGAGATGAGGCCTTTGGGAAATAATTAGGTTTAGATGAGATCATAAAAGTGGGACTCTCTGATAGGATTGGTGTCCTTATAATAAAAGACACTAGAAAGCAATCACTCTCTTTTTCTCTCTCTCCCACCCTCCCTCTCCCACATGTACACAAAGTCAAATGAGATGTGAATTCACAGAGAGAGGATGGCTACTTACAAGCCAAGAGGAGAAGCCTCAGATGAAACCCACCTTGCTGGCATCAGCCTCCAGAATTTTGAGAAATAAATTTCTGTTGTTTAAGCCACTCAATCTATGGCATTTTGTTATGGCAGCCTAACCTTACTAATACATTCAAGACAGACTATGTGCTTGCTCTCTGAGGGTAGGGCCTAGACTCTCTGTTTCCCACCGTAACCCTTGTACCCAGTTCCAGAATGCTTATTGTAGGATCTCAAGTGTTTTTTGAAGGAAGAATGAAAGGCTGATGTAGCAGAAATCTGAGGTTTTAAAGGTCAGCATCCACCCACCCTTCTAGTTAAAAGGTCCCCAAATCGCCATCTGGGATACTTCCTCCCCTCCCTCACTCCTAGTCCAAGCCGTTTTTGGGGTGGGGCTATCTAAATGCTCTGCAATGGGAATAAGCATGTGACCTAGACCTCAGCCAATCCACACCTCTCATCTCCGTGGACAGAAGAATTAGTTAGGGACAGACAGAGCCATGGGCCTAGGTAAAGCTTGAAGGAATCTTAGGACTTCAATCTAAACAAACAAGAAAGTGGCACTAGCTCTTTTATACCACACACAAACTGGGTGGACAGAGGCTAAAATAGCTGCAACCAAATGGTTATTGTAACTGCACAGAAACTTCATTTCTTTAATATGAACTTTTCACCTTTCTTTCCTTTTGATTCAAACTGGTCTCATCTAGCATCCTGATTCACCCATCTCCCTCTGCTTTGCAGGTCCACTCCCTTATTTATTAAGCCCTCAGGACAATGAGGTCCTGGTCAGCATCAGATCATCTTAGAAACAAAGGCTTGGGTCTGTTGACCACAGAGACAGAGTTTCAGTCAAACTAGAGATAATATCTAGGCCTCATTTTTGTTTCAGCTCCAGACCCAGAAAAGGAGAAGGAGCCCACTGACCACACCCTCACGAAACCAGACGGAGTGACGCCATGGCTGACATCAGGACCAGATGCTACGATCAACTACCCTCTACCCTAACACTGAACAATCAGTAGAGACCACAACCCTGACCATGGCTCTAACTCCCTTAGTCACCATGGTTAATGATTTTTCCCCTGTATAACCCATCTCCTGGAAACCAGTAGGGAGCCAGGTCTTTGAGCACGAGCTCACCTGTGACTCCAGACATGGTGCCATTTCCTTAAAAATAAATCTTTACTTTCTAGGTTGCAAACTCCTGTTTGTGTTTGATTGGGCTTTGATGCCCACAGGTGAACAAACCCCTGTAGTTTGGTAACATCATCGAGGAAGAATGAATCTGGGAATGAAGCTGACCCAGAGAAAGGAGAGTAGAGAGACAGAGAAGGAGAAACTGAGTCTTGGTGACTTAATTTGATGCCTGGATCAAGTCTATGCCTAGTGGTTTCAAGTGAGTGATCTAGTAAATTCCTTTTGGGTTTAAACCAAATGGGCTTCAGTCCTTGTCCCTTGTAACCCAGAGAATGCACACTACACAGCTGACCTTGAGGATTAATGCCACCCTTAAAATATGTCATCTTGCAGGCAGTGCTGCCATCTAATACAGGTACCAGGGCACCACCGGGCTGTTGCATTCACTCTACTTCCTTTTGAGTATAGCTGACTCAGAACTCAAACAAGACCTCCCTGAGTCTACCTGGTATGTGACATTGTAAACCAATCTCACATTATCAGCATTGCAAAAATTCCCCTGTAAAAATACAGGAGTCTAAAATGTTAATCTGGGAATTAGTGGACATTTATCTTCTTTTGGATCGGTATAATTTCCTCCCATTTTTTTAATCTGCTTTCTGAGCCACCTCATTTATCTAAGCTTTCAAAAGCTCATGCAAAACACATAATGCACTTCAGCTACAAAAATCAATACTTGAGTACACGTTTTTACCAGATTGCTATGGAAATTCTCCTACTGCTTTTCAGAGGCCTGACTACCCAAGTTTTTATTCATGAATAAGAGCCAGAACAGTTTCACTTATAAACAAACCTTTTCCCTAATTTTCAAATCACGGAAAAAAACATAACTAAAAAAAAATGTTCTTTTTTTATTTTTGAAGGGAAGGAGTTTTATATTAGTTTGGACTTCAAACAGTCCTTACCTCCCCCCAAACACCAGGGACAACTGACTGACTTTAATTAAAGACCGTTTACCCGGGAAATGGTTGCTTGCCGCCATTTCTGCCTAAGAGGCACATTTGCAGGCGAGTGGACTGCGGTCCTTAGGTTTTCTCAGATGACAGAAGAAGCAGTTATGTGCCCTCCTCATTTCCTTACTCTGAAAACCGCTATTAAGAGAATAATTTGAACGGACTCTCTGCTACTCTGCATTTTAAAGTGTGATCTATTTCAATGTCTCCAATATTTTTCTCCTTTTAGAAATGAGGGATAGTTAAGGAAAAACGCCAGCTTGGTACCTGTTTGAGAAGGGGCTGCAGGAAACGCAGCTTCTCTCCCTCTCCGAAGCCCCAGGCACTTGCAAGTGTATGAGCAACCGAGCTGCAGCCTGGGTTTGCAGCTGCGAACAGCAGACGGACAGTCTTGGAGCACAGGGGGACACTAATCAAGTTCACACGCTGGCTCTGGACACCTTGTTCTATTTTTCTGTTTCCGGACTGCCCAGTGCTGGAGGGGTTTGGACAGGGCTAACTCCAGAGCCATGGAGTTTAAATGGAACTGTCTGGCCCTGAAGCTTCCTAATTCGTATGTGGTCTGAAAAGAGGCCTGTGGATCTGCGTCAGCACTGGACTGAAGGGAGCCCAAACTATAAGGAGGCCTCTGGTGCTGTGTTAAAATGACCCCCTGCGGTGCCTCCTCGGTGGCCCCATGAATACCTGTGCATGCTGCATTACGATGCCTTACGTGCCTAGGACCCTGAAGGACTGAGGGTACCTTGGGAGCAGGGGCTCGTCTGCCTCCTCAGGGCTTAGCCCATTACCTGACACACGAGTAGTGCTCAGTTTTTAATGGAGAGTGAGCGGCTGAGTAAAAGCATGTTGTTTAGTTCTGTCCATTTGGAGCTGAGCTCAGCACCGACCGTGACTGGGAACCTGGTCAGTTTATCCCAGATCCAGGGAAGGCATATCTAGCCCTGGCCTGAGACGATGGAAATTCAGCTTCTTTCTTTCACACTAATCTATGAGCTATTTGATTTTACAGACTGTAGAGTAAAAAGGAGTCTGAGTAGTGCACTTAAAAAATATTCCTGTTTTTCCACCCCTCCCTGTGTCCGTGCCTTTGAAAATGTGACTTAGCAGTTGCTCCCATCAAGACGTGGAATCTGTCTCCTCACCCCTAGGTCCAGGCTGGCCTCTCTACCTGGTTGACCAACCAAACGTGAAGGAAATGAGAGCGTGTCAGTTCTGAGAGGGTCTTGGGAGGCTGTGCATGCTTCCACTTGTCTCTGCCACGAGAAGTCCAGGTCCACCTGTGGCGAAGCTAGTCATCCAACCAAGGTTGTCCTAGACCAACGAGTCCCCAGGTGACCTACCAGCTGACGGCAGACACATGAGTTAGCATAGCCAAGACCCATACACTCATGAGAAATAATGGTTTTTGTTTTAAGTCACTGTTTCAAGATGGTTTATTACACAACAATAGTTAGCTCATCTTCTGTGTTCAGCATCCCACAAACAAGTGGGCACCCTGAGGCCCACAGAGGGGACAGGCTGTGCCTAAAGTCACATCTGCCAGTGATAAGAATCCAAGTATGGGAATCACTCACCCAGAGCCCTTTCAACTATACTGAACACTGATCTTATTTCAAGAACCTTTCTTTCATCTTTGTAAATCATCAGCCCTCAGGTTCTGAATAAAGAGGCCAGAGCAGGTGCATGAAGGTCACTGAGCCGTCATAAGGAGGCAAAGTATACGTCATTAGTTGCCAGCGTGCTACCTCTGCGGGTCTGGAATCGTGCTCCTAGAAACCGGTGGGTACCCACATGTTGTAACCATGTGTTCTGCCATAAAACTCATACCACGGTGGCCTTCTCTGAATTTGTAAAAAAATTAGGGAAATCAATAAGATTTTTTAATATTATTACAGGGTGGGGCAAAAGTAGGTTTATAGTTGTGAGTACATGAAACACAGTTTGTTCTTGTATTATTATTTATTAATTATTGTATTATTTTCCATATGAACAACTATAAACCCACTTTTGCCCCACCCTGTAGTAATCTACAGAGGGCACTTAACATCACAGCACTTGGCACAAGTAAATGTTCAATAAATGTTAGTTATTATTATTTTTTTCATTTTCCCTCTCACAAATTTTTTTAGATCCTCACCTGAGTATATATTATTGATTTTGAGAGAGAGAGAGACAGAGAGAGAGAAACATCCACGTGAGAAACGCCAATCGGTTGTCTTCCAAATGCACCCCAACCGAGGATCAAACCTGCAACCTAGGAGTATGTCCTCACCGGGATCAAACCTGCTCAGGGACCGAACCCACAACCTTTCGGTGTACGGGATGACGCTCCAACCAACTGAGCCATCTGACCAGGGCTCTCTCAAATTTTTTTTAAGCCTCCGATGCCTGCTACCATTTGTCAGCCAGCAGGCAAAATAAACAAATAACTGGCACAGCTAATATTCACTGAGTGCCTGTGTAGGCCAGGCCTTTTACATGCATCATTGCAGTTAATCTTCACTACATTTCTTTGAGGTAGTGGCCCTATCTTACAGATGAGGAAACCGAGGTTCAGTGAGATGAATTTGCCCAAGGTTAGTAAAGCTGGGAAGTGGTGGAGCAGAATCCCCACCCCAGCTGTTTGATGCAAGCCTGTGGGAGCAGAGACCATGATTATTCATCTCAGTTCTCTCTAGTGTTAAGCCTACCGTGGGGACTGAAAGAAAGTTCAGAATGAATAATTAAGTAAATAAATGAATAAATTGCAGGGGGTTCAAAAAATACAGTGTTTCCCCCACACCAGATAGGCTAAAATTAAAATGACTAACAATATTAAGGCATTAGGGAGGATGTGGAGCCAGTGGAACTCTCACGTACGGTCTCTTCTACCCCCCGCCAGATCCTGGGCTCTAGTGCTTGAAAGGACATTTGTTGCAACCGAGAGGGCAGGACACCTGGTTGATTAACACAACTGGAAAGTCCTTACAGAGCCGTGGTTAAGAGCATGCGCTTTAAAGCTGGACAGTTAGGGTGAACAAGAGATATCTGTGAGCCTCAAGGGCATTAGTTTGATCCAGCATTGTTACCTCCTATAGGATTCATTCATTGCATCTATAGGCTTTTTTGAGCGCCTTCTATATGCCGGCACTGCGGCTCTAGAGCTGCTACTGTTATGGCTACAAAATAAGTGGGTGGGAGTTTTCTAAACTCAATTGCCTGCTTGATCTTTGGTCACCTCTTCTATGGGTCCCCGAGTGTCCCCTGTTCCTGAGAGCAGGAAGTGTCAACTACAATCCAATCCTTACCAGCTTAGCAATAACCAAAGCAACAGGAACTGTCATTCGTACCCGCCTTTCATTTCTCAAGTAGGAAAGAAGCCTGTTCCCTCCCTGGAACACGGAAGCCTAGAGATTTTCCCTGTTTAAGGGTGCTGCAGTGGACTAGACCTTTGTGTCCCCTTAAATTTCATATGTTGAAATTCTAACTCCCAATGTGATGGTATTAGGAGGTAAGGCCTTTTGGAGGTCATTAGGCTGTGAGGGTAGAATCCTCACGAACAGGATTCGGGCCCTTATAAAAGGGACCCCAGAGAGCTCTCTCACCTCTTCTGCTATGTGCGCACGCAGCGAGAAGATGAGATGGCTATTTATGAACCAGGAAGCCGATTCTCAAGCGGGCAATGGGTCTGCTGGTACTTTGATCCTGGACTTCCTAGCCTCCAGAATTGTAAGAAGTAAGTGTTTGTTCTTTAAGCCACTCAGTCTTTGGTATTTTTATTATAGCAGCCCCAGCTTACTGGGACAGATGCTATTTGGTAGGGCAAGATGATCTTCCATCCCCTCCAGCCTTCCCTTGCTTAGTACCCTGGGGTTACTCAGTCCTGGACTCCTGCACGGCAGTGGGTATTGGCTGTGTTTCATCTGGGCAGATCTATGGGTTCCCAGCCCCTGGGCCCAGGGGGATGCAAGTGCCCAAGCTCCAGCTTGGGCTGAATGAGTTAGGAATTCTTCAGAGACTTCCTGAAATACGTTCCGAGACAGTGGCCCTTTTGTACTGACTTGGGACTGAACTTACCACCAGGTCAGGCTCTAGATCACTTACACAGTTGTCTAACATTCTATATTTAAAAAACACTGTCATATGATTCTTCTGGTTTAATCCTTCTAACCCTAACCCTTTGAGGCTGGACAGAGTTAGGAAATAGTCTCCCATTTTACAGATGAGGAAACTGAGATCTGAACGTGAATTCCTTAGAATCACATAGTCCTCCTGCCTGGCTCAGTTCAGCACTCCTAAATATCTCATGTTCTCTCATAAATAAGGCAGGGTAGGGAGCAGAGAGACAGGGAGAGAGGGGATTAGTACTACAGGGTGCCCAGCACCACGTTAGGTCCTTTTGTGTTATCACCGTAGCCGAACCAGGTGTGAAAGTACTGTGCCCATTTCATAGATGAGGAAACAAATCCAGGGAAGTAAGTGATTTGTCCATGTAATATCAGTAACAACATGGTAAAGCAAAATTCAAACCCAGGTTTTGAAACTCCACAGTGATAGGCAGAGACCTACTTTCTAGAAACAGAGTTAATGGGGTGCCCGTCTGGTGAGTGACAAGAAATTACTAGGAAGAAATAATGTGTGGTTCAGTCACTGGCTCCTGAAAGCAGTTCTCGGATGGGAGGCTAGAGCTGTTTGAAGCTGGGTGGCATCAAGAACGTGAACTAGCCTCTCAAAGGGGCCACCTTCAAAAAAATGAGTCACTTATGTTATTCTAGTAGGTTTGTTTTTAAAAACAGTAAGTCTTAAGGTCAAATAAAATGAGATTATCAGTCTGGAAGGATGAAAGTCAGTCCCGGAATTACAGCTCTGGTATGTCTTGTTATCTCAGGCCATACTCTTGGATTCTGCCCCAAAATACTTATTGTGGTAGGAGACCTTCACCTCCTTCATGCTTTGGGACTGACTCAGTGTTACTGGCCCTGGGAAACAGGGAGGTAGGCAGTGGAGCTGTCACAAAGTTCCTGGAGCACCTTTTCTGTCAACCAGGCTCCGGCCCATCCCAGTTTGCGGCATCTGAACATTTTACAGAGAAATGAACAAAAACAGCTTCTCAATAGTCAGGTTGAGACTTCAAACGTGATCTATCCCAGGCACCCGCAGACAGGAAACAGAAGCCGAGCTCCTGCACTGGGGCAGGGGCTGGAGACCTCCTCCCTTCTGCTCTCAACCCTTGTTCCCCAACACTTGCATCTTAACTGTTTGCAGCTGTCTTCCCTGTGAGATTAAGAGCAATGTAAGGGCAGGGCTCAACTCTGATTTCTCTCTGAAAACTCCAGTGTCTAATCCAATACTTGGAACCCTGTAGTTCAACAATGGCTCATTGAATAAACGAATAAATCAATAATTGATAAGTCTTGTCCAGTGGCCGCTTCGCTTTACCAGGGGCCCAGCTGGATAGGGCTGTGAGGATGATGACAGGGAGGAAGAGGTAAAATCGTTCAAGGTTAGAGCAGAGTTCCGGGCAGGGAGAACAGAGGGAGAACAGACGTTGACCTTTCCAACCTCAAAGCCCGCAGCAGCTTTTCCCAATTGGCTTATACCCTTTTTGAAGCTCTCAAATGCATTTTCTCCTTAAGATCAAGTTACTTCAGAGACAAACCAACTCTCTGGTTAAGTAAAGAGAATGTGAGCAGAGCAGATTATCTATTGATTGTCATCCCCCCCTCCCCCTGTCCCCAGGGGTTTTACAGATTAACAGCTCCCCCTCCCAGGCTCTGCAGTGGAGCACTGATGGGCTAAGAGGCAGCATGGTGGGAGGTCCAGAGGCCAGAGCTTTGAACGGCCTGATTTTAGTGCTTCGGAAAATCTTTGCCTTTGTGCGATGGCTTTCTATGTTGGCATTTCCGCTCCCTGGGTTTTAAAGAATGAGAAATCTGCGGCTGATCACATATTCAGCAACCAAGTGCACTTATTCGAAGACCTAAATTGCAGAAATAACTCGCGTGATTAGCTGAATGAATATGAGGCTGGATCATCAAGCTCTATCTATGGATAAATCAGGATGAGAAAACTGGGCCGAATGGAGGGCAAGCCCTCCCCATCCAGCTCTTCTGCTGGGCCAAGACATACAATCTCTGCAAAGTGGCCGAGGCAGGAATCCTCAGAGATGCTGTGCCTTGTAACGTCCACGTGCCAGAGCCAGCCACATTCTGTGCCCTAACTCCATGGCAGAGCTTCACGGTCCAAGGCAGCTAGGCCTCTGGTTGCCCTACAGGGCAGAGCCACTGATGATGCGCCAAGGCCCAATGAGGGTCACAAGAAGAGGGCCCTGGTCTCGCCCCAAGGTCACAAGCCTGTCCTAGTACTTACTGGTAAGTCCCTGCAAAACAGGCTTTGGCCTTGTATTTGCCCAGTTTAGCAACATTCTTACCAGCACATCCCCACAGCCCTGTGCTGGAATCTGCCTCTGCCTCATGCCCTTCTTTTCCCAGCGCACTTCCTGCTGAGAGCTCAGGTGCCTTGTGCATGCCCAGCTCTCCTCCAGGTGGTCTGCAAGGATTCCCCTAGCCAGAGCCCAGTTTTTGCAAGGAGTGTGCTCTAGGAAGAGCACACATCCTCCCAGCGCAAGTGTTCACCTCAGCCCAGGCCTGCAGGCCATCCAGCCCTGCTGAGCCGTGCAGGCATGCTCACGGCTCCCCTGTGGTGGGTCTCCAGTTGCCTGTTCCTGTCCCTGACGGTTTCCCAGAAGGCACCTCCCAGGGACTGAGAACCACATCTAGGTCACAGTGACACAGCACAGATACCACAAATTTTTCCTTTCCTGTTCCCACTATGCAACCATGGGCCAGAGGGGACTCCAAGGGACCAGGTCTCAGGTAAGGAGCTGCAGGAGAGGACGTAGGGGACAGGTAGCCTTAAACCACACAGGGGGATGTGAATCAGACTTAAGCTTTTGTATCAGAAGCTTCTGAGGTCCGTGGGTTTGGGTTCTAAGCCTGCCTCTGCAATTTGCTGGCTGTGCGATCCCAGCCAATTTATGTAACCTCTTTGGGCCTCAGTGGCCTCTGTAAAATGCAGGTATATCTGTATAGAATCATTTGTAGGCGTCAACAGATAATGTACTTAAAGCACTCAGAAGAGTATGCTTGGACATGTTAGCTTGTCTTCTTCTGAAAACTATCCTAAGAAAACATTAGGACAAGTGTGTAAACATTAGTAAACTGAATTAGGAAATTCACCATTGCTTACATGGCAAAAATCAGAAATAATCTAAATGTCCAGTAATAGGGGTGGGAAAAAAATATGAAATGGGTACATGTATAACACACGGGAACACATATACATATATATACACATGCACATATATAATTCATTCATACCACAGAATGCCGTATAGCCATTAAGTATGACAATGTGGGTGTCAGTGTTTAACAGCTTGAAAAAGTAATCACAAAATACTGATAAGTAAAATAAGACGGTATTATCATACAATTCCGTTCATGTAAAAATATGTATTTGTATGTATTCATTTTCATGGGGGCATATCTAGAGAGACACATGGAACTCTGAGTCACCATTGGCTAGTGGGATTTCAGGAGCATTTCTTTCTAGCTCTTATTTATAATGTATAATTTTTCCACAATGGGTATATATTACATTTATCTTTTTTTAAAAAAAAGGACAAAGTAATGGGTAAAGATGAAGTAATTTTAAGGGTAGAACAGGATTTTCACACTCAGATAATTCCAACACAGATAAAGGGATTTGTTCAAACTTTGTCACTCTCCAACTGAGAAGGGGCACGAAGAACTGCAGCCTTAAGAAGAAGGAAAATCCACGTTTCAAGGTTTAGTGCCTGTGAAGAGTAGCTTCAGAATGAAAGTGTCCCCAGCCATCCTTGTGTCCTTCCACATTACTCCGTCCCGTGAGACACCAACCTTGAAAGTCAGTAACAAGCCAGATATAAACCATGTCTTCCTCCCGGGGAACGCAAAGTCAGAGGATCAGATGACAACAAATGCCTATTTTACTTCAAAAACAGAAACTCTGGGGCATAAATCAGCTCTCTGGAAGGAGAGACACTTTAACAGGATCAACTGGAGGTCAGGGAAAACTAAGAAGTCTAAACGCCTCCATGTCATAACTTTGTCAGCTGTGTTGAAGTTGACAAGATGCTTACCCAGCACCTCAAGTCACATGCCAAACTGAAGCGATTAAACGGGTAAGCTATAATCACTACTGAGATTCTTTAGCAAGCTCGTTCGTGTCCAACAGCCCGCCTCTTGCCTCTGCTCCCCACACCTGCCTGGGTTCGGGTCTCAGGGCAGGAGCTGATTGGTTTGGTCACCTGCCCATCTCCAGCATCCTACCGCAGGAGCCAGCACTGGATGTAAGGGTCAGGCAGAGGCTGAGCCTGCCTTCAGGAAGCGGTTTCTACTACAGAGCTTGTTCTTCAAAGAGAAACACAAATCCAGTTTACCTCATGAAAGGAAAACAGGATTGGAGGCAGGAAGGAAGATAGAGTGGATGGATGATGGATAGAGGCTGTTCTGCCACTGAGCCTCAGGAGAGAGAAAAGGTGCCAAAGTTGTCTACTTTCCCTTGTTTTGATCGGAGAAGAGAGCAGAGATACAGTGAAGAGTGGCAGAAGGTGTCTGCAGGTGGGCTGAGCTCCGTCAGGGGAAGGTGGGAAGGTGATGAGCCATTTATGATAACAAAGCTCTTTTAAGGCTTTTCTTATCAAAAGCATCCAAAATCCTTTCCTTCGGTATGCAGGAAGGTGGGGCTGACATACATCCACACCCTCAGCCCCTTCTCAGCCACACTTCAGAAATGGTGCCAAGTTACATGGAGAATAGCCTATGTCACCTGAATGTGGGCCAGCAGTCCCCAAGCACCAAGTGGCTGGCAGCTTCCCCCATTTCACAACTGTTGTGCTGCCATTTGCAAATGCTCCTGTTCACCAAACACCTGCAGAATGAAAACCCCTGGACACGCCCAGCCCACTGGCACCACACGGACTCCAATACGGCAGGGGCAGACTCAGCACAGAGCGGGCTCACCTTTGCTCAAGGCACCTTGCCAAGTGGGGCTGTGGGGCGGGGACTGATCACTTCAGGAGCAATGGCCTTTAGACCAAGAGGGTCCTGTGGTTCCTAATTGGGTTGTGAATCAGAACCACTGATGGAGATTCTGCGTTTAATACAGATCCTGGGCCAGCTCCAGACCCACTCAATCAAAATTTCTGGGATGGAACCCAGAAGCCCATGTTTGCAAAAGCTCTGCAGGTAATTCCGGTGCTTTCCCCTGGTTAGAATCCACAAATTGGCCTAAACCACTCACTTCATCGACAGCAAGACTGCCCCAGGGAGGAGGGGGAAGTATGCTGTCCCAGGCCACGCAGGCAGTCACTGGTAGGGCAGGGAGGGACCGACTCCTGCTTCCCTGGGCAGCTCCGACAGTACTAACAGGAGATGACTATAATGACAGCAGCAGATACCGCTTCTCGGTACTACTCTAAGGCCTTCATATGAATTAACTAATTGTATTCTCACAAGCACTCTATGAGGTAGGCATTCTTATTCCTGTTTTTTTGCTGGGAGAAAACTGGTACAGAGATGTTAATTCAATTATCCAAGGTCACACAGTGGTAAAAATGGTGACCAGGCCACCCGGTGCCAAAGCCTGTGATCCTAACCATTGGTGTAACTGCCTCAAGTCATGAGGGTCCTCCCTCAGGGGTTTTGCTTCCTCCTCAATCAGTGAGTTGACCTGCAGACTCGCGGACGTTTCCGGGGAGATGATCTCTGTGGAGCTGCCCAGCTTTGCACCCTGAGGAGGAGGCAGGGCCACAGCCCTGACTCTCAGAACCTGGGAGAGCCTAGAGTATATCTCGTTGGCTATCAGCTGAGGGACCTGCAGTTGCACTTACGTCTGAGTCTGGGTGTGGTTCATGTCCCAGGAATTCAAGGCCCTTCAGATGGAGCCACATCACCAGTGGGAAGAACAGAGGGGCGGTGTTTTCCAGCTCGGCCCCCGTGACATCCTCTCACACTGTGGTGAGGGTCATGTTATAGCCTTGTACTCAGGATTTTGTCTTTCTGGGTTTGGGGAAGATAAGTTAACAACTTTGGCTTTACTTTTACAGCCTAATGCAGGGAAGAGAGACAAAGGATCAAGACTGCGTAGGGTCAGCAGAGGAAGTCACAACCTCCTTTCAGTCAATACACATAGAACCTTCTTTGCCTTTCACTGTTATCTCTGGGTCCCGCCAAAGCACAACCTGGGCCCAAGGACACGCTGGTAATGCAAAAGGCAGGCAAAGCAGGAAGTCCTGGCACGAGGGTGTTCACAGTCCCTGAGGCCGAGGAGACAGGACGTATGGGCTCTGGACATAGACAAGCCTGGGTTTGAACTGCGGCTCTGCCTCTCTCCAGGCTTGGACAAGTTACTCTTCCTCTCAAGAGTCACAGTTTCCTCATCATAACAATACCTGCCTCAGAGGGGCAGTGTGTGGAATACATGAAACTCACACAAAGCTGTCTGTGCCAGCAGGTGGGCACCTGTGGTGGCAACGTCTCTCCCACTGCACACTAGTGGGGATGACCTGAGCCGCTGACGGTTTTATCTGCCAGCTTTGATGACAACAATGAGGAGGAAGGGAATTCTTCCCCTCAGGTCTAAGTAGTCACAAGCTCTTGGGACCCTCACCTGGTGAGGAAGACAAGGACGCAGGAAAAAAATATTTAAAACAATCTTTTACAATTGCAATGATATAAAAACGAATATAATTCAGGCTGGAGTCATTATCATGTGTTCATTATGATATCCCTATTTTTCTTCTGATTTTAAAATAAATTAAAACACCTCTGTGAGCCCTAGGCACCATGCCTAATGGAGAGGTCGGCCCTGTGAGGGGGCAGCTGGGGAGCGCCTGGTTGGGTGCTGGATGCCCACACTCAGTCCCTTCCCTCCAAGTCTGCAGCCCCCATCTCCCTCCCAAGTGCCCCCCTCTCTCTGAGAGACAACACTCTACCCAGCCTGACCGCCTAGGCCTGACCTGTGCTGTTCCCTCACCTATAATAGATTTCATTGATTTTTGTCAAGATTCACCCCCTCCCATGTGGTGCCTCTCAAACGCCACCACCTCTGTGATTCTCCTGCAATGAAATGTGGGGAACTGTTTGAAAACTTTTAAAACAGGCTCAGGAACTTGCTCGGCAGCTCTCCAGAGACACTGATGTTCTCTGCTGCAACGTTTGGCTTAGGCACGCGTTCTGTCTGGCAGCATAGCCAGACGTCATTTGTCTCCTGTCCAATAAGCTCGTTGTCTTGTTCATTTTGGTGCTCTCTTCCCCTCTCCATACCCAGGTCAGAGCCTGGCACACAGTAAGCAGGTACTCGACACAAAGCCGTGGAATTGAACTGAAACTTAAGAAATAACTCAGACACTCCACGTCCCCATGCATCATCAGTTCCTTGTCATAAAACAATATGCAGATGCATTTCTGGGCAACTGCTATTTCGGGAGCAGTATTATTTGGGGAGCACAGCCCTGCTTGCTGGATAAGAAACAGGCTGATGGTCTCCGCCACAGTGGCTCCCCTCCTCCCTGTCCTAAACATTTGCTTGGCCATTGGCGGGATTAGACAACAGCAATTATACCCACATGATCTATTTCCAGAATTCAAAGTTATTGGGGGGAGAAAATGCGATTGTGTTTTATCCAGTGATTAAAAAAAAAGAAGGAAAAAAAAAAGAGCTGTGGATTTCAAACTGCCTTTCAGACTTGATGCAGAGAAAAACAAACTTAAATATTAGCACCAAATTGTGCTGACAACACACTTCCGGGTCTCTTTGTCCTCTTCCAGGCTCTCTTCAGAATTTTTCAACAATTCCCATTGAGCCCTGCGTGGCTCTTATGCCGGTCGTTTATGCTTGGGAGGGCAGCTGTCTGTGGAGCGGGGATCTGATCTGCCTGCCCAAGAGGCCCCAAAGGGTAGGGAGAATGAAGTCCTGGCTCCCACCTTCCACAGAAGTGGTTACAGTTTGGTCCTTACCCTGCGTGGTGCCACCGTGACCAGTGCAGCACCCCTGCCTCCATCACTTAGCCAGCTGCCCACTTGGATGCATCAGGCTCTCTACAGCCAGGGAGAAACACACCCAAAAGTGGCCCAATCGCTTCCTATTTTAGGACCTAGAAGTAACATGGGAGACCATATGCCAGACACCCACACTGTATGGTGGAGAGATAAACTCAGAGAACCACATGGTCACAAAGCAGAGAGATGGCCACAAGCAATTAGAAGCCAGGTCTCTTGGCTCTTGGGGCTTGGGATGGGGAGAAAGTCCCGGGGAGCTATATTCACAGGGCCCTATTTATATACCAGCAGTGCTCACAGATGGTCTCTTACATGCCGCCACCCCCTCTCCCCGCATTCCACTAAACATCTTTTAGATCCCAAGGGACCATGGTCTTGCTCAGCCACCCTTCTAGGCCTGTGCACATGTGTCTCTATGCCCATTATCCCTCTCTTATGCTTCTTCATTCATATTTCAGGCCTTACGGCCAGGGAGAAACACACCTACCTCCCCAGGAAACCTTTGGCCACCTCCCCAGGAAACCTTTGGGAAGCCCGTCCCTCCCAGAAGGAGTTAAGGAGCCCTTGGGGTGAGTCTATATCTCACAGCACTCACATTGCCTGAACTGAAGTTACAAGTTCATGCTTTCATTTCCCTTCGAGCCTGGGAGATCCATGTGGGTATCCATCTTGCTCCCTGCTGTTTCCCCTGTGTCTAGAACAGTGTCTGGCATGCAGCAGGCACTGAACAATCCTTGACAGATAAAGAAATGTTCTCATGTGATCCAATGACAATCCTGTAAGAAGATGTCATCGTCCCCATTCCACAGGAGAGAAAACTGAGACTCAGAAAGGAAACGTGACACTTGCCCAGGCAGTTAGCAGTGGAGCCAGGATTTGGAGAATTCAAGTCTTCTGGTTCCCAGGTCAACGTTTTTTCTACTAAGACCCCTTTCTTGGCACAGTAATTTAACTAGAGAAATTCCAGGTTCATGCCATCTTGGACCTGTGTGTCACAGCTGGAGTGGGCTGGGAAGTAAAGAGGCCACCCTGTGTCACTGAGAAGACAGTGTAGGGAGAGGGTAGTAAAGGAAGACATTGCCAACCATTTCTTCTGCAAGGAGCATTTGAAGCAGCTGGCCTGGGAGCCCCGGCTCACCCCTAAGTTAAGGCAGGAAGAACAGGGACCCTCTCCAGACCAGGGCTAAGCAGGCAGTGCCGGACAGCTTGCTCCAGGCCCAGGAAGCTGGGGCTTTGAGCATGGGGTAGGGTAGGGGCTTGATTAGGAGGGAGGCAGCATTCAGCAGGAGATTAATATTAAGCATGCTGACAACAGCTAACATTGGTAAGAATAATGGAGCAACTAGGACTCTCATCATAACTGGTTGGACTACCAGTTTATTCACTTTGGAAAACTAACAGCATTCAACTTAAGCTCAACATACTGTAAGACAGTATGACCCAGCAATTCAAATCCTGAGTAGATCATAACATAAGTGACTGTTTATTTCCACCAAAAGCATGTACAAAAGTGTTTATAAGCCTCAAGTACTCACAATGGGAATACAAAAATGGTGCAACCACTTTGGAAAATAGCAGAGCAGCTCCTCAAAAGGACGTGCATAGAGTTACCATATGATGCAGCAATTCTACTTCTAGGCATGGGCCCAAAAGGAAAACCTATGTCCATACAAAAACTTATACATGAATGATCATAGCAGCATTATATGTAACAGCCAAAAAAAAAAGAAAAAAGTGGACACAATCCCAATGTCCATCAACTGCTAAATGGATCAATAAAATGTGATATGTCTATACAGTAGAATATTATTTGGCAATGAAGAGAAATAAAGTACTGAATACTTGGTTACAATGTGAATGAAGCTTGAAACATCATGCTAAGTGAAAGAAGCAGTCACAAAAGGCTGGATATTGTATGATTTTTAAAAGATTTTATTTATTTATTTTTAGAGAGAGGGGAAGGGAGGGAGAAAGAGAGGGAGAGAAACATCAACTTACAAGAAAAACATTGATTGGTTACCTCTCATACGCCCCGAGCTGGGGACCTGGCCCACAGCCCAGGTCTGTGTTCTGACTGGGAATCAAACTGGCAACCTTTTGGTTTGCAGGCTGGTGCTCAATCCACTGAGCCACACCAGCCAGGGCTGCATGATTCCTTTTATGTGACATGTTCACAATAGACAAATCTACATAAGAATGGAAAGCAGATTAGTAGTGGCCTCGGGCTAATGAAAATACCCAGTCTCTAAATTTTAAACAACAACAAAAAAGGTGTTTATAGCAGCTTTACTCAAAATTACCAAATACTCGAAACAAAAATGTCCAGCAAAAGAAGAATGGGTAAACTTGAAAAATGAATAATAGTTTATAATATAATTATGAGTGAAAAAGGTAAACCATAAAAGAGTATACACAATATGATATGAAATTTTAAAACAGATAAAACAAATCTAAGGTGACAGAAGTCAGAACAGTGGTGACTCTTGGGCACTACTGAGCAGGAGGGGTCCAAGGGAACCTTCTGGGGTAACAGGAGTGCTCTCAATCTTGATCTATGGAGTTGGTTACAGGATGTAAAATTCATTCTGTTGTGCATTTAAGATTTCTGCATTTTACTGTAAGCTATAAGTTACGCCTCAATTTTTAAAAAGTAATTCAAAGGAAAAGGAAAAGACAGAGGCTCAAGTTAAAAACCAGGGCTCAAGTCCTGGCTATCAGACCTTGTGAGTCCCTGTCCCTCTCAGGGCCTCTTTCCCCCTCATCAGACACTGGACCAGATGGTTTCAAAGAATCCAACTGGCACTGCCAGTCTGAGATTTTGCAAATTCACATACCTATTTGTCACTGAGTTTGCTGGGAAATTTGGCAAATGCTTGCCGTCAATGCCATGCAAAGAAAAGGGGGCTGGTTGTCTGCTGTGGGCTCAGCCTTGTTTCCGAGGAAGAAAAGGTCTTTGGAAAGTGGGCGGGAGCACATTGCCACCGGGAGGGAATGTCAGTTGCAATATGAATCATCTCATGCATCCCCAGCAACTGGTTCTGGGAATAGATACCGTGACTCACCCTTTCCCGACAGGAACAAGACTAGCTACTAAAATTTCAGATTTCAAGAGAACCAGCACAGCCCAAAGAGCCTGACAGAGGTGAAGAAAAAAAGAAACCAACCTAGTAACCAATCGGGAATCCCAGAGAGGACGAGCCTCTTTGTACGAAGCCCAAAGGAAGACGCCAGCTCAGGCGGCTGCTGGCGCCAGGACTGGGATGGGGACCTGAGGCTCCTAACCTCGAGTTTTCTTTCTACAACAACCTGCTACTATATTTTCTACAGAAATAAATTATGTTTGGTGCTGGTAGGAAGCCTTTTAAAACAAAAGGTTAAAGAAAACAGCCAAGATGCATCTTAATTAGAAATCGCTTGGGAAAAAAAATCTTTGAGGGAGGAGGGTGCAGAGTGCCATGCCAACTATGCCATGGGTGGTCAGAGGACCAGAGAGTGTGAAAATAAGCAGACTAATTTGGAGGTGAATGATTTGCTTTGATAATCACCCAGCGTGACCCCATGAATCTTCTGGTATTCAGAAGGTGGCTGAAGGATCACGGATATGTCACCATTTAAGGCCACAAGACCACTCTGGGAGATAGCATCTGACCTGCAACTGCCAGTTCTGCCTGTCCTTCACATGCATGGGGCTAGTATTTTTGTCCTGTTCTGCTCCTTGGGCTACGGGCTCATCTGCCAGTGGCCGTGTGCTTCTAATTCATTTGCTCTGCACTGTGACAGCCTCTGGCCTGCAGATGGAGCAATCAAGACTCTAAAAAACATGTGACTACCAGGAAGGTTTTTTTGCTGCCCTTAAGAATGATCCATTCTATCCAAGGAATTGCAACATTACCACTTCCGAGACTGATGACAGCTCTTTCTCAAAACAAACTCAAGGCCTGGGTCAGGAATCTGAGCCACGGCTTGCCAAAATCAGTGAGCAACAAGGCCTGACAGTGATTTTCCAAGAACTATGGACACTTGGTGTTTTGGTTTTCTTTCTTTCTTTTTTTTTTCCTTCAAAAAAAAAACGAACTCATAAAACAAAATTCGTAAAAAGAGGAAATAGTATTTTCAGCCAGATAAGTCAAATGTTCTCTTACCCAATAAAAAAGGAGAAGGAAAGGAAAGAAACTGGGAAGGATGTGTGTGCATGCAGGGAAGAAAAAGGACTCATGTTCTGTGAGGATTTACTATGTGCTAGGAAGTGTGCCGGGGCTGCCTTACCCTGCCCCCGCCCCGCCCTTCTACAAGCAAGCAAACGGAGGCTCAGAGAATTTTGTGACTTGCCCAGTTTCATTCAGCTGGTAAATGCTGGGGATCTGAACTGGGGCCTGTCTCCAAAGTCAAAACTGTTGCTTCCCCGAAACCAAGTCAGAGATCTGTGGGAACATGGAGCTCTGAGGAAAACCAGGGAAGCAGGTGGTTTTCACAAACTGTCTGGCAAAGCGTGCAGTCTCCCAGGCAGCCACACTGGTAGAGTAACTCTCAGCCACAAAAAGACCTGGTGAGACTGGTGTGTGCGTGGAGGAAACTGCGAACATTTTGCAGAAGGCTCTACTAAGTCACACACCAAAAAGCAATTGTAAAAATGACATCAAGGGGACTGGATTTATTCCCTCTTCAACATCATATTTGCTCCGTTTACAAGGCAAAGATGATTTTTCTCTCTGCCAAGGCCGAGCATTCCCAGCCCGTGATCTGAAAATCATGCTGTGTTCATTTTGCTTCTTAACTCACCCAAGGCCATAAATCATACCTCAAAATGGGGTTTTGGTTGACAGTTCTATCGGGGATTCACCGGGCAGAGGCAGAATCCAATTTGGGGCTCTCACAGTCATCCTGGGCCAGCTCGGAGCAGGGGGAGATTGCTTTTGGCCACGCAAGCACCTCCGTCCTCCACAGAGAAGACGCCCAGGATCACATCTGCTGACTCAGCAGGACAGCTGCTCTTACAGGGTTAGTCTGCGGAGTCTAACTGCACTTTGTGACAGAGGAGGGAGTCAAGGCAGTGAAGAGAATTCGAGAAAGAGCAAAGCAGGGCCCAGCCCTTCCCCAGCCAAACCCAGGACGTAGGCCGGGCAGGCAGACACTGCAGGAGGCATTTCTTTTCACTCTACAATATTTACCCAAAGTCTGCTATGATCCAGGCACTGTTTCTTTCCTTGGGATGTAATTATTCTCACGATTATTTTATAATAAATATAACAATCATGGCAGTAGCTCATAGGTCATGAGTGTGTATGTGCAGGTGTTTACATACATCTACTTTGTCTAATCCTCACAGCCGTTGGGTGAAGTAGGTATTATCCTCATTGTACAGATGAAGCAATTGAGGTTCAGAGAGGATAAGAAACTTGCCCAGGGTCACATGACTAGTAGGTGGCAGAGCCAGGATTCAAAGTCAGGCTTGTCTGATTCTTGAATCCATGCTCCTCTCAGCCTGTCATGCTGATGATCAATGGCATGTTTTGCAATCAGGTGTTTTTAGCTTATTGGGCAAGATTAAAATATGTTCCTGTGTTGGGAGAAAGGAGAGAAATCTGAATCTTTTTTCCAAGCCCTGGATACTCCATTGATGTCCAACAAATATTGATGCCGAGAGACGGGTGGCTGCAGAACCTAGCCACGAAGCACCTGTCTTTCCCGGCTTCCATGAGGCAATGGAGTTAAAGATGCAACACCACCGACCCTGAGACCCTCCCTCTGTTCTGCTCCCTTCTCTGCGGCCACCAGCCACTGTACGCCATCACTGTGGGGCAGGGAAGCATGGTGGTTGATAAGTTGGGTTTTGGAGTCTGCTTGACGACTGTGTGACAAAGCAAGTCCTGAAACTCACCAAGTCTTAGTTTCCTCATCTGTTAAATGGGGATAACATAGTTAAGGGCTGTTGGAAGAATACAAGAAAGTGCAGCAACAGTTCCTGGGGTGATACATGTACAGGGAACGGCAGAGTCTTGGCTCCCACATCATACACTTCCCCACAGTCTGCTCCTGCTAAAGCTTTGAGAATACTTAGTTCCTGGTGGTGATTTGGCCATGACCATAAGCCTGTGTTTCAATAATCTGGCCTTGGACAATTTCAGTGTTACTTTGGACAAGACCCTTCTCCTCTCTGAACTTGACTTCCCCAACTTTAAGATGAGGGAGTCAGACTTGCCTTGAAGGGCCTCTCCAGCGGCCACCTCCTAGCTAGTGCTCTGTGTCCTGTGAGCATTTCCCCACTGACAATGTGGGTGAAGTTCTCACACATCGCTCCGGCTTCTTGCGAGAATTAATGCTCGTTAAAGGCTTCAAGGCTGGCAGCTGGTACTCAGTGTGAGGTGTCACTTGCTACTCTCCTGGAAACCCTTTGTTAGCAGGAGGCTGATTTATCTCATTGCTTTGAACCCCAATCTTCCCTTGCCTCTCCCCTGTTAAAAATTCCATTGTAAGCTGCTTAAATGAAGGAGTGAGAGGTACAATGCCTACCAGTGGGCTGCCCACCCACAATCTTTGCCACAGGCACTCAAGGGCTGGGGGAACAGGAAAGGAGGGATCAGGGCTGGGAAAGTCGTGGAGCCCTCATGTGGACCCCTGAGTCCAAAGCGCTTGAGCACACCTTGGAGAAAACCAGAAAAACATACACTGTCCCAAAGGCCTTACATCATCCTCAGGGTAGCTGAGCAAGAAGAATGCTGCCTGTGTGCCAGGCGCGAGCACGAACACTTCTCATGTATTGACCCATTCAGTTCTCAAAACGGTCCTGTGAGTAGGTACTGTTGTTGTCCCCACTTTATAGCTGGGATGTCAAGGACCAGAGAAGTTAAGAAACTTGCCCAAGATCACACAGCTAGTAAGTGGCACAACAGCATGCAAATCCAAGCTACCCGGCCCCAATAGTCCACGCTCTTCACTTAGCTTATTTAAAATTCCCTCAAGTCCTAGCAGTAGCCCCTCTTACAAGTGAGAAAGCTGGACATCTGCTGCTTTATGGCTGGTTCCTCCAGCCATCCCTCCTGGAACCTGTTCTTCAAGTGGCAGACTCACCTCTGTGACTTAACAGTGATAAGAACATGCCATCAAGTGCCAGCTCTGTGTCTGGCATAGAGCTAGGCCCTGTGCATGTCTTCTCTCTAATTGTCACCATAAGCCCAGCAGGAAGTAGCCTTTGTCCCACTCTGCAGTCAGAAGCCACACAGCTGCTAAGTGGCAACACAGAGGTTCCACTCAGGCCCACCTGGATCCTAAGTCCCTGCTCTTTCCAGCACCCACCTGGACACTGACTGTCCCATCTGGTCACCTCTCAGAGGAAGGGGAAGAGGCTGGGACCCAGGTGAGGAGCAGGCTGTCTTTGCTCACAGCCTCTGCTCAGCTGGATGCTGGTAAAAACGAAGCCACTTTGGCAATGAATTGCTTAGGACACAAGAACTGGCTTGAGAGACATCTCACCCAGCAGTGTTGCTCTCAAAGTGAGAACATATTCAGGGAGGGGCACATGGCCAGTTGGGAGGGGAATTCAACTTGGTGAGATGCCGCACAGGGATACCAGGCTGCCATCTGATAGCCTTGCTGCAGCTCCTGTAAATCCTGCAAAGCCGGGCACTGGTGTGAACTCATCACCCTTCCCCGCATGCAGCCCTCCTGGCCCCGCAGTCCTGGAGAGGAAGCTGTAAGAGCCTGCGTTCCAACAGCAGCAGGAGGCAGCTCAGGGTCCCGTGCTCATCGACTGAGCCAGGTGGGATGGGGTGAGCACTGCTGCCACCTGACCATTCCCTGCAGGTCTCAGTTTATTGGAAGGTCACTGATGATGGCAGCAGCCCAAATCCAGGAATGATGCTGCCCAGCAGCCCACATGAATCCAGAAAGAGAAGTCATGGTATGACAAGCAGCTTGATGCGGGCCAGTTCATCTCCTTTTATCTTTGGGCAGACTGTGGCTTCAAAGCCCCACATGCATGTATCCCAAACTAGAGCCTCCTCCAGGCTCCTAGAATGCCCCTATGCCCTCTCCTTTGGTGCATTCCTCTGCATCACAAGACCCATTTGTGGTAACTGTAATCATAGCTACTACTTGTTAAGCAGGTTCTGTGTGTCAGGCCGGCCCTGAGTGGGGGGTTTGGTGTTTTCATTAGCTCCACTTTACAGAAAAACTCAGGCTCAGAGAGAAATGACTTGCCCAAGGTTATACACCAGGAAGTTGTGAAGTCTGAATTTGAACCCAGGTCTGTTGGGCTCCAGAGGCATCGAACCTAAAGCCAGTGAAGGACTGGTCACATGCCCACTTGTGATCACCTTCTACTTGTCCCTCTCTCTGAGAGCACCTGGACGGGCCCCAGAGAGACCAGGGGAGGGTTGCCATTTACTGTGTGTCCCTAGCACACAGTAAATGGCAGGTAACACTGGGCAAGGCCCCCAACAAGCATCTGTTGAGTGAAAAAGTAAGTAAATCAAGACCAACTTTCCTTGCCCGGTGCCTGGGTCCCTAAACATCCTGCTTTTCCAAGAGTCAGACACCCACTGAGGCTCATTTGCTGGCTGCAGGAGGAAGGCTCTGCCTCTCTGCCAGGACTGCTGTAGGCACTGGGTGTTGGGGCACCCATGGCCCTGCCAAGGCCACTCTTGGGAGACAGGTAACCCACAGGATCTCAAAACCCTCTATGGGCTCACCTGGGCAACTGCTAACCACATTTATTGCAACAGAAATTTTAAATCACTCAAATATACTTGCATGTTCAGGCACACTCTCATAGCAGCCCCAGCATGAAGAATGAATGAACAGGGGCCCAGAGACATTAAGTGACCTGGATTCGGCCACACAGGCAGTTGAGGGTAGAGAGAGGACTTGTACCCAGGTCTTCTGAATCAAGGTCCAGGAGTCTTCCCACCATTCCAGGCTCCTACACTCCACCAGGCTTTCTGATTAGAAAGGGGTAGGGGGTTAAGATTTAAGTCTCAGGACTCGAAGAATTTTACAACATGGGACTTGGTTTAGCTCAATCCCTCCCAGCAGTGCCCCCTCTGCCCCAGTTGACAGTCTGAGCAATAGCTCTGTGCATGCTGGACAATGTCAGACGTCAATGGCCTCGCCCCAGCCTCCACCAGTTCCCTGAATATCTGCAGACTGTGTAGGGAGAAGAAGGGAAGCATCCTTGATCATGTCACTGATTTATACTAGAAGCCAAAGCTCCAACGATTGAGATCCACACCAGCCATTTTTCCCCAGGGCTGACGTGGGCTGTTGGGAAATGTCTGTGTTCTAGGCAGGTAAGGCAGCTGTGCTCCTAAACTGGAATCCACACATTCCTATTTGAGGGTAAAAAAACATCTGTCACCTACCCATCTGCCCTTCTGACTCAGAAGCCCTTTCTAGGCATCCACCCTAAAACAACGTTTTATGCACAAAGATGATAATTGCTGCATTATTTTTAGGAGCGAAAAATTGGAAATGACCTTCGTCCAACATTAGCGAATGGTTAAACGAATTATGGCACATCCCTGCCATAATCGCAACCATTAAAAACATTCTTTATGAAAAAATGCAAATGAGTTAGGGAAACATTTATAACAGTAAGTCAAGAAAACAAAAAGAAACAACATAAAATTGTATATATAGAGAAAAAAAGCACACAGAAGAAAAGACTGGATGGAAATGAGCCAAGATGCCAATAGAGGCTGCATTCTATGTGGTAGAAAGAGTTATTTTTTTGCCTGCTTTATACTTTTTGGTACTTTCTCATTTCCCCACATTTCTATGATAATCAGGGGGAAAAAAAGAAGCTACCCAACTTCACACACCCTCCTCACAAGGGGAGTCAATTGTCTGAACGGCCAGAAAGGTCGTGAAGCTGGACAGTTAGAGGGAGGAAGGGAGGTCCGATGTCCCTTCTCCCGTAACAGAAATACTTCTGACCGGGCCCCACGCGTAGGGGCTGTCCCTTGTAAACCAGCTGTTGCGATTTTCCTGACACTTGTTTTCTGCCTTGGTTCTTCTTCCTTGACTTCAGGAGCCTGTGTCTCTACGGAGTGAGGAATACAGGTACCGAATGTCCGTCTCCAGCCCCGGGTAGCTCCCGTCCCTCTGGGAATAAGGACGCCAGCATCTTTTCAAGTGAAAGGCCTGCACAGAGGGGCGCTGGCTGCTTGGATGGGTGTCAAATTTGAAATCTGAGGCCCTGCCCCCAAGAAGACACCTTTGCAGTCTCTTAGGCTGAGGGAAGCTTTCAAGGTGCTGGGTTAGAAGAATCCTGTGGCCAAAAATTCACAGCATCAGCAGTGGGACTGCAGGTCAAGCCCAAGCTGCCGACACACAGCAGTACCCGTGCTGCAGCCCAGCACATCCACCAAGTCAGTGTGAGAGAGACACACCCCCCATGCCCCAGGGGCCACGTATGTTCCCATCTCATTGGAAATGTGTTCGGTTTCTCTGTGGAAACACCCACTATCATTTTACCACTATACTCGGAGGAGCGGGTTTAAACTCAGTCCTGTGCCCATCAGAACTCCAAACCTTCCCTGTGAAAACGAGTCTCCATCACTCGCCCTCCCCACTTAGATTTCCAAGTCTGTTTGCGCTAAGAAATAAATGATCAGTGCATACAAAAAAGTGTTTAAGGTTAGAGAGAAGCATAAGGGTTGCCCCAAAACTAAAAGGCTCAGAAGCCTAAACAGTCCAGAAGGAACTCAGACTCAGAGAATTAGGGACACAGTTCGGGAGGTGAAAAATAAAAAATAAATTCCGCTCAGCCGCCAGGGGGACCGTGGGTCTCCCCCATGTCCACTCACCGAACATGCTGCCCTCGTAGCCATCCTTTGTGAGGGGCCGGAGCTCGTTTTTCCCCATCGCGTAACGCTTGTAGCTCTGCCAGGCGAACCGCATCATCTATGAGAAAAGGCGGAAACGTGAGCGTGGAGATTCCCAACAGTGTGGGCTGGCAACGCAGCTTTGTCCTTTGCAACAGGCTTTGAAACCACATTTGAAAAGTCATCTTCCAAATTGAGGGAAATGAGTTCCTCTCACTACACTTTTATTCATCATTACAGCTGCCCAGAAGGCCATTCTCCTCGAACAACCCCACGTGTCCAGAGTCTACTCATAGATTTTCTAGAGAAGAACAAGGCCAAAATGAAGAGCCACCTCTTCCATGAGGCCTTCTCTGCTTTGCTCCGGCCTAAGGTGATCCCCTGAAGAAAGGAAAGAACTTGCTCAATGATGTCTGTTATAATAATCAAATAGAACGAGCCCCTGAGTGAAGGTGTGTTAACTCCATTTTGCAGGTAAGGAGACAGGTCAGACATGAGGTGACTTGCCCAAGGTTACACAGTGAGTCAGTGCTGGGAATTGAACCCATGCCCTCTGGCTCCAAAGCCTTAGGTCTGTCCCAAAGCCTTGGCGCTGTCCCTTAAAGTCACCACATGAGTCTGAATGCCTCCAACCCATGGTTGGACCTACCCTGGCTGTCTAGGGTTCTCTGGCACCCCAGCTGGTCATTGTTATGTTTTGTTTTCCTGTCCATCTCTGAACCATAAACTCCTTGACACCAGAAATTATACTTACCTTGCCTCAGTTTTTCCCACAGTACCCAGCACAGGCTTAGCATGTGTAGGAAGCAATGAGTATTTGTCAACTTTGTCATCCGGTGTGGATGTTGTTGCTACATTAAGGCAACTATGTCCGCTCCTTGGAAGCATTATACAAGCACCTTAGTCCCCTGGCTGCACTTGGCACTGGAGGCTGGAGGAATGCAAGGTGACAATCAGCTCCAGCCCCACTCTCCGGTGCCTCAGGGTCTCCCTTCTTTGCCTTTATGATGCTGCATTTTGCCTTCGCATGGCAGGCTGTAGGCAGAGGAGAGGAGAGCAGAGCAGAGCCCTGGGGTAGCCGTGCGGCAGAAGGGGAGCCAGGGCCGGCAGCTAGGGGACAGGCGCATGGGGAGGGCCTTGGCACAGTGGAAAGAACGGAGGCTTCGGAGCTAGAGCAGCCTGAACTCTAATTCCGTCTCAGTCACTATCTCTTTGACTCTGGCCACTGACCAAACACCTCTGACCCTCGGCTGCCTCATTTTTAGGTTAGGAACAGCAAGGCCTGCTTCGCCACAGCCCCGAACAGTTTAAAGGACAGAAAGTAGCTGGAAATGCCCAGTTTCTGACCTGACATGGCAAGTGGTCTACAAAATGGAGTTAACACACCTTCACTCAGGGGCTCGTTCTATTTGATTATTATAACGTCGGTTGAACAGCCTTTAAAATGCCCATCTGGCACTCCCAGCCTCATTCGTCCACCTCCTTCTGTCCATCCTACCAGTTCTCAGACTTCAGCGTGCACCAGGATCACCTGGAGGGCTTGTAAAAAAGGCTCCGTTCCTGAGTTTCTGATTCGGCAGGGCTGAATTTGCTTTTCTAACAAGTTACCACATGATACTGCTGGTCCCTGGGTCACATTTGAGAACCACTAAGCTATCATGTCATATGTGTTTATTTCTGTTTGTCACCTCGCTTCCAGGCTTCCTTTTGCTTTTCTTCTATCTTCTGGCCTCCCTTCCTCCTCAGCCCCTCTTTCTGGACACTTCACCTGCATTCTCTGTGCTCTGCTGCTCCTGGTGCCAAGGTCGGAAGCCGTCTCTTCTAGGCCCATCGGGACATTTAACTACTGCCGTGCTCGTTGCAGAGACCAGGAGGACAGTCGTGATATGCCTGTAGCCTGTGCTCTCCATCAAATGGCGGAGTAACCTAGTACCACCTCCCCTTTTCATAGATGATGAAACTGAGGCCCACAGATGGAAAGTGGTCAGGGTGGCACAGCCGGTGGGGCTGGAATCCATCTCTTTCAACTCCCAGACCAGCAGACGCCGCCCCCGTGCCTGGCTTGATATGTGGCTTCCCATGTGACACACGTGCAGATGTCATGGTAATGCATGCCTAGCACTTTGCATGGGCTTTCAGTCCTGGTTCCATTCCTCCGTTATTTTCTACTTATCTTGAATTGGCAATAATGGAAACTAATTGCGGGGTATGGGCGCTTGAGGGAGACTGGCCTCCTCCCTCAGACTCCTCCGATTAAGTCAGTGTGAAGGGAAGGAAGGGTGGCGGTGGGGTGGGAGAGTAGCAGGAGGCTGTGAAAACATAAATGGCAGCAGAAAAGAAGCAGCAGAGATCTGGAGGGGGAGGACGGCACCCTACACTCAATATCCCCTCCTGCTTAAAGCAGAGGGGTGGGGGGGGGGAGAGAGAGAGAGAGAGAGAGAGAGAGAGAGAGAGAGAGAGATGTGGGTGTACAGGAGTAATTAAGAAAATCACAGGTATCTACATGTTCTCAGAGGAGTTGTCACCGCAGGGATGCTGAGATATTTGGAACACGGCCTGTTCTTGTACCATCCACATCAACAAAGGGGAACAATGGCACCAAAGATTCCCGTGTCACTTGGGACTGGATCCAGAAGGCATTCAGAGGGTCTCTCAACTGCATGCGCACACACACACAACGTATACACGGACCTGCCAGCCTTGGGTCTCCCACCTTAAGTCGTGAGTGACTCAGCACAGGCACTGGATGAGCAGGGGACAGGAAAACCCCCCAGCCAGCAGCCCTCCCTTCTCGTCCTCTCACACCCTAAGCAGCACCTACCAGGCATCCTGTCCTGTGCGTGGCCACAGTTTGGACTGCAGCCATGGGAGGAACGCTCTCCTGGCGCCTACCCTCCGCTTCCCTGCCAACTGCTTGTCTTCCTTCAGATCCCAGCTGAAAGGGCGCTTTTGCAGACGGCCCTCCTCCCCAGCCAAGCCTCAGTCAGGGCCCTACTCCTACCTCACACTCCTGATGCCCAGTCCCTTAGCAGCCTACAGCCAAGCTTTCATGCTTGCAGCTATTTGGTCAGTGCCCCTACTCCTTATTCACTGCCTCAAGGCTGGCAGCTCATCCACGGACATGACAGGCATACAACAGGTGTTCACTAAGTATATGCTAGCTCTGGAGCTTAACGTATGCCTGGGAGACTCAATGTGGACCACACACAGCACAGGTAAGACAGGTAACAGGCCAGAGGGAAGGATCTCGTGAGCAACAGAAGTGCTAAGGAGAGGGGAAGCGTGTGTCTCAAGGGAAGCTTTGTGGGTACCTGAGTATCCTGATGGCCAAGTAGGACTGTGAGGGGGCACAAGAAGAGGATGCATAGGAAGGCTAACCTTAATCTGGAACTGGTGATAAGTACCCTGGGCGACCCCTGGACTTGGCTTTAGAGATAGATGGATGGTCTCTAGCTTTATGCTTAGGCAGTTCTAAGATCTCAGAGGTCACCCACTCTACTTTCTGCGCCATGCAAGTTCCTTAATAAAAGATTAAGTAATCTATCTTTGAACACCCCCGGTGACAGAGTGCTCACCCCTTTATAGGGCAGCCCATTCTGTTGCAGAGTCTCACAGAGTTCTTCCTTAATCCAAATCTGTGCTCCCCTTTCGGCCATGGAGAAGGCAGTTCATAAACTTCTACACCACAGACCTCTAGTCACGGGGAGCCAACTCTCAAATGGTTCAGAAAACTGTGTGTATGTGTGTGTGTAGCAAGAGGGAGAGAAAAAACAGAGTAAAATATTAACATTTGAGGACTCTGGTAAAGGGTAAGTGTGAAATGTTAGCTAGATTTTTGCAACTTTTCTACAAGATTGAAATTATTATTTTTAAAAACCCATTAGGGAACTTTGCTGAAGGTCGATGTCATTTTCACCCAAATTTATATATCACAAAATCTGTCTTTCTCCACTTTAACTTATGACAGAATGTGCCTGTTGCCAGTCTCCTTGCAGGTGTTGTTACCCACAGCTTCACCAAAACCCTGCTGGGTTTTTATGCCCCCCTCACCACGCCTGTCCTGCCCACTCTGGTCAGAAGACAGAGCAAATGAGGAACTAGCAATTTGGATTCTCCTTTTATAATTATATTACCATGTTCAAGTGAGGTGCCAGTTTTTCTCTGTTTTTCCTGCTCCAAAAATAAAAGACCCCTTCGGTGGTTCTGAGCATTCTGCAGAAGTCCCAGCGCAGACTTGGCTTCAACCCCCATGCCCTCGCCTCCCACATCTGCATCAGTCTTTTTATTTAAATCCTCGCCCGAGGATATATTTACTGATTTTAGAGAGAGAGGAAGGGGAACGGAGAGAGAGAGAGAGAGAGAGAGAGAGAGAGAGAGAAATATCAATATGAGACAGAGAAAAATCGATCAGCTACCTCCTGTATGTGGCCCAAATGGGGATCGAACCCACAACCTAGGTATGGGCCCTGACCAGGAATCGAACACGTAACCCTTTGGTGTAAGGCTGATGCTCCCATAATCTGAGCCACAGCTTAAAAAATAAGGTCGATCTATCTATCCATCCATCCATCCATCCATCCATCCATCCATCCAAGGTATATACGCTCATTGTAGAAAAGCAGAAAGAAAACTACTATATTCAAATACTATAACTACCATTCTCATTTTGATGTCTTTATTTTCACTTTTTTCCCATTCTTGTTTGCTTCTTCCAGTGATGATGACATAAACATTTTCTATTTTACTACAAAGTCTTTGAAAATATCATTTTTAATATCTATGTAATAGCCCAGCAAGTAGATTTAAACTTCCCTCCTTATAATTGGACATTTCAGTGATTTCTACTTTGGGGTTATTATAAATAATGCCATAATGAACATCTTTGTGCACGCTCCTGTGCACGCTCCTTTTTCTATATTTTGAGTAATATCCAGAGTATCTAACAAACTGCTAGAAAAAATTTAGAAGTTATTAGTATGTACATTCCCTTTTAAAGACTAAAACCGGATAGCTTTTTTTTACCCACCATTGAAAATTTGGTGAATAGGAAAATGCGCAACAATTTTGTGACAATACAATAAAGTAGATCACTTGGGGGGATAAAACTAACCTAACAATTGATCGTTGCTACCTTTGTGTAGCTGCTGCACACTTTATCTCGTTTGGTTCGGGTAGCTCAGTGAGCTCAACAGGGTAGCTACTGTTCGCATTCAGAAATAACCGTGCAAAGGTTACATAAAGTATGAGATGTAAAATTTTAAACAGATATTTAAAATTATGTTTCCAAATGTTAGAAAGATATAAAAATGCTCATTATATATTAAGTGGAAAGCAGGATACCAAACTATATAGTATGAAACTCACTGGTCTATGTATAAGTGTTTAAAGAAAAAAAAAAAGACTGGAAGGAAATATACCAAAATGCTAACAGTGGTGATGTCTGAGAAGTTATTTTTGTCTTCTTATTGACCTAGATTTTCTGGATTTTCTATGATGAATATCTAAAAATGTTTGTACTGTGAAAATTAAAGGTTGTTACAATGAAAAAACATAAGGAACAAATGATATGGTGTTACTTCTAAGTCAAAGGGGAGTGCTTGGGTGGTTGGCCATGGGGTGGATGGGATGGAACTGGGTTTTGGTAAGAGAGAAAGAAGGCCACCAGCAAGAGAAACAACGTAAGTAGAAGCACAAAACCAGACTCTCTGAGTCAAACAGATTCTGAGTGCCAGAGACATCATCTAGTCCCAAAGCCACATTCCACAAGGACTATGTGAAACAGGCAGGGGAAGTGACTTGTCATGGCCAGGACACAGTCATTATTAGCACAGGTGTGTTTCTGTCTCCAAAACCATGGGCCAGGACAGCGAAGCAGCTGACAGGGGCCAGGGAGGCCTGAACTATGGCAAGAGAACTTTGGGATAGACTCAAGAATATAACTGTAAGAATCAAGGGACAAGAGAGCTTGAATACCGAGAGAAATTATACCTCTACTCCCACTGGGTTCTACAAATACACAACAGGCAGTTATTTGTGTGTGTGCTAGAGACAGAAGGCAGATCTAGATGGTCTCTGGAAGCCCCTCCCTTTCGCCGGTCTGTGATTTATGGATCCAAAGAATACATAACAATAACCTACAACACCTTCCCGTCACCGAGTCCTTCGAAGGCAGAAAACGAAGCTCCAATGACAGAGAGAAAGGCAGAGCAATCGGAGCTGAATCCTAAGACATCTTGTCAGTCCTTTCTCAAACAACAGCTCTTCTTGTCTACCGGAACAAATTACAATGACATGAAATCTTAAAATGAAAAATATTTACTAGTTTGGGGCAGGCGTTATTATTTTAAGGTATTCTTTCTACCTGTCTCAGAGCTCTAGGATTCTCTCTCACAGAAAAGTGACTAGAATTCACTGTGTGACCCGCAGATGCCCACTCCAGCTTAGGAGCCCCAGAACAATGAAACCAGAAGAGAAAGGATGCATTTGCGGACGGAGGGAATGGGAATACTGGCAGACCACCTCCAGAGGGGAAAACAATACAGTTTGTGTTGGAAAGTTCTT
Source organism: Mormoops blainvillei (assembly GCA_004026545.1). Taxonomy (NCBI): domain Eukaryota; kingdom Metazoa; phylum Chordata; class Mammalia; order Chiroptera; family Mormoopidae; genus Mormoops; species Mormoops blainvillei. The sequence goes on along the minus strand of PVJD01002655.1, from coordinate 53,438 downwards.
TGGGGGCAACTGGGGAGGAAGGAAGTGAGCACAGAAGCAGTGAGACATTCTCCCCTTTTTAAAATAAAACACACAGAGACATGATCAAGTCTGGCAGTGACCCAGAACCACAGTTGCAACATCTCAAAGCTGCCAAGAAGAGAAATGGATTTTCTCAGTCATGACAGACAAGTGCTCACACCTTACTGCATCCCCCAGTCGCGACACCTGGTCCCATTGGCAGGGGTGGAGTTGGAAAGGATTTGGTTTCTGATAATCCTGGGATCTAATGACCACACAAATAGAGGGATTAGAATATTGAGTTGATTTTTTTTCCCCTTCACTTTCAGAACAGTTCAGGGAAACAGCTGACAGCTTGGTAGCTGAACTCCATCCACGTTAGGTTTCTCAATCCACTCCTGTCTATGGATGCCCCACATAATGGTCTCATTGGTGACTGCTGACGAGACATGACCTCTGGTCTGGAGTTCAGAAGCTGGATGCAGGTGGGATTCAGTTATGCAGGGGTCAGGGGTGGGGGGTATTGACGGGGTAGGTACTACCTCCAACCCTCTCACTTTTGGGTTTGCTTGAGCTATTGAAAGGCACCTGTAGGAAATGAAAATGTGATATGACTTCCTATTTAGCTGAGGTCCACACAGTCTCCCCGATCCTGCCCACGGAGATTCGGATTGGAGCAATCTCAGAAATCTCGCCCCATCTCCAGTTGTTCTGAGGCACTGTGGTTGCAAGTATGGGGCCTGGAGGCAGACAGACCTTTGCTACGCAAAGGGTGGTCTTGGGACCAGCAGATGAGCACACCCAGAGGGCATGTTAGAAACGCAGCAGCCTGGGCTTCATCCCAGGCCTGCTAAATCAGAACCAGCATTTTAACAAGATCCCCAGGTGATCCAAATGCACATTAAAGTTAGACACTGCTATAGGGCTCTGCCACCTACTGGCTGTGTGGCCTTGAGTGACTGGCTTGACCTCTCTGAGACTCAGTTTCCTTATCTGTAAAAGGAGGAGAGGAATACTTAATCCTTATAATAACCCTGAGAGTAAATAAGAGAACATATGTAAAATATTTATTTAGCACAGCAGCTGGTATATAGTAAGTGCTCAATAAAAAGCAGCCAAAAGATGATTGCTACCCTATTAATTTACCTAAGTATCTTTCCATCCATTTCTCTCTGCACTCTAATCCAAACCCTTTGCGTTTCTCTGTGGGACTCCAGCAGCAGCCTGTAACTGGCCTCCTACACTGTTCTCCACACTGTAGCCAGGGAGATTATTTGAAATGCAAATTTATTCATATCTCCACCCCACCCCCAACACACACACACTTCTGTCAGATATAAAGATCAAACTCATTAAAGCCCATCAAGACCTGCAGAGTCACTCATGCCTCCAGCCTTAGCCTATCCCACCCATTTCTGCCCCAGCCACACTAGCCCCCATTCTCAGTTCCTCAAAAATCCATGCCTCCTCCTGCCACAAGGCCTCCCACTCCTTGGACAGCTTGTCACTTCTCTTTTGGCCTGGCAAATACCAGTCATCTTTCAGATCTCAACTTAGTTGCCATGTTTTAGTGAAGCCTGGCCTCTTGGATCAGGTTGAATGCCCCTGTTACAGAGGAATATTAAAGTCAGGGTTTTATATTAATTGTGTTTTTGATTAATTAGCATCTATTTCCCCCACTGGAATGGAGGCTCTATTGCTCACTATTGTTCCCCAACACTTAGCAGAGGCCTAGCATATATAGACCTTCCATAAAAATATGCTGAGTAAATGCCTAAAGATGGTGACAACACAGGGCAAGCCCCCCCTGGCCCACTCCTGTCATGAGGGGCATAGGAAAGCGGTGACACCTGGGACAGAAACCCACTGCCCAGCAGCTCTAACTCAATAAGGACTTACCAATGGCCCAACAAGGGAGCAGTTCCAACTGTGAGGCCACAAGGGATAGCAAGAATGGGTGAGACACTTTCCTACAGAAAACCTTTACGATCTTGGTGCAAAGTTTGCAAATGAACAAAAGAAGCTGATGGAGAAGGTCACAAGCAAATTCGAGCTGTCACTGCACTGAAATTGGTTCCCCGACTGCAAAGTGAAGGGTCCTCCTTGATTTTAGCCCAGTGAGACCCATTTTGGACTCCTGACCTTCAAAACTATAAGAGGATAAATTTCTGTTGTTTTTGAGTCACAGAGTCTGTGTGATGTGTCACTGTAACAATAGGAAACTAATATATCACCGTGGGGCCTTTGCACTTGCCTATGAAAAACTGAATGAACAAACCACCAAATCTCCAGTGCACTTTCCCTTCCACTATAGCTCTTTTTCTGCATAAGAAATTCTGAAACTCTGGAGCATGGGTACCAGCGTCCTGTTCTACCACAGCCCTTTGCCATCCATCAATGACAGCCCTTCTGCGGGAGAATAATTTCTTTTGTGTCTGTCTCTCCTGCCCTTGAGCTCTGTGACCTACTCACCTCTGCATCCCCAACCCCTGGCATGGAGCCTGGCCAAACAGAGGAAGAGAAATAACACATGAGTAATAATAATGGCTACGCACATTACCGCTGCTATCCAGTAGTGGACATCTGCTGAGCACTTGCTACGTGCCAAGCACTGGGCCAAGCCCTGTGACCAACCGTGCAAGGCAGGTTACCATTATTATCCCTATTTTACAGGTTGAAGCAATTGAGTCCTGGAGGGCTAAAAAACTTGCAAAGGACACAGAACAAATTAGTGGCAGAGCCAGGCGATGCCTGCAGAAGGAGAGTGGGGGGCCTGCGCTGTAACTGTGGCAGCACACTGCTTCCCACTCAATAATCCTGTGAGGTAAGATTAGTGCCTCCTTTTCCCAACATTTGGGGCTATGCAGCTGGCAAGTGGCAGGGCCTGTGTTTGAAGCTGGGGACTGGCTGATTCAAAAGCTGTGGTATCCTTTCCATCTCACCAGGCTGCTTCACTGTCTAATGAACGAATGAACAAAACATCGACCTGACACCTCTGTAAGGCACATGGCACTCTCAGACTCAAAATGAGAACTGGCTGCGGCCTTGTGCCTGGGCCAGCTGCCCATCCTGGGGCTCTGCTTCTCTTGGAAAATGAGAAGTGCCCATATTTCCAGTTCCCAGAGGCTCGATCTGCTAGAAGGAATGGGTGACCTGCTTTAAAGCTGCTCCAGCTGTGCTTGGAGCCTCTGGAAATGCGAAAGAGGCAGAATCAGTTCTTTTGCCTAAGTATCAAAAGGGGAAAAAACAGGTTTAAGTGAAAACAAGGAAAATACCAAAGTAAAAGGTAGAGAGGCCTTGACTGGAGCGTGGAGAGGAGTAATTTCCACTGCCAGGTTTCCCAGGGAGGCAATGCTATCTGAAATCTGGAAGTCAGCCTCGATAACGACTTTCTACATCGTTAGTGTCCTGGGTGTTCTGTCCCAGGCCTTTGGGGTTCATAGGGTGGCCCTCGGTCAAGGATGAGAACAAAGGCTCCGGAAGGGCAGGAGCCTTGTTTTCCAGTCAGTCTCCACCTCTGGAGGAACCAGCTCTGGGTGCCGAACCCTCAGACCCATTTTAACTCACCCATGCATAACAGTGTGGAACATCTATACTTCCCGGTGGTTCTCCTCGGATCCCACAGAGGACAGTACCATTCTACTCAGAGAGTCCATTTCTGGGCTCAAGAAGGAGGTCTGATAACCTCTGGACATACACAGGCAGGAAAGGGCCCTGTTTCTTGTCTAGTAAAATTGTGTCAGTCAAGGCTTGGGCAATGAACCATTAAGCATCTCCATGTAGCAGCCCCTGTGCCAGGTGTCATCACGTACATCCCATTTAATCCTCCCTCGCTACTCTGGGAAGCAGGTATTATGCCCATTTTACAGATAAGGACACTGAGGTTCAGAGAGGTTCTGTAATTATTCTGAGGGCCTACGGCTAAAAAAATGGAGGGTTTAGATTCAAACCCAGGTCTGGTTCCAACCTTTGCCTCTTCTTGTTCTTTCCTCAACTTCCCCCCATCTGAAATCCATTCAGAATATATGTATTGAGCATCTACTATGTATCCATATATACAGTAGATGACTTTTCTCTTTCTTCCTCCTATGCTCCAATCAGCAAAGATTTCGAAATAACTATTTTCTTTTCTATTTTTTTCTCTTTTTCAGGGGTGGGGGATAGAAAGGCTTGCAAAGCCCACTGATAAGGTTACCCATTCACACCAGGAGAATTCAAAGGCAGTAAACAGACCCACTTTGCCCTACAAAAGCCATATTAAATGACGCAGGTCTTAGAGCTCATTTGTCCTAGGAAGCCAAGTAGCCGCCACCCTGTAAGCTCCTTGAGTTTGCATTGATCAGACAGCTCAGTGTAGGTTTCCTTTTCATTTTTTCTAGGTCTGTAAAGATGGATGATGTGCAGGGACACTTCTGGATTCATAATCAGGGGTTGGTGGTGGTTTCTCACCCCTATAAGACTGAATTTTATGGGACATATTCCTTGACGGTGCTGAGCTGAAGCACTGTGTTCTTGAAAGGATTCCTGCAGCCCTGTTATGAGATGACCTAATCACATGGGAGAGAGTAAAACATCAACCAATTTGATTTCAAAACCCTGAAATGGACTCCGAAGAATAATTAACTAAGAAAACCAAAAGGCTCTAATCTTGATGAACTAATGGGACAGGGTAGGAGAGAGAGAGAGAGCAGAAACTCAGATCTTCAAGTGCCACGGAGTTTTGAGCTGTTTGATCAGAACCAAAGCTCACAAAGGCCTGGCTTGATTTTTCGCTTTCTCCTCCCGCTCCCTCCAATCCACACATCCCACTCCCAAAAAACTGAATGCACCCAGCTCTGCTGCTCTGGCTTCTAATGGGACCAGGTTTTTCTCTGCCAAGCTCCCTCCAGATCTGGGCTTCCTGCTGGGGCCTGTGAACCTGACGCAGGGAGGCGGCGGCTCCTGCAGAGCCAGCAAAACAGACCCTTTCACAGAAGGCAGACAAGCAGACTGATGGCTGTCACAGGTGATAGAACGTTCACACAGTCTCTCTTCCCTGTACTTGCTTTTGAGGTACAAGTATATATGGGTGATGGTGGTTCACTGGGGCTCTTTCATAAATCTCAAAGACAGGCCTTTTCAGACATTCCCGACAAAAGAAAGGCCTTGGTGAGATTTCTGTCACTGACAGCCATATATTCTGTATAAGGGAGAAAACCATCCTGTTTCCCCAACTCTGAGCACAGTGCTGAAGAAACAGGGCATAAAATGATATCAGTTTAGCTGGCAGGGTGGGGGTGGGGGTGGGGTCTTTTCTAGCTGTGGTTAATAAAACAGCACTAAGTCTTAGAAGTCTTAGTGCCTTTTCTAAGGCATCCAACCTGCTCACCCGAGAGGCTGCTCTTTTTGTCTGTCTTTTTCTGAGCAAGAGGAAGAAATTCCTCTTACTTTCACTGTGGACTTGGTGTTCCATTTAGGAGCCTGAAAAAGATGTGAGTAACCGTTCACTTTCAGATCTGACTCCAGGCCTGGCTGGTACCACTTACAGTGAATAAAAAGGATGAGCCTCATTAGCTGGAACTCCACGGCCCCACTCATGGATGGAAAGTCACTAAGTGAGACAGCTTCTTTCAGGGCGATAAAAGGGAGTCCGGGTAGAAATGATGCCAAAGAGACAGAATGTAAATGCAAAAATGTTTCCTGAGTGAATCGCTGTGGCTATTTAACCACTGAAGGTTAAACCCTCTTGAGGTCAGGGAAGGAACCAGAGGAAAATCAGAGACACCTTTCCTCTTTTCCTGGGATAAACCCAGCAAAATTTTAAAATGCAAAGCATCCCGAAACAGCTATTTGATTAGGTTTTTTTCCCAACTAGGCCATGATAATTAGCAAATGCCTGGGAGATGAGATTAAATATGCCAATCAGTCCATCTCAAGAGTTAGCATGAACAATGTAGAATGTAATTATTTTTAAGTGATAACCACTTTTGTGGGGTTACAGCCTTAACTGGAGATCTGAAACCCAATAGATGACCTCTCCCCGTGCCCAGAACAGCTGCTTACCACTTAGAAGAAAAATAGCAATGCCAACTGTTATCTGAAAATTCCACCAGTGTGACCTTTAAAGAGAATGATTTTGAGTATTTCTGGTGATAACTGCCACAATTTCTTCTACTAATGGGGTATTTTCAAAACCAGCAGGGTGATGGAGATAACCTGACTTCACAGGGGTACAAATAAACTCTACTTGCAATATCTAATGCCCTATTTCCTCCATCGGTGATCATTTCTTAAGCTGGAAATCATTAAAAACCTGAAGATTCACAACTTCTCCCTTCTCCATGCAGTCTGCTGGGGTGTGCAAAATGGGTCCCACAGTAGAGATTGGTCTGTAATGGGACAGAATGTTATCCAAAAGAGGAGAACAGAATGCAGTCAACTGTTGGAAGTGGCTGGTTTTTTACCCCCCCGTCTTGCTCCTGGGGAATGTTGCATTGTGAAGAACTATTCTGGTTCAAAAGAAGTCTTAGAATTCTAAGACTCAGGCTGTCGTCACACTGGTCCATTTTTCACCCCACAGACTGAACTCAACTATCTCTCAAAATAGCTTTTTATAATATTGTGGTGGCAAAATGGCTAAGAAAGAAGAAGGTTTCACTTCTTCAGCCTGTAACTACAGAAACATATGTGTCTCGGGCACAAAGGGACGTTACCAGGCAACATGACAAAAATGAATAACATTGATACTCCATCCCTTGGTAATAGCTTTTATAATTAAAGATTACTGCAAATACAATAGATCCCAACACAAATGGGAATAATGGAGACACAGCCATCTCTCTGCCTCTTTGTCAGCAACTCTCTAGTCTACACAGGACCTTGTACTTCTGTGGGGCTGGAGAGGTCTGTAATTAACCACCTGCCAGTGTCGGTGGCCGTAACTCTAACTGGGGCAGCACTTCCTTGACTGAGTTCTCTCAAGTGATAATTAAACCTGCCAGCCTCACTTGTAAGGTCTGATCACAACTGAGCAGTGCATGTATACGCTGGCATGTCTAACAGTGACAAATTCTCCAAGTACCAGTGGCTGGTGTCTGGGCTGCCAGCACGCTCATCATGAGATAAGTATCTCCTTATGTGAGTGCCTTGAGTCACAGTCCCTGCCCCATGAGCCTTCACCTTTTCTTTTAATCGAACAGTGTTTTGCAATTTCAGCTCCATCTATCAGGCGCCTCCATTGTCCGTTAATAGAGTTTACAGAATCCTATTCCCCAGTCTATAGCCAGGGCCAAGAACTCTTCAGTCATTCCTGTAAGTCCAAGAACATTTCAGATGCACTATAAATTGAACCTGAACTTCATCCACCATCAGCTGCCGACCTGAGAACATGCCAGCAAGGGCTTCAATTCATAATTAGATGTTGGCTAGACAAATTACCTGCCAATAGTACCTTTGCCTACCAGTATCACACAGGCCAATAACATTCAATGTGGGGATACATGAAAAGGGAGCTCTCCTAAGAGGAAATGTTTTTGTGAAATCCATTTCCTTGACAATTGTTTTCCAAGCAAATGCTAGTACTGCAGGGTTTTGTTTTGTTTTTTCTCCTCCACGGTTTTGAACTATTCTGATGTCTAAAAATCAACATTGTCAAATGCCCTAATGTCAAAAATAGGGATTAAAATAGAAGCAAAAAAAAATTATTTTAAGCTCCTAGAGTTGAACAATTTAAAAGCTAGGGATTTACATTATCTTCTTGGGGGGTGGAGACAGTAATGAGCAAAAGATGGACAGCATTTAGGGGGGTCTTAATCCCCTAAATGATCACTTATTCAATACAGGTGACCATGGAGAAGAATCTGGAGGACAGATGGCCTGCCATGCTGGGCCTCTCTACCCAGAGTTGAAGGATGAACCTAGTCTCAATGGGGAGTGCACGTTAGTCCCTGATCACCTCCTTCTGGGTTAAAGGGGCTCCAAGAACAAGACAATCAACCTCAGGACTAGATTATGTCCCTTCAGAGTCCCAGAATCTCTGATTTTGAGACAGGTCCAATTTCAAATATTCTGTCCCATCATCAGCGTGTCAGGTACCATGCTCTAAGTTTTTATTTGGAAAACGGTCTTATGGAATTGGTGGGCCTCCCTGGTGTGGGCAGAACCGCACTCCTAGGGCAAAGACAGGCCAACCTGTCTGTACCATTCTCTGCTCAAGCTGACTCTTCCCCTTGATGACTTCAGTGGAATTATTAGCTCAACTCTAAATAGGTCATGGCAAATCAGGACACTTCTTAACATAATCATCTACCCATCCATCATTCTATTCATCCACCCAATAGTCCACATTAAGTACTACCTATATGCCAATAACCATGTTAGATATTGGGGCTACAGAGGAACAGGATGAGTGCCTACTATGGGGGGTCATTTTTTAAAGTGGAGTTCTTAATTTGGGGTTCATAGGTGGAACAGGGGCCTGTGAACCCCTTTAAATAAAAGGAAAACTGTGCGAGTTGTGCATACAAGTGCATACCATGAGCATTAGTCTGGGGAGGAGGGTTTATCATTTTTATCAGATTAGCACAGGAATTTGTGACCGAGAAAAGGTTAAGAATCACATAAAAGCTCGAATGCAACTTGCTGTGCCATGTCATGGAGATCCATCCACAGAGAAGAGGTGAGAGATGGTTATGCAATGAAGGTGATGCTTGGGTGGGACTTTGGCAAATGTGTGAGTTTGGCTTCGCCTGCTCCAGGTCAAAGAATGAAGGCTTCGTTCCTTTAGCTCCAGTCTCTTCTTCCAGTGGCCTCTGAGCCCCTCACCCACATCAGTCTCCCTCCTCCATGCTTGTTCCTTCCTTCATTCACTTAGTCAGCAAGTTTCTCCTGAGTGCCCACTTGTGCCCTGTAAACAAGATAGACACGGGCCCCTGTCTTCCTGAACCCAACATTCTTGTGAGAGAGACAGATAATCCAGCGAACATGGACAGAGACATATAAGTATAAGCTGAGATCAATGCTTAGCAGGGGGAGAACAGAGAAAGAATAGAATGACTGCCTGTGGGGCCTGATTCCAAAGAGACAGGGAAGCCTGCTGCTCGCTGGCCAGCAATCGGGGTTATAAACTGCCCCACAAGTTTGCAAATGCTTCATAGGGAGAGATCACGGATAATTTGGCTTGGCAGCTCACAGAGCTTGCAGGCCCCTGGCACTGGGTAGGCACTTGTATTTGCTGAACAAATAGATGAGTGAATCAGCAGGTTACCCTGTAATATTTCTTATATTAAATATTTTTAAGCCCTCTCAGGAGTAAAGGTCTCATTTTAGATATCCTTCAACCTCACAGCACAGAGAACAGCTAACAAATCATTAGATTGGGAGGATGCATCCCATGTGCACAAACTCTAAAGAAACTGTGATTTTGCTTCCCTCTTACTGGCTTTCTCCCACAACGCTACTTTAACATTCAATACTGGGCCTTCATTCAAGTTCCAAGCTATTCACACATGACTCTGTTCAGAGTCGGTCCTCAAACCGAGCCAAGGCTCATCCGCATCAGTGCAAAGCTGAAAGACGCGACCACAGTGGAGGCAGAGCTCACCCTTGGTGGGGATGATCAAGATACAGAGAGGGGACACCTGTGCCTCAAAGGAGGGAGGAGTATGAAAATGCACACTATGGGGTTGACATATTGATTTTGTTTATCACCTGTTTTGTTCCCTGCTGTGTCTTTGGTGCCTGGCACATAGTACACACTCAATACTTATTTGTTAAATAAACAAGTTGGCGAGTGACAGGGGAGTCGGGCATGTCGGTCAAGGTATTGAGGTGGCAGCATACATGGGCCGTGCAGCAAAGCTGTGCCCAGGGGTGGGCTGGCAAAGGTGTAGCTCCCAAGTGAGCACTGGTTTTAATTTTCATTTATCTTAGAAAGGTAAAAATGAAATAACGAAAACATACCAGAATTTCATTTGTTTGTCAATGATGTGAGCAGATTCTTTCCTAAACTTGACAGTAGTTTTTGAAAACTGGAAGAATTTTACTTTCCATTTTTGGTGCAATTTATAATGATATACTTTTTTAAGGTCTTTAAATATATTTTATTGATTATGCTATTACAGTTCTCCCAATTTTTCCCCTGTGTCCCCCTCCATCCAGTACCCCCCATTAATTCATGTCCATGGATCATGCATATAGGTTCTTTAGCTTCTCCATTACCTATACTATTCTTTTTAAAAATATATTTTATTGATTAGGCTATTACAGTTGTCCCATTTTTTTCTCCCCTTTATTCCCCTCTGCCCTGCACCTCCCGCACCAGCATTCCCCCACCTTAGTTCATGTCCATGGGTCGTACATATAAGTTCTTTGGCTTCTCCATTTCCTATACTGTTCTTAATCTCCCCATGTCTACTTTGTACTTGGCATTTATGCTTCTTATTCCCTGTATTTTCCCCCCATTTTCCACCCTCCCCCTCCCTGCTGATAACCGTTTACGTGATCTCCATTTCTGTGATTCTGTTCCTGTTCTAGGTGTTTGCTTAGTTTGTTTTTGTTTTTTTAGGTTCAGTTGTTGACAGTTATGAGTTTGTTGTCATTTTACTGGTCATATTTTTTTTATCATCTTCTTAGATAAGTCACTTTAATATTTCATATAATAAGGGCTTGATGATGATGAACTCCTTTAACTTTACTTAATCTGGGAAGCACTTTATCTGCCCTTCCATTCTAAATGACAGCTTTGCCAGATAGAGTAATCTTGGATGTAGGTCCTTGCCTTTCATGACTTTAAATACTTCTTTCTAGCCCCTTCTTGCCTGTAAGGTTTCTTTTGAGAAATCAGCTGGGAACTCCTTTGTAGGTAACTGTCTCTGTTTCATCTATACTATTCTTCACATCCCCCTGTCTATTTTGTACCTACCTATTTGTGCTTCTTATTCCCTGCACCTTTCCCCCCATTCTCCCCCTTCCCCCTCCCAACTGATAACCCTCCGAAGGATCTCCATATCTATGATTCTGTTCGGGTTCTGCTAGTTTGCTTAGTTTGTTAGTTGGGTTCGATTACTGATAATTGTGACTTTATTGCCATTTTAATGTTCATCATTTTCATCTTCTTTTTTTCCTTATATAATTCCCTGTAGCATTTCATGTAACAATGGTTTGGTGATCATGAACTCCTTTAGTTTTAATTTATCTGGGAAGCACTTTATCTGCCCTTTCATTCTAAATGATAGTTTGCTGGATAGAGTAATCTAGGTTGTAGGTCCTTGCTTTTCATCCCTTTTTGCCAGTCCCTTCTAGTCTGCAAAATTTCTTTTGAGAAATCAGCTGACAGTCTTATGGGAACTCCTTTTTAGGTAATTGTCTGCTTTTCCCTTGCTGCTTTTAAGATTCTCTCTTTATCTTTAACCTTTGGCATTTTAATTATGATGTGTCTTGGTGTGGTCCTCTTTGGGTCCATCACCCCAAAGAGGTGGGTGATGAGCAGGGATTCTTTGTGCTTCCTGAACTTGTATGTCTATTTCCTTCACTAAATTAGGGATGCTGTCTTTCATTATTTTATCAAATAAGTTTTCAATTTCTTGCTCCTCCTCTTCTCCTTCTGGCACCCCTATGATTCAGATGTTGGTACATTTAAAGGTGTCCCAGAGGTTCCTAAGCCTATCTGGTCTTTTTTTTTCTTTTTTCTTCCTTTTGTTCTGAGTGAATGCTTTTTCCTTCCTTGTATTCCAAATCGTTGATTTTACTCTTGGCTTCATCCTCCCCATAGTCGTTTCCCTGTAGATTTTTCTTTATTTCACTTCATTTCTGCCTGGGTCTTTTTTATGGCACTGAAGTACCCAGTGAGTTCCTGGAGCATCCTGATACCCAGTGTTTTGAACTGTGCATTTGATAGGTGCTTATCTCTATTTCGTTTAGTTCTTTATCTGGAGTTTTGTTCTGTTCTTTCATTTGGGCCATATTTCTTTGTCTCCTCATTTTGGCAGCCTCCCTATGTTTGTTTCTGTGTATTAGGTAAAGCTGCTTTCACTCCCTGTCTTAGCAGACCTGTTAAATTGTATGGGGCAGAGCCTTAGGTAATCACCAGGGCAGGGCAACACGTGTCCCTGCTTTGTGGTTGAGTAGTGGAGGGTTCGCAGAAGGGACAATGCCACTGCCTGGCCTCTGGAGTTTCGCCCAGGGGGAACCTGTCTCCCCACTCACACTTCACTTTCTCCCCATATGCCACTGGAGCCCTTCCAGCTGTTGTCCTGGTGCTGAATCCCAGAGGAGGTGGGTCTGAGTGAGCTCTAAGTCCGTTGTGAGCCCTTTAAGAGGGTGCGGTTTCTTCTGCCACTCCAACCCTGCCTGGTTTTTAGAAACAGAAGTTATAGAGACTTATCTTCCTGGCACTGGGACCCTGGGCTGGGTGGTCTGGACTGGGGCTGGAATCCCTTGCTCCCAAGGGATCCCTCCCATTTTTTATTCACCACACATAGATGTGGGACCACCTGTTCCCATCTCCATGCCTCGCTGCACCGCTCCACGTCTTGACATCTCCGTGTCTCCGTGCCCTCCCACCCGTCTGGATGCGTGCGGTTTCTTTAAATCTTTGGTTGTTGGACTTCCACACAACTTGATTTTTTGAGAATTCTGGGTGATGCTTGTTTTGTAGTGTAGCTGTATTTTTTGCTATAGTTGCGCACAGAGGTGAGGCATGTTTACCCACACGCCCATCTTGACCAGAACTGCAATGACGTACGTTAAAGTTTACTCTGCATTGTTCTCCACCATTTCTGTGGAGTAAACACAGAGTCTGGCATAAATAATGCCCCCTTTTTATTACAAAATCATAAGCATGTGATTCTGTAACATAACAATATCACACTCGAGTACACCATATGACATTTTAGGTGAAATGTTCAAATTAAAACTATAAATTATAACACCCATATCATTACCCTACTAACCACACTCAAGCTGGAGTTCCTTCTGCCAGGTCCTTTATTTCTACCACAGCCGATTTTCAGCTACCAATGATGCTGGGAAGGGATGTGCAGTAGAACACCAGCCTATACAGATACGACCGGTGTATTAACCTCAAGAGGGTACATAAATAATAAAGCATGATAAATTAATTAGAAAGTGATGAATTTTGGGGAGTTGCTACCTTTTCTTTTTACATTATTTATTTAATTGCTAATTTATATAATTAACTTTAAAATAATGGCTGTATTTAACAACCAGCTCACGAAATTCCTGAAAACTTAACAACGGCTTTTCACAGCTCAGCTTTAGCACATGGCCGGGTGTGTCCTGCAGGTAGACCCAGCCCTGCCGTGGGATCACAGAAGATTCCGCTGAGTGGGCTCTCAGGACTGTGAGATCTGAAAAGCTGGGAAGCAGCTATAGCAATGTTTGTACAACATGTAACTTTTGCCTTAAAAAAAAAATTTCTTTTGAATTACATTTTGGCCCCCTAGGCTCCCCGATTTAGGGTTTCTAATAGTCGTGCTCCAGCCACACTCCAGGCCTCAGTTCCCCGGAGGAAGGGTATGCCAGGGTTGCTCTCTGGGGGGTCTGGCTGCCTCTTGGAGGTCTTGAGAAAGATGTGGCCAGCATGGTGCTTTTCAGGTAGTGAAGCACATACTACAGAAAATTGTGACCTGAGGGCCCAAACCAGGAAGCCTCCGGTCCCCTCCTCCCCTCCAGCCAGCCCTTAACAGTCTGCAGCTTGTACGTCTTGTGATCAAGAGCAGAAGGGATAACCAAGGGTCTCACTTTAGATTCGTCCCCAGGCTCTGCCACTTTCTAGCTATGTGACTCTGAGCATGTTGTCTGACATCTCGGAGACTTGGCTTCCTCAGCTATAACATAAGGAGAACTATCTCTGTCCCCTAGAACCATCACGAAGATTAATGACCTGTGAGAAAGGCCCACCCCCCACAGTGGTCAAGGAGTTTTGGCTTTGAATGACTGACATCTGCTAGGCCACCCAGAAGGAGACCAGGTGTTCTTAGAGAACAGGGGACGGGGTCTTGTTTAGACAGCTCAAGGCCTGAGAGGACAGGGAACTGCGCACGGAGAATGATTGAGCACAACAAGGGTCTGGTGGTAAACGCGTCTCAAGCGGATGAGTCCTCAGACTGAGGCTGCTGTCCCGTTGGGGGGCCAGGCTCCCCGTAAGGTCGCCCATGTCCTTTCATCTGGAGGCAGGCCACAGCCTAGAGTTCATCACCCCTGACCACACTACAGGGCGGTGATTTGCCGTGCAAGCTGTATGGGTGTTTTTATTCTAGGAAGAATGCCATATAAAAGGAAGGCAGTGGGAGCCAGTGATAACTTACCGAGGCCAAAGCCCCGTGGGTAACAGGGCCTAACATGAGGTCACTGAGCTCCCTGGTTTTGCCTTCTCGTTTTTCTATGGCTCTTGCTGTATTAATCTCTTTTTTGTGTGTTTGTCAAAGGGTATCCCTCCAGCCCCCAAATGGGACATAAATAGAACTGATGTACAAAAAGCTACTACATTCTCAGCACAGGGAGTGTAATGCCCTTAGTCTCAAAGTGACAGATGAGTAGGAAATTATTTCTTGCTAAAGAATAATGAAGACCATAAATTGCTTCATGTACGGATGATTCACTAGAAGGTAAGCAACTCCGACTGAAAAGGGAAGTCACCACCACTGAAAGCCTGAGGCCCTTGCTTTGTGGTTTTGTTCCTATGCTTCTAACTCCCCTCTCCCACCCCCATAACCCTGGCCCCTCCCTCTCCCCGACCTCTGGAAAAAGGCACATGTTGAAGGTGGCTTTTCAGTGTCACAGTTCCTCGCTCCTAGAGAGTTTCAGAACACAAAACTGTCTAGCCAGGTAATAAGCATGACCAGGACAGGCTCTTGCTGAGAAGGTTGGAGTCCTGGAGTCCCTTTTCCACCCAGGTCCCAGACCTTTCCTCTGCCTGGTTACATCCTAAATTGGACCATCTCAATCCCTGTCTCCCCTCTCTGACTCCTCCCTGACCAGAGAACCTAGACAGATAGCAAGATGCCAAGGTAGGTATGACCAAACGAGGGTCCCGTCCTTTAATTCTGTACTTCTAGCAGCACCTACAAAAGAACCACTATAATTAAGCAGACATAAGCACAGCCTGACAGCAGAAAACACACAGAGAATCACCTGCAGAAGGCAGAGACCCAGAAAGAATTTAACACTCAGGCTTGTTTATTCCAAATTTGGAGCTGACCCTATAAAACTGAGGAAAGTGTTTCAGCTAACACTTTGGCAAAACACTACTAAAATCAGCAAATCACTAGCCCCGGAGAAGGTGCCAAACGTATCTGTGGCCATATTATGAAAAGATGTCTTTAAAGGGACATGATAATCGCAACTGAAGACCCATGTCAGTTTTGCAGACAGTCCTTTGCAGACAGTCCATTTGGTGACCGCCCCCCAGAAGAGGAAGCAGCCCCTGAGGGTGCCCAGTCCAGGCCGTGGACTCACTCACCCATCTCAGCCCCAGGGGCGCTGTTTCACACTGTCGGGTTTTAGGATGAAATTTTTTTCTCTTTAAATCAAACTACTACAGGAGAAATTGAGGTTTCAGGGTAAGAGTGAATTTCTTGACATTGTCCTGTTAACTACTGGCACAATTCCCTGAGGGAAAATTGGCATTTTCTAGACAATTTGTAAAAGGGAGAGATTTCAACCAACAGATTTTGAAGTCAGTACTCCTGATACAAGGTTGATGATAGATCCAAGGAGAGAAACCAGGAGTGCAAGAGGGATGTGGACGGAAGAGCCTACCTTGTAAGGGGCTACACTCTGCCCCACACATCCATCATCTCCTGTCCCCGAGGGCCAAAGGAAAGAGCCAGAGGACAGTTTTCCATTTGTATTTGTCAAACTTGGTTCACTCTCTTGAAGCCAAGAAAAGAGACTTAAACTACAAATGGTGGTCGTTCCATGTAACTAAACTAGTCATTTGGTATCTTGGGAGCATCTGAGGGTCGTGATTATGGAGGTGAGGAGAGAGGGCCAGTTCTCAGCTGTCATACATAGCAGTCATAGATAGCAGTTCCCTCCCCAAGTTCCATGATATCCAGGAGCTAAGCGAGAGGCTGCAGCAGGAAGGGGGCTAGTTTGGGACTTATAATTTATAGATAAAACTTGGACCTGGAGATATTCAAGGGCTTGTCCAAGATCACATAGTAAATGAATTCCTTAAACCATGACCTTTGGGAATGAAGTAGGTTGGAGCCCTCAACCAGAGATATGTTCTAAGTTTTGTTTTTATTTTAAAATAGCCTAGGTCACAAGATGTTTAATTTCAAACCAATACGGCCTTGCTTTGTTTTAAACCACTTCAATTATCAGAGGACAGCATGTGTTCTGGTGGAAACATGGAAAATTTACAGCTTAAATGTGTGCAGATTGTGTTCTACAGAATCTGCCATAAAGTCAGGCTTCCTAATGCAGCCACACACGGATTAAAGTAAAAGCTCCGCTAAGCATAAAGAAAGGTCAATTATTTGCAGAGGAGAAAAGCTGCTTCGGCAACGGCTGGGTCCTGGGACCTGGTAGAGGTCCTGGGGGGTCGGGGAGTGCCCAGCCACCCCATGGGCCGCGGCTCCTTTAACTCAGAGCCCGGATGTAGCTCACAGTCCCCCCAAATAAAAGTCAGAACTGCTTTTCTTTTACAAAGCTCTACCCCGTGGAAGAAGTCAGTTGCCTCTTGAATCCACAGAACATGTCTCCTAAGACAACAATCTCTACACAGGACTTGAAGTCTTCGATAGACCCTCATCTAGAAAGGCAACCCCCAGAATCCCTGCACACAGGAATAAAAACTAAGGTTCAGAGGGGTTAATTAATTTGTGCACAGTTGCACAGCACACCAGTAAGAGATAAGTGATTCTAGGTTCTTGGGCAAGGGGACAGGGATAAATGAAGGACTCAGGCTGATCTATCTGGGTGAGGTGGCTCCTACAATTCTTGGAGTTCCCAAACTTGTCTCTCTGTTCAGCCAGGAATAGATCAGGGTTTCAAAACCTCAATGCTATTGGCATTTTGGGCTGGATACTTCTCCAGTGTGGGGGTTATCCCGTGCACTGTAAATGTTTAGTAGCATCCTTGGTCTCCAGCCACTGGATAGCATCTCTAGCTGTAACAACCAAAAATGTCTGGATATTGCCAAATGTCTCCCCTCCCCAAAATTACCCCAGTCAAGAACCACTGGAATAGACAGCAAATTTCAGAGAATGCCGTCCCCTGTACTGTCCTCCCAAACACGCCCCACCCCCTAGGAAAGAGCTGGGCCACTCAGCAAGCTTCCTGCAAGAGTCAGGCTTGAGGGAGGCTGAGACCGGCCATAACAGCCTAATTCTGGGGGAAGCAGCATAAGACAAATGCTCTCTCTGACGTGACCCCTCAGCCCAGAGCACTGTCATCTGCTGGGTGCAAGAGCGTTCAGAAAAATAAGGGAGTCTGTGGAGCTCCCCACCTGATAAGCCAGAGGACCACATCCAGGGTGGGGAGACAGGACATCTGATTAGACGGCATTTGAATTAGGGGCACACTTCGCAACACAAAAGGATGGTTTCCTATAAGGGCCCCTTGGAGAGACTGGCCATGACCAGCAGTGCCGGGAAATTTTCAGGGGTCTTGGCAGAGAAGTTACAATAGCAGCTGCTATTGATTAAATGCCTACTACATGCTTGGCACTCTACTAAGCAATTTATGCATACTCCAACCCAGAAGTTATCACCCATTGTGCAGAAAAGGAAACTGAGGCAGCAGTTAAGTAACTTAAGGTCCCCTATTCATCCTGCATATCAGTGGGAGGGCATCCCAGCTCTGCTTTACAAGGAGGCAACCTTGTGACAGTGCCTCGTGAGGCTCTGGCCCCAGCTAGAAAGACCCACCGAGGTAGTGGGGGAAGAGGGCAGGACTTGAAGCAAGCGGTAATCTTTGCTAAACAGCCACATGCCTAGTGCTGCCAGCAGCTCAGCCCCATGCCTGAGTGGGTGCTGGGGGCCTTCCAGCCTGTGGGGTGGGAACGGCTGGTGCCAGCTGGAATAGAACTTGAGAACACATTAGCAAAGTCTCACTTCCCAGGAGAGCGCGACTTTGCCACACTGAACAGGCTTCTTTGGCAGCAAGGAGTACTCGCAAGAGTGCCTGTGTCACTTAGGGAAGCGATTTGTTTCCCAACAGCAACCAGGAAGGCAGCAGCCGTCCTGTGGCAGGAGTCACCGGCTCTGCTTGGACCTTGGTCAGGAAGGTCTCTGCTGGGGACCGCACAGGCCTTCCCACTCTGACACTCAGGGCAAAGGCTCCTCAGCTCAGAGCTCAGGAGTAGAGTATCTACCAGTGACCTCAGGAATTGCCTGGGGCCTGGTGGTCAGGCTTCTAGAAGTCAGGAGCTGATATGAAGGGGAGAATTGAAAAGATGAAGCACTTGGCCTTAGGTGGCCATGGCTGGGAGTTTAGGTGGCCACTGAGTCCCCAAACTACTCGACAATTCTTGCTCAGGCTGGTCTAAAACCATAGTGGGCAGGCAGGCTACAGGGTCTTCCATTCTGCTCAGCACCTCCCATGACACTGATATGGGACCATGTTGCTAACACCCCTCAGACCGAACAGGACTTTATTGCTTTCCTAAATCTCACACCCGAGAGTCTGAGGAAACACCTGAAATAAGCCTGATATAACCCCCACGGCACAGATATTCCCCAAGGAGAATATCTTTCTTTCTGACAACTGATCACAGGCCCTGGCCAGGGTAGGGATTAGTATGCCTGCTAACAGGCCAGAAGGATCAGTTTGTGGTTAAAGGATGAACACGTTAATTCTGTGCGACCTGCTCTGTGACAAGAGCCAGAGAGAGAAGCATACATTAGTCTCTCCCTACGGAGAGCATCTTACTTGGAGAGATGGAGTTCCTTGGGTCACAGCCCCACCAACACAGGACAGGACACTGCCTTGAGGAATCTTATCCACATCACTAGGCATGGCTCTCTTTTCCCACCTGCTGGGAAGCTGCTCACAATGACAAAGGCAGAACAGGAGTCTGTCCAACTCAGACTACTTACTGGGCAACAAGCCACCTGAGGCATCCCTCCCAGCCCCACAGCCAAGGCAGCAAGCTGGGAGGCACTTGAAGGACAGCTGAAGAGCCACGTGAGCTCAGGGTTGGGTCTGGAAGGACCAAGAACCCTCTCGCCTCTCAAACAGGGGAGTTTGTCTTGCTGGTCAGCTGGGCCCAGTTAGCATCAGAAGTCTCTAGCAAGGGCTAGTCTGCACTTTCTCTCTGGGACAGAAGAAAGGATGGGAGAGGATTTCCAACTGGCACTCTAGAACTCAGCAGTGGCCAGTTGGCCAGCCCCAGGTTCCTGGCATCCATTGATTTCTAGAATGTTTGTTCATTAGTTGATGAAAACCGTTCTGAGTGTCCAGCAGGCGGGAATCTCTCCAGAACCAACCTTTTCACCCCGATGCTTTCCGTGGTCATGTACTCTTTCTCCCAAGCCAATTCCCTCCAGTTCTCCTTTGAGGGGCTCTTATTTACTAAACAAACAAGTGAAAAAGTAAGTTTAAAAATAAGCACAGATAAGAGCAATAAGGCCTCCTGTTAGCCTTCAACATTAAAACTGATTTGAAATAGGAGAGCCAGACTTTCCAGGTGAGAATTACAGGGTTTGTGGATTAAGGAAACAACCACATTTCCTTTATTTTTCTTCTATAAGGACTAAATTGTTATTTACTTACACAAGCCAAGAGCAAAAAGGGACAATAAGCTCTCCTAACAGCTATTTATACATCCAAGTCTGGCAGATTTATCAGTGTCTAAAATGGCAGAAAAAGAATTCAAAACATGGTATGTCAGAGATAAGTCCTATACTGTCCCAAATAGAGTCTTCTATTGTTAAAAGCCCCTGTTCCTCGCTGGAGGGAAGACTCGGGTTATGCCACAGGGAAAACACAGAGTCAAGCAGGCTACGTCTGACTTAAATTCTCTGGGGGCAGGTCATGAGCTCCCAACTCAGACCTGAAAACAAGCTCAGAAGAACCTCAGAAGCGGCAGCTGCACGGCAGTAACCTGGAGCAGTGGCTGCCTGCACAGGCTGACGGGTCTCCCAGAGGCCTCAGCACGGTGAGCACCGGGCACTGGTTTGGAAACAAAAGACTCCAAACTTGACTACACGGTTGCTAGCTGGATCCCTTGGCTCTGGGCTGAACTTAACGTGTATCCTATAAGCTCAGAGCCCAGCAGTGAGCCAGGTGACTCCTTATTCCTTCCTTGAGTGCAGAAGAAACAAATATTGGATAAGAAACAATGCTGAAGACGTGATTTATAAAAGGAAAAAGAACGATCTGTCTTGTGGTAGAAAAGATTTGCCTCATGCCCATGGTAAGTGGAGAGCCACAGGACCCCACCAGGGATGCAGATCCGTGTACGTGGGGGCTCCCCGCGTTTATACCCTCTGCTTGGAGAGTCAGAAGCTCTGTCCCACCACACTGGCAACTCAGCTTAGCCAGTGGCCAAAGGTCTTTTTAGCAGCTAGTACAACCACAGACAATATGGAGGATCCAGAGTTTTAAAAGGATAAAAGCAACAAGGCTGGAATACACAGCCTCTGGAGTTCACCCTGTGACACTGGACAGGGGCCAGATGTTTCCATCAGATGCAGGGCAGCTGGAGAGGAGCAGCAGGCAGGCTCCCAGAACCCCAGGAACCAAGAAGCCCCCTTGAAATGCAGGGAGTCCAGCATTCTGAGGCCCTCCAGGCTAGACGACACACATGTGTAGTATGCCAGGAACAGAAACATGCATATGAACAAACTGACCTCTGAAGCCCTGAATCCATCTCTTGACTATGAAATGGCAGTGGGGTCTCACAGGCCAAAGGGGCCCACAGAGAAATGCAGAGCCACTGAGAATAGAAATGAAAGGTTCCCAGGGCAGGTATTCAGGGCAAGATGCTAAGGTTTCTGTCTCAGAGCTCATCACCGGTGAACTATAGTAGCAAAATGACGCATCAACTTGAACTTCAGAACCATTAAGAGTAGTTATCCAGCCCCAAGACGGGGGAAGCTGGTGTAGCCCAATGACCGAGGTAAAGGATCAGCCAATATGGACCCAGGATCCCCCCGAAGGTGCCGGTAAAATACCGAAATGCAAAAACTTCTTTGCCCAAGAGAGGCTCAGTCAAGAAAGTCAACAGGGCAGAGGTGAAAACAGGGTGAGGGTGGGCCAGAGAGAGGAGAAGGTCCTCATTCAGTCAGACTGAGGTCCTCTGCCTTTCCCACACTCTGTGGGTTCACACTGGTACTAGGAAAATGTTTGGGATTTCTGACATTCAAAAAGTGCCTGGGGATTAGCACGCTGTGTATGCCATCATATCATGCATTTGTCATGACGACAAAAACTGGAGCTCAGAGTCTCTGGTGGAAAGCATCTTCAGAAGACCTCGTGACAAGAGGTCTTCTGAGACTCGAGTAATTGAGACTCGAGTGCCAGATGGTCCAGAAGGGTTCACTTTCTAAACTGGGTGAAAACTCAAATCAAGAGTCCTGGGGTCCTTACTGGTACGCGCCTGGCATAAACATTAAGAACA
This sequence comes from Mormoops blainvillei, assembly GCA_004026545.1. Lineage (NCBI taxonomy): Eukaryota > Metazoa > Chordata > Mammalia > Chiroptera > Mormoopidae > Mormoops > Mormoops blainvillei. The sequence continues at coordinate 31,867 of PVJD01002655.1, read as the reverse complement.
ACGCTTATGAAATTCCTAGGGAAACTGCAGCGGCCTGCTGATTCGGCTTCCGGGCTTCCGCCGTTGACAGGAAGTAGGAGACAGGTAGGCAGGGAAGAACGACAGTTTGGGGATTAGTATGATGACAATTAGACAAGTTCTGCTCTGCTTCTCCTTACAAAGAAAACTTCCCTCCTTTGCTCTTGGAATGTCATGTTAGAAGAGAGACATTTCCATGGCAACCACATACACATTTAGTGATGTGTCACTAAATTTGTGTGTGCACAAAGGCACATTAGGAGACTTTTTGAATGTGGCAAGAGAAATAGATTTTCATAATTGAATATTGCCCCTAAGTAGAGTTTACCATTTTCTGAAAGCCGGGGTTGCAGCAGCAAATGCTAACTCTGCCGCATCAGAACCAAGGCTCAACCCAAAAATCTCAGCCAGCTTCAGATAAGGGCTGTCTCTTTGGGAGGCTGCTGCCCAGAAAGGGACACAGACAGATGGAGGCACAGTGGGAGGCCAAGATGGCCTTGGCAGAGCCAGGGAAAACAGACTCATCTCACATTTGACCAGAGCCCAAGGAGAGCAAAAGCCACCTACGTAAGAATCAGGCATGACCCTGATGCTTCCCCGGGCGCTTGGCTCCTCGTGACCCCATGACTCTCATCTGTTTCTAACAAAGAGAAGGTAGGAATAGAGAAGCACCAACATCAGATAGCTTCCCCAGGAGGTGGAACACAATAAAAAGAATGCTGAATCTAGAGCCAGAGGCCCAGGTGTATGTCCTAGTTCTGTCTCCTCCTGATCGTGGAACTTCGAAAGCCACTCTTTTTCTAAGTCATGATCTGTAAACTGGGACTATGCTTCCTGATTACCAGATGCTCTAAGGAGGCAGTGAATGTAGAAGCATCGCTATTAAACTGTAATGTTGTTAAACTATAGCACTGCTTATAAAGTGGCACTGACTTGGTCCATGCACCCCAGAGGAGGCCTCTGACAGAAGCAGACTGGACTCCCAGAGGCTGATTATGGTGAAGGGACCCATACCAGCCCTGCTGTGGGTTTACGGTGGCCTGATTCCAGGTCTCCCCAGGAGCTGGTATGTCATGGGGTAAGAGGATATCCCTGTAGCACGTGCCACAACTTAAGAGCCTGTGATGTCAGTCTTTCTGGTCCTTCCTGGCCCCACACCTACCCTAGGTTCCAAGCCAGTCAGTGTACAACAGACAGAAGGATGGGGGAATCCCATTATGTATACATTTAGCTCACACATAATTAATTCTGCCCTATCTGCCACCCAATCTCTTTATTCTCCCTAAGACCCTTTCCCCACCTAAACAAGATCTTGGCTTCCACTGCTATAGGAAAAGAGAAGCCACTACTGAAAAGCAAACACAAGGATCTAAATTTGGGCTTTTGAGTCTCTGAGGGCCTGGGTCCTGGCAATGAGAGATCTTCAAGGACAGTTTGACCACACGTGCTTGGATTCCACCTCACAAGCTTCATTCAGAACCTAACCCCAGGTAGGGGCAACTAGCTGCCTCAGCCGCAAGAGACAGACATTGCTTCGGGGCGCGGTATGACACCTCCATGCCGGGGCCCAGGGAAGTCCCCCCGCCCTCCATCACAGTGCTCCCTTCCCCTGCTCCCCATTAGCTTCCTCTGTGGGCGGGGCTTGGACCTGCCTCCTCTTTCTACTGGTCACCAGTCTTCCCTAGGGTGACGCCACGCTGCCACCATCCCAGGCTCAGGGTCTAACACCTCACACCTGTGGACATCACCTGGATCAGCCCTCCAAAGCCTACTATGTGGCCCTTCCACTACTCAAGTCATCTGTCCCTACACTTCGCACCCTCCCACAAAACTGGAGAGGTCCAACCACCCCCAGAGCTGGGCCCTGGACTGCCCAGCTGGGCTTGTGAGCTCGGTCAGAGATCCCCAGGCCCTGTGCTCCCTCCCCGCTCATTCCTGATGCTACCCGACACTGAGGCTCACCCCAGATAACTATTTTGGCTGGCACGCTTGGCTCCTAAAGTCACCACCACCCTTGATGCTGCTTGGGAGAATGCTGATGGCTCAGCCATTGTGGAATTTGGGCAGTTCCTCGATAAGTTAAACGTGGAATTACCATGTGACCTGGCAATTCCACTCTCAGGCATGTACCCAAAGGAAATGAAAACATATGTCCACTCAAAAAAGTATACGTGAGCCCTGGTCGAGTGGCTCAGTTGATTGGAGCGTTCTCCCGTGTACCAAAAGGTTGTGGGTTTGATCCCCGTCGGGGCACATACAAGAGGTGGCGGATTGATGTTTCTCTATTACACTGATGTTTCTCTTTCTCTCTCTCTTTCTCCCTTCTCTCTCTAAAATCAATAAATATACCCTTGGATGAGGATTTTTTTTTAAACTTATACATAAATGTTCATAGCAGCATTACTCATAACAGCCAAAAAGTAGAAATATTCCAAATGTTCAACAACAGGTGAATGGCAAAACAAAATCTGATACATCCATACAATGGAACATTATTCAGTCATAAAAAGAAATGAAATGGACACATACTACATCATGAATGAACCTTGAAAGTGTCATAAGGCCACATATTATATGATTCCATTTACAAATACAAAATATTCAGAATAGAAAAATCCACAGAGACAGGAGGCAGAATAGTGGTTACTAGGGGCTGGGGGGATGGGAGTGCCGCTCAGCGGGTACAGGGTTTCCGTTGGGAGTAATGAGAAAAGTTTTGGGACCAGATAGTGGTGATGGTCACACATCCCCATGAGTATACTTATTGCTACTGAACTGGATACTTTTAAGAATGATACATTTTGTTATGTATATTTTATCCACATTGTCTTTAAAAGGTTACCACGTCACACAGCAGGCTCTCCAGCCTTAGCTCACGTGAGATTTGGGAGTCTCCAGGGCCCTAGAACCAGGGAAGGTGTGGTGAGGACAGGAAGTTCGGGACCATAGGGGCCGGCGAGTGTATAACAGAGTCAGGAAGTCAAACACTTTCCAAGACAGCTGGAGATTGCAACAAAGTCTTCTGCCGACACGAAAAGAACTGAGTGAGGACAGGCATGGGTGAAGGAACAGGAACTCATTTTAGCTTCCGGTACCTCTCCAGGGAGGCTGAGCTACCCCACACAGGCTACTGTTGGAAACACAGTGACCACGGGGAAGAAAAGCACCCCACTCTTTTCAGCTCTTTGACAATAAACCAGAACTGACTAACACTGGCCACGTTTTACCTGTTACTCAGGGTGGGGACAGGCAGACTTAATATTAAGACTTCAGGATGCTCAAACCGCTACAGAAGTCAGACTGATTCGGGCTGGACTGGGGCTGCTTTGGCACCACAGCTTTCAGGATTTCTTCTAGACACACAGCCCAGCTGAGGAATCTGTTTCTGATCTTCGCCTGGGGCCAGGAAGCAGGCGGCTTCTGAGGTGAGGGCTCAGCCAACAAGAGAAAATCTGGGAGGGTGGCCAGGCTGAGAATGCCACTTAGACACTCCTTAGATGGCAGTTTCAGCAGGGACTCTGCCAAATGACACTTCCTTTGATGGTCAGGGGCTTGGTTTCAAGAGAATCTGCCCATTGGAGTGGAGGATTCTGGCCACAAGCCAAGAAGAACATGGTGGCACCTATTTGGCCACTGCCTGCTGCTATGGTCACTGGAAAAAGACAAAATGCTCCTTCACCACTTCACAATTCCTTCCCTTCCTTGACAGCAATGAAGATTAAACTATGCCGTCTCCCACCACACGTGGCCTCCTCTTTCACTGATGAAAGAGCTGGCCTGTGAATCCTCAGTGAGTGGCCAGGCCAGGGATGTACACATCCCGTTTCCAGAAAGGAGATGGAGGAGTGGCTCTGCTTGTCTCCTGGGACAAGGAGTAAGCGAGCTACAAGGCTGGGCTCACTCAGTATCGGGACAGAGAAGTCACATACCTTCGTCCTCCAGCTGGTTCCTGGGCTCTCGGTCAGAAGTCAAAGAGCACACAGCTCAGGGCACTCGGCCCTCCTTAGCAGAGGTCTGAGGGTGAGCCCTGGTAGCCCAGCAGGAGTGGAACAAACAAAGGGGAGCCTCTCTACCCCTGGTGCCGGCAGAGAAGGAAAGCTGAAGAATCCGCGGCAAGGGAGGGCAGTCTTCTGGAGCTGGGGGTGGGTGGGGAGGAGGACAAACTAAGGGCGGGCCCCTAAGGAGGGGCACTGCGTGCCAGCTTACACGAGGCTGAGGGCTGCTCGCCGGGTTCCGTGGGCAACCAGGTGAGCTGGTGGAAGGAAAAAGGAGAATGGACGCGGCTCTCTTGGTCCCTCTGCCACCTGACCCCACCTTGTCCCCAAATCTCTGTTTCTTCTTTAAAACACTGGTGCTTCCAAAGGCTCTGACCCCTGTGCCTTTCGGCCCAGGTTTTCCTCGAATAGCTTTGTTCTCAGGCTTCCCACCCCTGGCACAACACGTGATGACTTTTAAGTCTGCGTCTCCTGTGCCAGCGCCCACCCCAGTCCCAAACCGTATTTTAACCACCTAGATTTCACAGATGTATCATTTTTATCATGTCTAGAATTCAATTCTTCTCCCCTTCCCTGGACTTCTCCCCATCCCCAATTCCTGACGTTTCCTTCTATCCCAGGTAGAAACCTGAACCATTCCAAACTTCGCCTCCCACACCCACACCTATGACACCGCCCCGTGAAGCTCCTTGCTTTTCTTGCCAAGTCTCCTACCCCAGTGCTCTCCACATTTGCCTGAAATGCTGTCCTTTCCCCCGAGCTCACACCAAGTTGACGTGACTGTCCAGCCCTTTGTTCACTCCTTTATTTTGGCCCCTTCATGGTTTACAACTGTGTACATGTTCTACACTGCGTACTGCCTGTCACATCCTAACTAGAAGTTATACCCGTTGAGGGCAGAAGCCTCATCTTTGCGTCCTCAGCCTCTAGAGCCCTGTCTGGCACACAGTCAGAGCAATAGTAAGTCCTCTGGAAAAGCTGAACTCGAACGAGACAGATAAGCAGCAGGTTGTTAATATTCCTCTCACTGCCTATCAGTTCAACTACATTATTTCATTTCATAAAGTCTGGTTTGAACCTGTTTGACAACTAGATTTCCAACACGAATTAGCTCTGCAAATTCTGGCAGTCACATGAAGTCGGCTCCTAGAACAAAAATGATAGGGGGGAAAAACCCAGCAGCTAGAAGGAGGTAGGACTGAGGATTATATCAAGACAAAACTGAGGGGAGAGAAGGCTGGGCCCAGAAAAGCCTCAGACCCTCTCCAACCTAAGGACTGTCATCTACCTGGGAGGACTGGCAGAAATGGGCCCTTGCAGAAATGCCTCAGCATCTAATTAAACATTTTAGACTCCACTGCACACAGGAAGGAAACCCACGTACCCCATGGAACCCTGACAAATGAGTCGTTTCTAACCAATCTATCACTGTAGCATCTGGGTACCTCGGGAAGATGAAAACAAGACCAATACACAAATGAAAACCAATATACAAACAATCGTCTCCCCACACAGGCCTCCAGGAAGCCACAGCTACAGCCATCTGCCAAGCTCCATCCTCGTCACTGCTTCCTGCAGCCAGAGGCCTCTGGGTAGGCATGCTTTAATAGAAGATTTAACAATTGGAGGAAAATTCTTCTTTGAAGTCTGACTCTCCATTGGTGCTCCTACGTTAAAGTCTACCCCCTTGAAGCTGGAATGAAGTAAGTTTAGCATAAAACACACTTGTTCTATAGTCCACATCAGCCAAAGAATTTGCTAGAAATAGTTGGGACAGATTGAAGAAAGATTGCAACTTGGCACCTTGGTTGAGAATTCAAAGGTTTTTTTTTTTTTGCATGGAGACGGCTCTCAAGGGGGCTGTCACTAAGCTATGGGGAGGACACTCACACTCATATATCGTGTATTCTCACCTCCTGCAGCTTCCCCCGGAAATGGCCTGGATAGATTTAATCTTATCAACCCAGGACAGCAATTCTCAGGTTAAGTCACATGCAGCTCCTGGCAAAAGTAGGGATGATATGAAATTGCAGATGCTGCTGCCATGAATCTGAACAACCTGGGGCTGGGTTTGCCTCTTCCATTTCTTCAATACCTCTTTTTTCCTGCGCACCTGTTGTTCAATTTTAAGACCCAAGCAGCAATGTGAAAAGGCCACTCTCTTAGCTGGAAAGTGGCAGGGGCAGCCACAGGACGGAAGGTGATGGCCTTTTGGGAAATCCACTTCTGGGCATGCAACTATTTTTATTTCAAATGTTTATGTCCCACCTGCTTCTCCAAAAGAGATTTAGGTGGGACAGGCAAATATTTATGCAGCTAACTGACGTTTCTCTCCCTCTGTTCAGCCATATGACCATGTTACACTATAAGATTTCTTAAAGCCAGAGATTTCTCTGCTGTTTCTTCAGCTCATAACCTTCAGTGTATAACTGAGGCTCAATAGTTGGTGTTCTCAATATTTTTTCTTATAGTTTTAATAAATTCATGGTTTTTCTTGATCATGTTAACAGCATATGCTCTTGACTCCAGAAAACTCAGTGTTAACCGGGTCTTTTCCCCAGCTCATTTTTTTCTTCCCCGATCCTGATTGAGGTCTAATAAATATAGAAAGTTTCCAACCTCTCCCGTATGTGGGTAAAAGGGAAATCTAGCCAGAAAGGAGATATGGCCCAGGTAAAGGCAAAAGTGTCATAGATTAGCTCCAAATCACGGTGCATGTTGGAACCACCTGGGAAGTTTTTAAAAACCCCAATGATTAGGCTTTGCCCAGACCAATTAAATCAGACTCTCTGGGAGAGGAACTGGGCGTCAGTATTTACAAAGATCTCCTAGGCGGTTCCAAATTGCAATAAAGGTTAAAATCCCTGTTCTAAAGATTAATGAGACCAAATTCTTTTGAATATCTACTAAGACTATGACACCTTCTACTCTATTCCATCCCAAAGCGAACTCTTCCTCTAATTATCACACATTAGCTTTCAGATGATGTAATAGAAAGAATGTCAACCTAAGAGTAGGGAGAAGAGGTTTAAGTCAGTGCATCACAATTTAAACTGGCAGGGCCTGAAGCTGGTCATTTCCTTTTCAGGGTCTTTCTTCGCTCTGCTATAAAGTGGAATTATAGTATATGCCCTGTAGGCCACAGGCTATCGTGGGGATCAGCTAAATTCTTAATGGGAATCTAGGGCTCTACTAAGAATACCACTCTCAGGAGGAATTACTGATCTGATCTGTCTATGAGGGGGTGGACATCAGCCTTGACTCCCTCCAAAGCAGACCCCCTGGAGATTCTCCCTCAGGAGTTAAAAGACAATGGGTGGTACAGAGGCCAGAGAGTCAGAAACCCTTTTCTAACATGCAAGAAGACTTCAGGTTCCAGGGTTGCTCCCACTGGTGCCAATTTCAAGAGCACTTTACTTCGGAGCACTGAAAATCTTATTATGCTTTAATCTAGTCCAGTGCCTAATCACAGTAAATGTCTAGCGCTGCTTCTACTTGTGTCCCTCAGTCCCATCTGGACTGACACCACTCTGGGACCATTCTTTGCTACTCAAAGATCGATAATCAGACATAGGGAGGCTGTTTATACAAGACCACCTTTGAGAGCCATCAGTGTGAGGTCTCCACCCCTTACATGATGTACACCCAGGAAGGCCTGTATCTGAAACTGCTAGAGATCTCTAGACCGAGTTTCTATTTTTCTGTCAAAATACGAGCCTTTCTTATAGAGGGTTTCTTTATATTCTAGTAGCAAAATTGATTGTATTTGATAGGCTGTTCTCTAAAAGGTCCAGTTCTGAAAGCAAAAGCTAAAGTCTTCTTTTCCCATGATTCTCATAATAAAAAACCAAGACTATGCCAGAACTCTGTAAGGTATGACATGGATGGACACGGAGAGTGTCTTCTGGAAGAGCTGGAAAGCAGGAAGATTTGCTGGTTTAGGTCAAGAACACAAATAGAGAGAAACGAAAAGGTGCCAAAATGTCTTCCTAAGAGATCAGCATTTACTTGGCAAAGTGTCAGTTTAACCTCTGAGAAGCTCACTGTAGGAGTGAAAATGGGGAGAAGGGTCTTAAATAAGGGACATAACTTTTATTCAACCTCCAAATATCCCAATGAAACAAATGCAATTAAAGTATCTTTTCAATAAGATCCTACATTTATTTCATTCTGAACTTTCTGAATGGGGGGAAATAAGAGATCAGACCTCACAGCTGCACCTTGGAAATCCTTTGGCCATAGACATTTAGCTTCCTTCTGATCAATAATTCAGCTATTGGCCTACACAAACAGTCCTCTCTTTTTTAAACGTGAGGATTTACAAACCAAGTTTTAAAATGTCATCATTATACTTAAGGCAAGGAGCCAGAGAAAATACTGGACATCTTAAAAAATCCTAAGAGGAAAGTCACACTAATGGAGGCTGCTGGAACATCACAAATACCAACAATTATTTATTCTAACATCTAAAAGCAGAAAAGCAAAAAATGCACAAATAACTTAAGATGACATCACCCAAAAATCAGGAGCCCTTTTGAGAACTGTTGTCTCTATACAGGGTATGCTTGCAACACAAAATTACATTTCATGCATCTAATATCAATTACCAAACATGAATAAGAATCTTTAAATATCTAAACTACACTAAAATATGTACATTAAAGTCCATGCATTTGATTCAGGAGTCTTTAGAGAGCTACTGAAAGTCTGCGTATTTGTACTTTACATATAATGATAACAAGCTAGATTGAATGGTTTCTTAGCTAACTGCAGGTTAGAAAATAGCAAAATAGGAAGAGTAGAGAATAAAGCAGCGAGGGGCAGGCATCCTGACTGCTAAAAGCAGTGACAGCTGACAGTCTAACAGAAAGAGGAAGAAAACCTGCTTAAAAGCAGACAAATCTAGAATCTAAAAAAAGTAATATTCAAAACGTTTGTCATAAAATTTTAAAAAGGAGTAAACAAATGTGGGAAAATGTGAGCCATGACCTGGAGATAAATGGTCAACAGGAACAAACCCAATGATGACAAAGACATTGGCAATAGCAAAGGTTTTTCGAAAAGCTATTTAATATATATGTGCCTTAGAGTTTAAAGGAAAATATGGAAACAACGAGTGGATAGGCAGGAAATATTGGAGAAACAAAGACAGCACAGAAAAGGTCCAAATTAAAATTCTAGAAGTAAAAAAAATTACTCAAAATAAAAAATTCCCTGGGTGAGCTTAATAATAGATTGGTCACTACAGAAGAAAAGTTCAGTAAACTTGAAGGTGGGTTAATATAAATTATCCACAGCAAAGCACAGAGAGAAAGAGTGGGGGAAAAAAATGAATAGGGACTCAGTGACCTCTAGAAAGATATCAAGGAATCTAACTTAGTTGTAACTGGAGTTCGAAAAGGAAAACATAGAATCAGGGTAAAAAAATATTAAAGAAACGTGGGTAAGATGTTCCCGAACTTAATGAGGCTCAACAAACCGCAAGAAGGATAAACAATGATATCCACACCTAGGCACAGCATAGTCAAATTATTGAAAACTAAAGATAAAGAGAAAATCTTAATAGCACTAAAAGATCCCTGGCTAGTGTGGCTCAGTGGACTGAGTGCCAGACTACAAAGCAAAGGGTCACTGGTTCGATTCCCAGTCAGGGCACATGCCTGGGTTGTGAGGCAGGTCCCCAGTTGGGGACGCGTGAGAGGTAACCACACATTGATGTTTCTCTCCCTTTCTTCCTCCCTTCCCCTCTCTCTAAAAATAAATTTAAAAAAAAATTTTTTTTAAAAGAAAGAAAGGGGAAGACCTGGCTAGTGTACTCAATGGATTGAGCATCGGCCTGTGAACCAAAGGGTTGCCAGTTCGATTCCCCACTCAGGGTACATGCCTGGGTTGCGGGTTAGGTCCCCAGCAGGAGGCACGTGAAAAGCAACCACACGTTGATGTTTCTCTCCCTCACTTTCTCCCTCCCTTCCCCTCTCTCTAAAAATAAAATAAATACAATCTTAAAAAATTTTTTTAATAGAAGGGGAAAAATATATGAAAGGGAATATATGCTAACTTCTCATCAGAAACAATTTGAGTTATGAAACAATGGATATTTTATGTGAAGAAAGGAAATAAGTCAACTTAAAATTCTATATTCAGCAAAAATATCCTTTATAATGAAGGCAAAAGAGAAGTTTTTTCAGATAAACATAGCTGCAAGAATTTGTTACCAGCAGAACTATACTACCAGGAATGTTTAAGAGTTTCTCAGGCGGAAGGGAAAATTATACTACACAGAAATTCAGACATACAAGAAGGGATGAAGAGGAATGAAGAACACTATAAATGGTAAATATATGGGTAAATAATAAGAATCTAATTATTAATTTCTTTAAGAAAGTCAAGTATTTAAAGGAAAAATAATACCAGTGTATTACATGGTTTATAACATATGTAGGGGCAAAATATATAATAACACAATAAAGCTTAGAAAAGGGTAAGTGGACAAAGGCAGATTGTGAGACTAGATAAAGAAATTAGAAAAAGAGAATAAATTAAGCCCAAAATAAGCAGAAGGAGGGAAATAAAGAGTTAAAATCAGTAAAATTTAAAAATGACTTAAAATAAGATCAAAAGTTGATTCTTAGAAAAGATCAGTAAAATTGATAAACTATTAACTAAACTATTTTTAAGAATAAAACAGAAAAACCAGTTACCAATATCAAGAATAGGGAACACCACATAGATCCTGCAAACATTAAAAGGAAAATGAGAACTGTAAAAACAATGTTATTCCAATAAAGTCCACAACTTTGATAAAATAGGTAAATTTCTTGAAAGTAAAATTGACAAAACTGACACAAAAAGCAGAAGTCCCAATAGCCTTATATCTATTAAAGTAATTGAATTAATAATTTAAGACCACACACACACAAATCTGCTAGGCCTACAGGACTTTAGTGGTGAATTCTTTCAAAACTTTTAAGAAAGAGGTAATATTAGAGTTCCACAACTTTTTCAGAAATAGAGAAAAGAGAACACTTTTCAGTTCACCTTATGAGGTCAACATAATGCTTTATCAAAGCCAGACATAAAACTGTCTTGATTCATAGACAACATGACTGTATGCATAAAAGAGCCTAAAATATATATAAAAAATGCCTGGGTGGTGTGGCTCAGTGGATTGAGCACCAGCCTGCGAAAAAGAGGGCTGCCGGTTCGATTCCCAGTCAGGGCACATGCCTGGGTTGTGGCCCAGGTCCACAGTAGGGGGTATGCAAGAGGCAACCACACATTAATGTTTCTCTCCCTTTCTTCTTCACCTCTCTAAAAATAAATAAATAATTAAAAAATAAAATATATACAAAAATTAATGAATTCAATAAAGTCACATGATGCAAAGTTAATGTACAAAAACATCCATTGTATTTCTACATACTAGCAACAATTGAAAAATAAAAATTTAAAGAATACCATTTACAAAAGCATAAAAATATTAAATACTTAGAGACATAGTTAATAAAAGATATTCAAACCCTCTATATTGAACTCTATAAAACATTATTCAGAGAAATTAAAGAAAATCTAAATTAATGGAAAGAGATGCTGGATAAAGGCCCAATACTGTTAAGATATCAATTCTCCTCCATTTGATTTATAAATTTAAGGAAAATCCAATCAAAGTCCCAGCAGGATTTTTCATAGACACTGACAAACTTGCTCTCAAATGTATGCAGAAATGCAAAAGACCTATAACAGCCAAATCCATTTTGAAAAAAAAATTCAAAGATAGTGGAATCACATGATTTGTTTTTAAGACTTACTATAAAGCTCCAGCATGAAGACGGTATGAACTGGCATAAAGATAAACTGATAGAACAGAAGAGTCCTGAAACAGAACCATATATATACAGGGTCCAGCACAAAGAATGCCCCTTTTTTAATCACAAAATCTTTTATTACGAAATCATAAGCATGTAATTCTGTAACATAACAATATCACATTCAAGCATACCATAGGACATTTTAGGTGAAATGTTCAAATTAAAATTAAAAATTATTACACCCATATTATTACCTTCCCAACCACAACTCAAGTAGGTCTTACTTCTGCCAGGCCCTAGTAAGTTAATCTAACATGGCATTGAAGCAATTCAACAAGGAAAATAAAGTGGGTTTTTTTTTTTCAACAAACAGTGCTAAGCAACTGGACCACCAAAATGCAAAATAATGAGCCTTAGCCCCTACCTCACACCATATACAAAAATTAATTTGAAGTAGATGAGAGACCTAATTGTAAAAACTAAAATGATCAAGCTTCTGGAATTAAAAGGAGACTATCTTCACAATCATGGGACAGGCAAAGACTTTTTTAAGGACACACAGAAACAATAACCATAGAAGAAAATATTGGCTCTGACTGGTGTGGCTCAGTGGATTGAATGCTGGCCTGTGAACTAAAAGGTCGCAGTTCGATTCCCCAATCAGGGCACATGCCTGGGTTGCAGGCCAGATCCCCAGTTGCAGGCATGCAAGAGGCAACCGATCAATGTATCTTTTGCACATTGATGTTTCTTTCCCTCTCACTCTCCCTTCCCCTCTCTATAAAAATAATTAAATAAAATATATATTTTTTAATACTGATACATTAGACTTCACCAAAATGTAAAACCTCTGCTCTCTGAATGACCTCATTAAGAAAATGGAAAGACAAACCATAGAATGGGAGCAAATACATATCTATCTGACAAAGAACTTATTCTAGAATATGTAAAGAATTTCTAGAATTCAATAAGAGGATGAACAGCCCATGTTTTAACCAAAAAAAAGGCAGAATATTTTAACAGGCACCTAAAAGGAAGACATAGAAATGGCAAATAAATACATGAAAAGATGTTCACTATCAATAGTTAACAGAAAAACAAAAATTAAAATCACAATGAAATATCACTGCACATCACAAAGAATGGCTAAACTTAAAAATGTGGACAATTCCAAGTGTTGCTGAAGATGCAAAACCCTCACTCATCTGTGGAAGTATAAGATGGTCTAGCTACTTGGAAAAAGTATTCCAGTTTCTTATAAAGTTAAACATAAATATGTACACAAAAGAGGCTTTATTCATAATAGCCAAATACTGGAAACAGTCAAAAAGTCCAAAAACAGGTAAATGGATAAACAAATTGTGGTTTATTTATGCAACAGGATACACCTCAACAATAAAAAGGAATGAAGTACTGATGCCACATGGATGAAAGAAGTCTTGCACAAAAAAGCATATATTGTACTATTCCATTTATATGGAGTTTTGGGACAGGCAAAACTAGTCTCTGGTGACAAATCAAAACAATAGTTGCAGGTGGATGATGGGGGACTGACGGGGAAGGAACAGAGAGGACTTTCTGAGGTGATGGAAATGTTCCATACCTTGATAAGGGAGTGGTTTATATGAAAAAGGAGTGGTTTTTTGTATTTGTTAAAACTTACCAAATTATATACTTAGGATCTGTTCATTTTGCTATATATAGAAATTATATTTATATTTAAATAAATAGATGGTACCCATATCACAGTGTTGTTGTGAAAAAAAAAAAAAAAAAGACAAGAACACAAGGGATAGGTGTTGGAGAGAGGACAGTCGTATCCACTATCAGGCCCTATAGGACACTGCCGTATTGCATGGTGGTTTTGATGGTGACCACCAAGCCATGGCGGAGGGGAAAGGAGGGGAGCAAATCTATTATCTAGTCACTGAAAATAGTTACTATTTAGTGAAATCTGTTTGCCTTGAAGGTTCACCTGTGGAGCAGCTGCTCCCAAAGCATGCCAGATAAGAGCACAAATACTGCTTATCTATTAAGGAGGCCACTAATCAGTATGCCAAAGTTTCTTCTGTAAAAGTTACCACTAACAACACTGCATTAAAGTAGATGGAAAATTGCCCTGGTCTTTAATTAATGAAAATTCAGAGTTAAGAGAATACTCAGACCCCCTTATTCTACAAGCTGTTCTGACTGCCTGATTGCCGACTTTGGGGAGTTCTCAACCCAAATCTTAGAAAAAGCTTTCTCTTAGGAAGAAACACCTACAGCTGGGCCACCACACTGAGGCCACAGCCTGTAGCTTTGGTCTCCATAGCTTCTGTTCTTTCTAGGGAGGGAGAAACCGAGAAGCAGGTGTGGCTTAGTGATTTCTGCACTTAAAGAGCCAAAAGGCTGCCTCGGCTATTAACTTAGCCCCCGAGCGGAGTGAGGGCCAAGGAGAGAAAAGGAAAGGGACTTGGGTCCTTGAGTCTTCAAAATTCTTTGAGTCTCCAGTTTGTTTCTTACCATCATCTGCGGTAAGAATACAGGACTAAGAAAGTCCATTGTTTCTTTTCCCCAAATTATGCAAACACTTGTACATAAGGCCTTGGCCCCAAGGTAATGGGAAATCAAGAGCCAGGGATTATTATTTGAAAGAGCCTGGTTTTTTTGGACTCCAGGTGCACAGAACTGGAATAATAATAATCACCCTTGGTTTACGACATTCATCCCTGCTCTGCGCATAACCCGTTTTTTAGAGAAATATAAGAAATGCCCATTAATTCACCTGAGGCAACTGCTCTTCCGAATCCTGTCAGTCATTTCCTTGCTAAGGCTTTCCTGGCCTGGTCCATGAAAGCCAGGTAGGGAGAGAATTTCCTAAAGCCCCCACCACCTCCCTTAACACAGACTCAACTTAGGTGGTAGAGGCAGGCACCTCCCCCAGACAGAGCCAGTGCCACAAGACTGGGTGCCCACCAAGGTTACCAAACATCTCTCCTGCACGCAGCTTTCCAATCTGCAAGCCTGATTTATTTTTTTCAATAAGAGAAAAGATGTAAGTCCCTTTGAGCAACGTATACGTGATATATATCACAATATTTATTTTTGGTGGAGTAATGGATCAGTCTTCGGGGAAAGCTAGAGAAAAGGCATTTCTTGAGCTTGGATGTAAATCAGTCACTCTGAAAACCACAGGGGAATCTATATTCTTACCCCCCTGCTAAGTACAATGTGAAATAAGCAGCTGACTTTAAAAAGTCATTGTATTATTTGTTTCTAGACCAAACATTAAAGGTAGTTAGGGATGTGAGGCCCGAGAAGCAATTGCTCCTAGAATGTCTGTGCCTAATTCTCCCAAGTGATGGTGCAACTCAAAATAAAAGTAGAGATCCACCCAACTTGTGGGTGTCACGTTGTCCACCTGGAGGGGACAAGTTCTAGGCTTTCTTTACTGTACTCCGTTCTAAGGAAAAAGGATGAGGTACGTGGCTGGGCTTAGGATGCAAGGGTCTCCCAAGTGACCTGTCCAGCTATTATAGGTCAGCCTTTCTATCTGTGGTAAATGTATCATAGAGCAGGACAAGAGTAAAACTGAAGGGCAGGAGAGAAAAAAATGGTATTCAATGGATTTGCAACTTAAACAGAGCTCTTCAAAGGAAAGCTACTTAAATCTGAGGTGTCCCTAATATTAATTATCCTGAACATCTCATAGGCTCAGATTCACATGCTATAAAGAACACAAAGCCTTTTAATTTTCCTACCTGGCTCTGGCACTAGTGGCGATAAATCAGATATACAGAGAAACCACACATGACTAACGAACCAGCCCATTAATGGGGAGCAAAGAGTATTTGCCAAGATGACTTACTCAGACATAGCCACATATCATTACCAGCAATATCCTGGAGGCTTAAGGCAGCAGGTGCAGAAGTCAAGAGCCTGGGCACTCCCTGCCAAATCACAGGCACCCCAGGGCGACTCCGGCACCCTGCAGATGCCTGTTACCCAGGCATGAAAGATTTTACTCATGGCTGTCCCCTCCCTACTCCCTCCAAGTTAAACTTGCACTTGGGAAATTACTGCAACTTCTAAAAGACCTCTTGGGACATGGAACTGCTAAGCCCCCAAACCTTGCTGTGGCCCCCTACTCTTGAGACTCAGAATTAGGTACCATAGAAAGAAGGGCCCGCCTCTGCCACCAGCGACATTAACTGCTAGTTTATAGAGCTTCAGTGTCGCCACCCATTCAAGCATCTGAGCCAGCTAGGTGTCATGCCCTATCCTAGGTCTTGGGCAGATCAGGCCCATAAACAAAACAGTAAACAGGGAGGAGTAAGGGAGAGATAAGAATCGGCTAAATGCCAGTCTGTTTTATCATGAAAACTGAGGTGCAGTGATAAACAGGAATGTTTCTCCTGTTTTCCCAACAGAAGTTGATGGTGTGGCCAGGACTTGAACCCAGGTTGGATTCTATATGTTGCACTGTCACACACAGTGGTGTGTGAGGGCAGAGGGGATAGGATGAGGGTGAAATTTAATCCACATTCTTCATATGGGCTAAGCATAGCTGCACTCCAGTGCTGTGTTCTCACAGTCCGCAACTGTCCAATTCCCTTTAATAAAAGCCCCATTCGCTGGAAGGGACAACTGAGGTTCCCCAGATCAGCAACCAACCATCATTAGTATGAACCGGGAGGGTTTGAATCCTTTCACTGGGATGTAATCCTGATAAGCTACATACTCCCAACTCTTGTCAGGAGTGAAAAGAGTCCGTTGAAGTTAAGTTCATCAAGATCCCCACCCCATGGCCAAGGTCTCTATAATAATTTTAATAATAATTTCCTATATTGCTGTCAGATATGAAATGGAAGAGTATTAGCCATTTTATATCTCCAAGCCTTTACTCTTCGTGATCCCAAGATGAGAATCTGTCACTGTTCAGTCCCACCTCTAAAACTCAATATGGGCGATAGGGATAATTAACTTAACTCTACGTCTACTCTTGACTAGGTGCTAGGGATACAACAGTGAACACCACTGCCATCAACGGCAACACCCTACTGTCCCTGACTTCATGGAACGAAGATGTGTTGAATACAGAGCTGGGGAAAGCCCATTTTGCTAAGAAGTTCCTGAGCAGACTGGAGTCTTCTTAGGGGCCAAGTCTGGAAGCAAGAGTGTATGGGACCTGCCTGTTCTCTTCTCCTTCACCCCATTTCACAGAAGGCAAAATAAGGTCCAGAAAGGAGAGGAAGTGGCCTTCCCAGAGTCTGACAGCTTGACAGTTGAGCTAAGCTGTCAAACCCCATGTTCTCTGGGTCTCCCCTTTCTACCGCATTGGCTCCACCAAAGTTCCAAAATAGCAAAGTGAGGAGAAATATTTCGTTCTAGTGACAGACTGTTTCCTGATGCGTGTACACCCAAAACATGCAGCTCCAGCCCATCTTATCAGCACAGACCTTGTGCCCATGTCCGTCTCTCAGACTAGAGTGTTTATAAATATACTTCCTCGATCTAGAGCCCAGGTGTTCAGTCTTCATTCACTCTCATTTATCACCCTCTCTGACTCTCTCTTGGTGTTTACTTTCACTTTAAAAAACCTCATATAAAGAACAGAGCCCTTTTTATCTGATGCTAGCTCCCCCTCTGCTCCTGGGGTCTAATCAATCCATGTCTGGAAATAAACAAGCCAGAGAGGAAAAGTCCCCTTTTATTAAAACAGGCACCTTTCTGAAATGATCCACCCCTGGGCATGGCACAGATAGAAATTTAAATGAGGAGGAAATAAATACATTCTCCAGCAATAGTCACACGCATTCCCCAGCAGGCAGGACACCAGGGAAGGTAACTCTGGGTTAAGAGCTAAACCAAAAACTCTGCCCCACATTATTCAGGTGGTTTGGGAGGGTGAGGGTGTTGGGGTCCAAATTCAGGAAGCTTGAAGAGGCAATAGGCTTCAAAACATAATAGTTTATATAGTCCAGCCTTCTCCATTCTGAGGAGCTTAAGGTCTTCAAATTAGTAAGAGTGCTCATTAAACATCAACTTTTTAGGCATATGCAAGTAGGCCTCCAGCTACTACTGGGGCGCACTGAGATGCCAGGCAGAAAAATCCAGACATCTGGCACCCAACATGGACCTCCGGCCATCGTGTTATTTTATAGCCACCTGCAAAGCATAGTCCCCACACCTCCCAACTCCCACCACCCTCTGGCCACCGCAGTAAGTCACACCCGCAGCAAGGGAGGCTGTCTTTGTACAGAGGGACAAAACCAAGTACCCTCTGGCCAGTCTACCACGACTCCCAAACCCAGGCTTTCAGAAATGGGTCACATATCTAGACACAAAGGCAGAAAGCACCTCTTCTGAAGAGCACAGTAGTTCATTCTTAATCCTTTGGAGATACTTTTGAAAATTTATGGCAGTGCTGGACACCCTGTGGAAAACTGTATCCATGCAGGTTATATGTGATTTCCCTGGGGGCTGCTGCCCTCTGAGGGGGTCTAAAGGGCAGAAAGAGCTAAAGTGCTCAGAGGCAGATTTGAGAAAGGAAGCTGTGGGTGGCCCAGGTGCACATTCAGCAACAGTTTCTTAACCAAAAAGATGTCCCTTCCTTAGTTACTGCAAGTTCCAGCCTTTAATTAACCTCTGAGATATCAACAAGAATTTGGAAGTTGAGAGTGCATGCACACACACACATACACACACACACACACACACACACACAAAACAGTACTCATCTTGGCTTCCTATCTTGAAGTCACAAAATGTCCTGGGATTGCTAGTAAACAGTTTCCAAACAGGGCTAAGTAACAGCAGAGATAAAAAGTGGGGAAAGGCCCTGGTTGGATAGCTCATTTGGCTGGAGCACCATCCGGATAAGACAAGGTTGTAGGTTCAATCTCTGGTCAGGGCACATACGAGAAGCAACCAATGAATGCATAAACAAGTGGAACAACAAATCCTTTTTCTCTATTTTTCTCTTACTCCCTCCCTCCTTCCCTCTCTCTAAAATCAATTTTAAACATTTAAAAACTAAAAAAAGAAAAAAGAAGAAGAAAAAGAAGCGGAGGAAAGGTGGGAGTTGGAAGGGAGGACAGTCTGGACAAAGAGAGGAGGGCAACTGAGCTCTCCACTGGCTGAGGAGGTCTTGGCGGGACAGGTCCTGACCCTCACTGCCTACTCCCGCCGGAAATCACAGCAGACCTGCTCACTCCTTTGCAGCAAATGGAGAAGTCCAGAGAGAAGCAGCCCTTTCCTCCTGAGTCCCTGGAGAGGGGTGGGGGCAGCATCTCTCCTTTCTAGGGAAAAGACCCTAGCCCACTGCTTGCCCACAGCCCCCTCGTGGCCTGGGGGTGTCACTGCAGCCTCTCTGCATTGCTGAGCACAAACCTTACCCAGGCAGCTCTAAACCATGGTTGAGCAGAATATTTAGTTAGGTACCAGTGGCAGCTTGGCAACAGTTTCAAGCCATGGTGAGGCTGCGTTTGCTTTTGGTTTCTTAAACTAGGACTACACTCAAAGTGATCCGTCTAAAATCCTCCCTGGTACAATTCCTACAGGGACCAAGTCCAAGGCTTGCTTCATTAAGCCAATAACCTTGAAGCTTCTGTAATGTTGCCACCACCTTACTGATCATTTCTTCCTGCATCACATGCGATTATGTGCAACTGTCCCAAAGCTCAAAAGCAATAGTTAACAAGGATGCACAACATCTTGTAGATTTCTGGCTACAAAAAAACTTGTAGGACACCAAATACCCCCCAAATCCTGGGTTTCCAGGTAGCAGATCCTACAGGGGTTTGGGGGAAGTCAGGGCTTAAGGATATACAGTGAGAAAGAGTATGGTCCTTGGCCCCGGGCAAGGAGACACGGTGTCCGTTGAAGAACTTTACTAGAGACTGCACAAATCTCTCATTAGCAACTACACAAAAGGACGGAGTGGAGCCCACCCACCTGGGCTGGGGACTGGACTGGAAAGACCAGAGTCTGGGGGTGGGGAAAAGTTGGTCTAGTGGTTCAGCTACCATCTGTCAGGGGTGGGGATTATTAACTGAACCCAGCGGTGGCAAAGTGAGCAGGTAGGAAAAAAGGTGGGAAGTTTGGGAGGAGAAAAGAGGGTGCGGAGTGTGCCTGTGGGGCCTAGGGTAGCCCAGGGATCAGAAATGACTGGGGCCAGGGGAAGTGAACAGAAGCACAAGAGGCTCTTTTCTTTGGGGGCGGGGGGGGCGTAATCCTTACCTCCTTGATTTTCTCCCGCTGGGACTGAACTAGGCTCTGGGGCTCCTCACTCTCATCGATTCTAGTCCCGAGGACAGGGTGGCGAAGGTAGCTCCTGAACGCGTTAAAGTCAAAGCTGAATGGGATGCTCCCCTCCTGGGGTCTGAGGGCCTCAACACTGCTGCTCCGGGGCTCCGTGGCCTCCTCCCGTGGCCCGGTGGGGTGGGTACGCCGCAGCCACCCTTTCCTGCGGCGGGTACTGGCTTGGCTGCTGGGGTCGTCTTCTCCGGGGGCTGGCGCAGCGGGGGCCGGATTAGGGGGCGACTCCTGCTCTCGGGCTGAGGGTTGGCCGGGGACTTCGGCAACTACCTCCACGCCGGGCTGCTGGGTCCGGGGGGCCAGGAAGAGGCGCTTGAGGCGAGAGGAGTTGGGCAGTAGGAAGAGGGCCCCGAAACACAGGGTGACGAGGCCTGAGAGGAAGAGAAGGAAAAGGAACTTCTGCGGCAACCGCAGCCCCCACGGGGAGGCCGGGACGAAGCCGGGCACTTTCCTCATGAGCATCGTGGCTTGGCACAGGACTGGGGACAGTCAGCTCCAGCCGGGCTCCTGAGGCTCTCAGAGTCCAGGCACTTGTCAGCAGGGGTCTCGGCCAGGGGAGGTCGTCCAGGGGCGCCGCCCAGGTGGGGATGGTCCCTGAGAGTTTCGGCCGGTAGGGTACTGCCTCTGAAGGATGAACTTCCTTCAGAGTTTGGAGCGAGTCTTCCCGCGCGGAGGCTGGGGGCGCAGCGGCCTCCGCCTGGCCCGGGCGAGCCGGGCAGCACGGCTCAGGCCCCGGGCCCGCAAGGGCCGGCCGCGCAGCTCCTCCTCGCAGCGGCCAGAGCCCACGGGGCCCGCGCCTTCCCGCGCTGCGGCCTTTGCTGGGGCCGTCACATGCCGTCCGCGGTACTGGGGCTATCGACGCAGAGGGTCGCCCGCAGGCCTCGTTCCGGAGTCGAGGTGCCCTCAGCCCCTCGGCCCAAAGTTTCAGCCTCAGAAGCAGGTCCCAGAGGGAGCAGACTCGGAGGGGAGGTGAGGGGGTGGCGGGGCTGGTGGGGCTGGCGGGGCTGGCGTGTCAGCGGCGCTCTCAGAGCGCGCTGACCCAGGCAGGTCGCGACAGCGCCCGGACTCGGCTATCCGGACACGTCCACAACTTTGCCCCTCCGCGGGGCAAGCGCCGGGCAGCGGGCAGCGGGAGCTGGCACTTCTGAGCCTGCCGGAGCAGAGGGCTTCCCGGGCCCCTGTGAGCGGAGGGATGCCCGAGCCCGGGTCTGGAGCCGGCAGCCGTCCGCGACCAGCCACGGCGGTGTGGCTGCAGCTGCGCCCAGGAGTGTGGGCTCTCGCCCCGCCAACTCGGGAGGGCTCTGGGTTCCCGCTGGGATCACCTGTTCCCGGCGCCCGCCGGCTCCGCGGAGCGCGCAGCCCCGGCTGCGGCTCCTCCGCTGCAGCTGGCGTCCTCGCAGCGGCCGCTCCAGACGGGCCAATGCCGCCGCAGGCTGAGCCACCGCCACCGCTGAGCCTGCGTCCCACACGGGCGTACAACCGCCTCCGCCGCGCCGCCGCCGCCGCAGCCCTGGCTTTCACTGAGACAGCGCCCGAGGCTCCGCCTCCCACCGGGCCACGCCCTCAGGCCACGCCCACTGCGCGCCCACTGCGCGCCCACGGTCCACCTCGGCGGCGGCGCCGCAGCCAGGCCAACGGCCTCACGTCTGTGGGTAGAGAGTGTGGGGCCTCTGCTAGGGTGAGGAGAGGGAACTGGACTCCAAGCCACGCCCCCTCCCCCAAATAGCCAGCACAGTGCACACTCCCCCCATCCCACCAGCACCAATGGTCCAGCTGCGCGGGGTTGGCGAGGGCGGGGTGGGGAGCGGAGCGAGGTCATTGGCTGCCTCGGAGGGATCCCTGTTGGGCCGCAGTAGCCCATTGGTTAGTATCGGCGTTCGCTGGACTGGAAGCGACTGAGAGCCCCCCCTCCGCCCCCACCCTCACCACTCCGGTTGTTCATCCCTCTGTTGTTGGGCCCTCGGGGGGCAGCAGACGTGGCAAGACTGGAGGGCTCTGGTCATCGTTAAGTAACCTCTCTCACCCCTCAGTGTCAGTCCAGGATTGGCAGGGTGCTGGGTCTGCCTAGGGGTCTCCAGAGCTTCTGCGGGAGCCGCAGTGGTGTTGTGGCAGGCTGTGAGGAAGGGGTGGTCAGAGCCAAGCCAGGTAGCTGTGGCTGCGGTTGGGGGTCCGGCTAAGGCAGTGTATTGACTGGCCCGCCCTAGACAGCTGCCCTGCCTTCCTTTTCCCTCACCCCAAAACCGGACCGGGACCCCTGGGTAGGGCAGGGAGAAATGCTAACTGCAAAGGTAGGAGGGCAAGAAAGGAGAGAACCCTGGTGGTGTGCACATAAGCTCACACACATGTGGCATGGGTGCCTAGGTGCCTGCATGTGTTTATGTGCACTTGTGTGTTCCCCTGCATAGATATATATGCACTCACAGACTGCATGTGGGTGTGTACTTGCACACAAGCATATACTTAATTTAGGTGTGAACACTGATTATGCTGAAGCATGCATAGACATATACCCAGTAGCACAAATATTGACATGTGCACTCACAAACCCACAGATGCACAACAGACAGGTCCAAGAACACACACATGTACACACTGAACAGACCTGTGTGGCTTGACCTCAAGGCCCTCACTCCTTCCTCCTTGGACTTAAGTCTCTCCGTGCCTTTCATTCCTGTTAAACCTAACCCAGGGCAAAGCAACATTGTGCTGTGTGGGTCTTTCATGCAAAACACTTTATAGAGACAAATAACAGCAGAGGGAGAGACAAATTAAGAGGTGTAATAGGCAAGAGGGAAAATATCTGCTTTCAGCTGCAATTTAAAATGAAATGCAGCGTTGACGAGACAGAAAATACTGCAGGGAGGACTTTCCTGACAGAAGAATCGGCCCAGGCAGCTCTCACCTCGTAAATCTTGCTTCTTCCCTGAGGCCTGCTATGGATGGGCTTTCGGGATTCAGATATCCTTATATCTCTGGTCGGGGCACTGACAGCAGACCCTCCCCTGATATTTAAATACCCTTGGCATATAAATCTTTCAGTTGAAAATAAAAAGCTTGTCTGGGTAACAGGTGTAAATAATTTGGTCATTGGGTTGAATAATCCCTCCTAAACCCAGAAGTTCTAATTCAGATGTTTCAGTCTCCGATGAGTTTGATTGGTGGGAGTGAGTTTCCGGGACCCATCAGAGACAACGATGTGATCCACTTTGATACAGGAGCTCAGAAACCTGGCCTGGCCTCTCCTGATCCCCACCACCTAAGCATGTTCCCACTGGGTCCGACCTCTGGAAGTGGCAGGCCAATCACTGGAGAACCAAGCAGGAACCCAGCATTCTTTGGAGGCACCCCACATTGTTCCAAATTGAAAGAGCAGGGGAGTCACCGTTCAGTCTCCTGAAGGTAGCACCCAAGAGAAAGGGAGGAAGGCAAGGCTGAGTCTCAGAAGGACATGTCTGTTTGAACTGGATGCTCACTGTGATGGTGACACCTGGACCAGTCTGCGCTGGTGACCAGGGTAAAAGTGGGGCTGCAGCAGGACTAACATGCCTTCCACAGACTCAGGCTACAAAAGCCAGAGCCCAGAGGAGACAATTCCATTTCCAACCAATATCATTTGGTGATTATACTGAGTTAGTAGTACCAAAACCTTTGCAATCTCCCCAGCAAAGCTCGCTGAAACTCTGGAGGTCCCCATCCCACCCCTGCCCTCCTAGCCCCCATAGAACTTACCCATACCATGGCTCTTTTGTCACTGGATTTTTGCTATCGATGTACTGTCCCGCAGCAGACGCTGAGTTATTCGTGGCAGGGATCATGGCTCGTTCACCTCTCTAACTAGCCTAGGTCTTAACTACAATGCCTTGCATATGGGCACAATATTTGTTGAGGAATGAATGAATGAGTGGATGCCCATTTCACAAATGGGGAAACTGAAGCTCAGGAAGGGTAATAATAGTGAACTAACCCTTTCTGTGTATCAATTACATATTGCTTCATTTATTTTTCAGGACAATCTTATGAGGTAGATACTATTAATTGCCTCATTTTACAGATAAGAATACTAAGGTTTAGAGAGATTAAGAGTCAGTTAACAAGCACCTTTCTCCGTTTAATTCAGAAACTCAAGAGGGATTGGGCACGGAAATGAAAGCTATTTTAAAAATCTAGTTATTCCGTCGACAAATATTTATTGACATTAGATGCTAGGTATCACACTAGTCTCAGGAGGACACAATGATGAGCAAGGCATCGTCCCTGTCATTGTTGATCCATTCATTCATCTAGTGAAGAACTCTTTATTGAACACCCGTTATGTGCCATGTACAGAGGGGCTGGCATAAGAGCTCTAAATAAGGCGGACATGGAGCCTGTCTTCAGGGAATCGCTTGTCTAAATGGCAACAGGGACCAATTCGGCCCGTCGGGAAGGAAATCCCAGGCACTGGGCACTGTGCTAAGTCCTTCACTCTCATCCTATATGACCCTCACAATGGTCCTCTCTGAAGTAGGTCTTGAGATCCCAATTTAACAGATGGCGAAACTGAGGTTCATGGGTATGACGTGACCTGTTGAAAGTCACACAGGGAATAACTTGTAAATATGAGAGAAAACCAGATTCATCTAATCCCAGAATCTACTTTTTTTTCTGTTAATATTAATAATAACTAAGGTGAATGGGGCACTCACTACGTGACAAGCCCTTATGAAAGCATGGTATAGGATCTTACTTGATCCTTACAACCAACTCATGAGACAGTGGCTGTTATTACTGACATTTTACAGAAGAGGAAACTAAAACACAAAGATGCTATGGAACTTGCCTAATGTCACACAGAGGAGAAGTGGCAGAGGGGGGATTAGGAACCCAGTTGGTCAGGCTCCAGAGCCCCTTCTGCCTTTCAGAGTCTATAGCTCTCCATCTTTTAATGCCATGAGAGCAGGTCCTGCAGGACGTCAGGGCAGGGAAAGGGCACTAGCCTCGTGAAATTGCCACAGGCTTGTTGGATTATACGAGCTCATTCAGTCATTCGACAAGTATGTAAAGCGCACCCGCTATGTTCCACGCAACATACGAGGCTTTAAGGATATAATGGTGAGCAAAAATAGACACGTTGTTTCCATTGTGGAGTGCTTAAAGTTTCATGTGGAAGAGGAGTTAAAACAAATAAGCAACTGCCAAGTAAGTATGCAGGCTGAGATAAGAGAAAGGGAAGAGAAAGAGGTGCTGCTATAATAACATGTAACAGTGGATCTAGACCCAGACTCAGGCTGGGTAAGAAGTGGTCAGGGAAGACTCCCCTAAAGATGAGTGGAGTTGCCTAAGCAAAGAGAGAGAGAACACCCAGGCTAAGGGGAGAGCATATGCAAAGGCACTGGGGTGGGGGGAATAGGGGAGGCACATGGTGCTTTTGAGAACACACAAGCCAGAATGTCTGCAGCAGAGAGAATGATGACTGGGAAAGAGGACTGGTCACTGAATGATTTAGAGCAGGAGTAGGAATGTGTGTGTAGGGGTCGGCGGGTGGGTGGATTCATATTAACATTTTAAAAAGGCTTCTCTAGCTACATTGCGAAACAAAATAGAAGGCAGGAGTGAATGAAGTGGGTGCCTTACAGAGGTTATTGCAAGTCTGTGGTATCTTGGACTCGAGAAACGAAGATGGACAGGATCACAGAATCCAAATCATGTTTAGAATCCAAAATTGATAGGACTTGGTGATGGCTTGAAATTGGATGTTGTTAGAGGGAGACATCCGCAATGACTCCCAGGTCTCTAACTTGCCTGGGGGCGGTGGCTTTTGTTGGGAATGGAGCAGTGAAATAGGCGGGCTTCCTGTCTGCCCTGGGAGGTGCTAGCCAGTTGGTGCGGAATCTGAATCTTAGATGGTCATTAGTCCCATTTAGAATAGGAGACTAGAAACGAAGCCAAGCGAGCCAAGAGATAATCATCAGGCAGCTTCCTTAATCGCCTCTAGACAAATTCAACCCCCGGCAGGAGGGACACTGGTGAATGGGGGTCAGCCAGATGACAGCAAGCCAGGTCAGTCCCCAGATAAAAGGCCCTGCGGCTGTGCTAGGCTCACTCCAGCTGCAGTCAATACCTGGCTGTACAGTGAGGCCAATTTCAGGATTACAGAGCCCAGAGCACCTGCCCTCAGACTCTTAAAAGATCATGAAAGTTTCCTTTCAGTTCTTCTTGCCTGAGTCCCCAGCTTTGCATCAGAGGTGGCCCAGTCAGCCAGGAACAAGAATTCTCAACCAGCAGCAATTCTGCCCCCAGGGAACATTTGGCAGCGTCTGGAGATAATTTTGCTTGTCACAGTTGGGGAGGAGTGCTACTGCCATCTAGTAGATAGCCGTCAAAATGCCATTACACGTCTTACAGTGCACAGAACGGCCCACCCCCACAACAAGGAATTGTCCGGCCCCAAATGGCAACAGTGTCAAGGGTGAGACCCTGGCTTAAAGCCAAGGCTTTGAAGTCACAGAGGCCCGGGTTTGCATCCTGGCTCTGCCACAAGCCAGCTGTTGATCTCGGGCAACTCGTCTGTACTCTGAAAGCCTCCATTTCTTCACCTGTAAATGGGATCAGTAGTAATACACTCCTCATGAAGATAACGTAAGAATTATTATGCTGAACAAAGGAAAGCAGAGTCGTTAAGAGCGAGGACCCTCAGCTCAGAGTACCAGTTTTGAGTCTTGACTCAGTGTCCTACCATCAGTGAGATCTTGGGCAAACTGCTAACCTCATGAAGCTCCAGCTTCCCCATCTGCAAAATGGAGATAATCACAGGACCTACCACAAATGGTGTTATGGGGACTAAAGGTAGATAAATGTCTTAGCACAGAGTCTGGTACATAGTGAGCACTGGGAAAATGTGAACCAATATTATCAGAGATGGAAAGAATCAACTGCTGCCTTATTTCCTAGTGGCAAGCAGGTTAGCAACCCAAACTGTAACTTTGTAACTCAGTTTCCAGGGAAGCTCCAATTTCGAATACTCTGTCCAGGGTCCCTAGGAGTACTCTCATTTGCCAGATTGTGCCGGGGTGTCCAACCTTTTGGCATCTCTGGGCCACACTGGAAGAGTTGTTTGGACTACACATTAAATACACAAACACTAACAAAAACAGATGAACATGCACGCGCGCGCACACACACACACACACACACACACACACAAAGGTTTTAAGTAAATTTACGATTCTGTGTTGGGCCACATCCTGGGCCGCAATCGACCCGTGGGCCGTGGGTTGGACACAGTTTACACGCTGATTTTCATCTCAGAAGATATGGCCCCTGTCTCGACAACAATAATAGTGCTGTTTGTAAAGTCAGGCTCAGGCAAGCCCTTCCTCTCCCGGAGTGCTTAGATCATCCAGCTCAGCAGTCCCCAGCCTTTTTGATAACATGGATGGGTTTCCTGGAAGATGATTTCTCCACAGACTGGGCGTAAGGGTGGGGCAGGGACGGGGGCAGCAGGAGGCAGAGCTCCGCAGTAAGCTCTGTTTGCCCACCTGCCACTCACCTCCTGCTGTGCGCTCCGTTCCTAACAGGCCACAGGCTGTTAGGGTCCGTGGCCCCGGGCCTGGGGATCCCTGATCCAGCTGAATGGTAGAATGTAGAATGTTGCAGATGTGGAATCTAAGGATCAGAGGATATACATCAATAACTTGCAGTAAGAGGTGCCACTGAATCTCAGCACTTCAGAATCCAAGCTGAGGCTACTTCCACAAGCATACTAAGGGGTCAAGGTTCATCTCACTCCAGCAATCCTGGGGTACATGTACCTAGCTGACATTGTGAGGATTAAATGAAATAAACCATGTTAATGTTCTAGCAGAGTGTCTGGCATATAGCAGGAACTAAATGTTAGTTATTATTATTTATGGTGCTGGTACTTTTTAAAGGGCATGTAAAATAAATATGTTTGAATCTCATAAAAGTATATTTCCAAAAGCTTACATCAATCCTCCCTCAAGCAAGCAATAAAATTGTATCTTTAAGATGTAACCCTGACATAATTTAGTCATCTTGTTCTACTTGCTAATATCAAGGAGTTTTTGGTTGTTTGGGTGTTTTTTAATGTCCATGGGTTATTGAGGCTTCAGCTTCTTCTGTGCAGGGCCTCAGAGTCTCTGTCCCACTGGGATTAGGATGGTGAGAGGGGCCCAGGGCATCAGCCAGATGTTGCTGGGTGAAGACCACATGGATCAAACAATCATGGGAAATTCCCTCAAACCATATTCATTCTGCCATCCAGGTGTTTTCTAGAACCAGATCAATAAGCCAGAGAGACAAAAGAGCATTGTGGCCACAGCCTTGAATCTCATAGGTCTGTATGTGAATCCAGCTCCTGCCTGTTGGTGGCTATGTAACCCTAGGCAAGTCCCCTCATCTGTTTAAGCCTCAGTTTCCTTAGCTATAAAAATAGCAAAAATAATAGTACTAAATTCAGTATATGTTAAATGCTAGTATTATTAAAAACAGCAAATTTAAGATTCGAGGTTGATCAATGAAAGAGAAGAAACATAGGGGTTTGAAGAGGGAGTTCTATCAGTTTTCCTACTTGTCCCTACTTATCCTCCATATGACTGGGTGACCTGGGTACATCACTCATCTGTTGGAACCAGTTTCTTCATCCACGAAGGGGGCCCTTTATACCCTAAATGAGATAACCAGTGAGTAGGCACTTCGTTAGTGTTAAAGCAAAGGAGACATGTTCATTGTGGCTATGATCCCTGTTGAAATATAATTTTCATCATTTCACAAGTATTTATTGAGCCTCAATCATAGTTTAAAATAATTTTGTGATGCCTCTCATATTTCCTATTTTATTCCATTCTACTTTTTCTAATATCCTATTCTATGTATTTTTAAAATACAAAAAAGCTGATAGAAACAGAGCTAGTCATTTGCACTGTTTGTCAAATATTTCTGGATGTCTGCCTTTGGGGCACATGGCAGGATGACTCTACCCCCTTGTGGTTGAGTAGAGCCATGTGACTTGTTCTGACCAATGAGCTGCCAGCAGAAATGACACATGTTATTTCTAGCCCAGAGCATTTAGTTGCCAGTGCCATATCCTCCAGAGCGCTGGCTTTCTGTCTAGCAAGGTGACTGACAGGGATGGAGGTGGCAGCTGCTCCATCAGCCAGGGTCCCTGTGCAACTATGATGGGCAGAACCTTGGAGCTTAAATGAGAAATTAATATGTGTTGTGCCAAGCCACTCAAACCACAGGGCTTTAAAAAAATTTTTAGTAGAATTAAAGAATTTTAAAGGTGAAATAAACTTTAATAGTATATTTTATGTAATCCAATATATCCAAAAATTATTGTTTCAATTATTATTTTAAAAGCCAGTAATGAGATAGGTTATACTTTTTTTTTTTTTAAAGCATACTAAATCTTCATGATCTAGTGCAATGATTCCCCAACCTTTTTGGCACCAGGGGCGAGTTTTGTGGAAGACAGTTTTTCCATGGACCTGGGAGGGGGTGATTCCTGATGATTCAAGCACATTACATTCAAGTTCATTTCCTGCTGTGCGGCCCGGTTCCTAACAGGTTGGGGACCCCTGATCTAGTGTGTATTTTACGTTTACAGCACGTCTTAATTCGGACTAGCCACATTTCAAGTGCACTAGAGGCCCCACATGGCTAGTGGCAACTGGACTGGACGGTACAGCTGTCATAGCAAAGGACCTGCATTTTGAAACACACTGTTCTAAGGCATCCTGGGTAAATAAATCTTTATCTTTGTCCAAAGGATCTTTAGAAAAGGAAATACCATGTTTCATAAAACAGGCTATGGCTAGACTTCAGATCCATTTCTCCTCAGTTAGTCTGCAGTGGCTGGGGGGGAGTGGTCCTTCCTGCAGTAAAACTGACTGTCATTTCCCTCCCTTTAGCTAATTCATTCATCTCCGCTCTCTCAAAAAAAAAGGGGGTGGAGGACAGAGCCTTTTAAGAGGCCCAGGTTGAAAGTAAAGAGAAAAGTATGAGTATTTAAAACGTTCTCAGTACCCACAGTATGCCGGCAGACTGAGGACTTAAGTTCGGGTGGTAGGTCCCAGTAATAAGTCCAACCCGGCCCTGCTCACTCGGAGGGTGAGTGTAATATCTGCTTCAGGTTCTTTACAGTCAGTTATCTCGTTTGGCCCCCACACCATCTTTATGAGGGTTGCATTACCATTGATCCCACTTGACAGATGAAGAGATCAAGTTGACATTTGGGGCTGGACGATTCCTTGCTGTGTTTGTGTATGGGGGTGAGGGTGGGGAGCTGTTTTGTGCATTGTAACATGTTTAATAGCTTCCTTGACTGCTGTCCACTAGATGTCAGCAGCAAGTTGGGGTGGGGGAGGGGCATGGGGAGCAGCACTGTCTTCTGCACAGGATATGAACTGTGGGCTTCAAGTTCCTGAGGAATGGAGGATGGGGTTGGGGAGGGGGAAGCTAAGGCATTAGAGCTTGATCGCAAACCCTGGAGAAAACAGAATTCCTTTTGACTCGGGATGTTGACTTGGGACCTATACAATAGGATTAAGGGTTGCAGGTAAATACGAATTATTTTCATATTAATTTGTGATTAATTTGTTGTTGTTAAAATGGGATCATATCATACATACTGCTTAGGAAATGCGTTTCTTTAATTTACCAATATGTCAGGAGCATTTTCCCACAACACTAAATATTCTTCTCTTTCATCATTCTGACAGCCAAACATATTTTTAAAATGCATATACCAAACTTTATTTACCCTATCGACTACTGTTGGACATTAAGGTCATTTCTGATTGTCATTACATTTGACAATAGTTTATCACTCTCATAATTCCTTGGGTTCTACAGAAAGCATGGTCAGGGGACATATTCAGATGGACAAAGGCATGATCACCCCAACGTGTCCTTCTGGCCTCGTAGGGTTTTGCCACATAAGATGCCAACCTTTGTGGAGAAGGGCCCAGTTTTCTCTGGGCATTGCCAAGAGAGCTGTGAAAGGGGGAAAGTGTTAAAGACGCAGGACCACGGTGGGACCAGGTCCTGCCACTTATTAGCTCTGTGGACATCCTCTCTAAGCTCAGTTTGCTCATTTGGGAAATGAGGATAATAATGCTTCCCCCTTGGTATTGCTGTGAAGATTAAATTAGACTGGCTATGAATCCTAGCTAAAAAAGACAGTGTGAGCACACACACGAAGCCCTGCTCTCTCCTGATGCTCCACTAACATGAAGGCAAAAGTGATTTTTCTAAAGGCACAAAACTACCAGGACAATTAGCACAGGTGAGAAAATAGCATTAATAAAGTCTGAAAGGCAGAAAAGCAAGTTAATGGGTATAACTTAGGGAAACCAAGAATCCTTAACCTTAAATTGCCAATGGGGAAAGCTAGAAGTATCCAGATTTATACTTTATTTTTTAAAAGATTTTATTCATTTATTCTTAGAGAGGGGGGAAGGGAGGGAGAAAGAGAGGGAGAGAAACATTGACGTTAGGGAGAACAGCTGCCTCTTGCACGTCTCCAACCAGGCACCGGCCCACAACCCAGGCATGGGTCCCAGCTGGGAATCAAACGCAACCTTTCAGTTTGCAGGACGATGCCCAACCCACTGAGCCGCACCAGCAAGGGCCAGGGCCAGATTTATACTTTAGAACCCTCGGAAGGCTCTGAGATTACCTACAGAGGCCAAGGTGATGGGGGAGCTAAGAGCAGGAGAGTGGGTCCCTGTTCTTCCCTGTCTT